>OZ018325.1:94059362-94396862 GCA_963969495.1 Ceratothoa steindachneri | reverse complement strand
GTACTAGGCTACTTTAAAATAACACCCCCACCCCCCAAAAAATCCCCAGAAAACACTACAATCACACTGCTAACCAGCCTTCAACAATGTCCCATGCCACATCCTCATATAAAATAATTGACACCAACTACCACACCAATGACAAAAAAAAATTGACTGTAAACTTTGTTTCCAACAGACATGTAGAGCCGTCCAACAAAAAGAAAAATCCAAAAGGAAAACCCTTCGTGGGCGATCCACTCCCATGCCCTCTTTATGCATGCCATAGCCCTACTCACTATTCAAACAGACTGACTAAACATCTAATCCAATAAAGTACACACAACCTACAACCTAAGGAAACAAACAGGTACCTACAAAACTTGTCCATTCATGCCTGGGGGGGAGGCGGGCAAATAAAAAATTCAAACAAAAACAAAACAAGGAAAAGAGCAAGAAAAATAAGGAAGCATACTCTGGCATTGGGGGAGGCCCGCCTCACCCCTGGTGCAGGAGCTTGTGACCAACACCTGTAACTTAGGAGAAGAGTAAACCACTTCTCTACTAGAACAAAGTTGTATAGCCCCTGAAAAAGCATTTGGGAATCACCTCTTTTTCTGAGATGGAGCTGCCCATTGGCAGCTCCAAAGATGTCAAAGGGTAAGCCCCTTTGCCCCATGAAAATGGTGAGAGGGGAACCCCCTCCACCAGTCGAAGGGGCATCTCACATTTCCTTATCCTCCCCAATCCCTAGGGAGGGATATGTTGCAGTGGAGGTGGATCTTTATGCTCCCTCAGTCGCCCACTATTTGCCTCTGACAGAGCAATGATAGATGAAAAATACAAAATGCAGTGAGAGTATATACTATCACCTCCCATTGTCTTGGGATTGGGATATTATAAGAGAAAAGTCTTCATAGGATCAGAAAGTTCCAGAATGTGATCATTGACACAGACTCAGCCGCGAGTACAAGCTAAGATTGGTTTGACAACATGGCCTCAATTCAGGCAAAATTATCCTTGAGCTTTGACCATAAAGATGGTGCTGATGTAGCCACATTATATGTGTACTGGAAAAAGGTACACAGAGTCAACCAACCAACACACCCCATACCTTATACTTGCCTTAGCCAGTGAGCTTTTGGCCCTCGCAGCAAGTAGTAACCTCACGGTGTAGCGGGCCACGAATCTATGCTCTAACCCGCTTCCTACACTAATTCGGATGTGAGAAATTGAGGGAGAAATGCAACGGATTGTATGTACAGTCCTGTATTCACAAATAAATTACAATAATATTTGCAAGAGATAATTTAATTTTCATATAAGAATTCAATTAAAAAAACGTGTGGACACAACAAAACAAGGCCAAAATTCCCCAATCCCCCCCAAAACAAGAAACAAAAAACCTACGATGGGCTAAGAGAAAAGATTTGTAGTACAATAACACCGATCGGTACTGGGTCAAAAGATGTGTGCACAGAAAAAATGAAAAGAAAAACTGAACAGTATGAGATACTCCAATCAACACCGTACGATGCTTTTAAAACAAAAGGGAGGTATGGAGGTATCACTCATGAGTTAGGGCAAGGTTAGCCAAGGCCATATAGTTCTCAGTTCAAGATGAGGGGGTGGGGAAACCAGGTGCGGTTGTGGCCTATCAGGGCAGGGATAGAAGCACTCTCGGCCTCTTTCCAATTCCGCTAGAAGTTCATTGTCCCACGGTTGCATCCACACAGTCTCCACTCTATTTTCGAACTTGGTAAATCTTCTGGACAACCAATGCTCAAAATTCAAAAATTGTACATAAATATTAGGCTTTCAACCTATTATTAACTTTAACTTTTCTTTTACGGTATACACTTCCACTTGACTAAGGACCATTAAGAGGATTTAAGTGTGCCAGGCAGCCAGAACCTCTGTAGATAAAAGAGCAAGTTTGGAAGGGGGTAGGAGGGTGTGTAATAAGAGAAATAGAGAGAGGTGGGTCCAATAATGAGTATGGTGGGTGATCACCTATTATTATTATACCCTGGCAGTGGGTGATCGCAGGGTGGCATGCAGTCCACCCAGCACCATGTCTAGTGACCAAACTCTGTCCAGCTAAAAAAAGTTCCTCCTGGTACAAAGTGTGGGTAGACAAAAGGATGGTTGTGTGTAGAAGCCATTCTCCTCATATATAAAAGAAGAGTTCTGTGTGAAAGCCATTCTCCCCATATATGAAAGAGGGGTTGTGTGTGGAAGCCATTCTTCCCATTTACCTGTACAAATTTTCACTCTTTTACCTTAGTCTATCTTTTTAATGTCCTTTTTAGCCTTTGTGTGAATGAAGAGAATAAGTGAGGGGTTTATTATGAGTGATAGCAGGTGAAGTGATAGGTAGGATGTTTTTTTTAAATGGATAATTTTATTAAAATGTTAAACATATTTTTTTCTTCATAAGATAGCTTTTTCATTAGATGGGTGGTTGTGCCCTTAAATTTTGATGGGATTTGAATGAGAATTGTAAATAGAAACATATAATAGCCCTAAATGAAAATATAAAAATTAAACTTTATCTCTTTCAAAAAATATTATTTGATAGCCATTCATTACTACCTGTTTATCATTAAAATGTCCAACTTTACATAATATCCACTGATTTCTAACAGATTTTCCATTCAGGCCATAGGCACAAACTTGATTCAGGCTTTATTCATCCTTGCCTTTACCTGAATTAAACATTCATAAACTGAAGTAGTCACAGGTTGATACTGTTAAATTATTCATAAAGTAGTCATATACTTGTTATCAAAGAATTGTTACAAAGATTAAATTTTTCTCAACCTGTGTAGAAAAAGGGAAGATTGATGATTTCATAACAGACAAGCTGTAAAGTACTTGGGGTAAAAGAAGAGGGAAAGTGGAAAGGGAGTTACTGTCACAAAAGCTACACAAATTTAGCACACTCCTCAAGGTGGTAATCCTGGAGAAGATATTTGTATAATAATAATAAAGATATTATATGGCACCTTTCAAGACCATGAGCCTTCGCAGGGCACCTGTCCATTGACTAGGAAAAGGCCTGAGAAAAGAGGTGGGTTTTCAGAGCCTGCTCAAGAGACCCAGGTGAGAAAGAGGAGCATATGCCAACAGGCAGACCATTCCACAACTTATGCGCAACTACAAAGAAGGAAAAATTATCCATGCAGCGGATGAAAATTGGAGAATAGAGCATTATTGGTGTGGGAGTGACATCAACTCCAGTATCAGGAGGGGTGAGAAAGAAGGAATGATCAGAAAAGGAAGAATTAATATCTGATATAGATGACCTGAGGGTCAGTAAGAACAGAAAGAAGACCTCTAGAAAGCGAAATAGGGACAGACAAGTACAAATAAAGTTATCAAAGAGAATAGATTCTCTATACTCCAGTATAAAAATAAGTGATGTATCTGAGTATGAAAGCAAAAGTGAAGAGAGTGAAAGTGGAAGTGAGGTAGAAGTACACAGAAATGTTTTAATGTTAGAGGTCCCGAAGGTGAGTAGGCTTATGTGTATGGGTCAAAGGAGTATAAGAATTTTTTTAAGCAATATGCAAGTTATTTTGGAGAACAGTTTGGAGAGCATAATTGTTTCTGGGTGAAAGAATTAGGTGAGTTTTTGAAAGATACACTATGTGATTTTTACAAGACAATTGTAAGTATAGGCAAACCAAGATATGAGGTGATGAAGGAGTGCATTATGAATCAGGTAAAGAGGGTGAAAACTGGCATGAAATAGAGGAAGATAAATGAGTGAGGAATTAAAAATAGGGAAGAAAAAAATAGTCAATTAGTATGCTTATAGGCTTGGTGATGGCAGGATAAATATTTGAGAATAAGGAGTTTATGAAATAGGTATTTTTTAAGTACACCCATCTACACTGATTCACTATAGGCTTTGCCACCCACCTACTTTCATTTGTTAGGTTTTACCACAAATTTACACTTATTGGGTAGAGGTTTTACCAATATACTCATCTGCTAGGGGGTTACCATCAATATGGGTTTACCACCCATTTACACTCATTCAATATGAGGTTTGCCACCCAGCTACATTCATTTAATAAGGATTTTACCACCAATCTGCACACATTCAGTGGGGGGTTTTCCCACCAATATAAACTCATTTGCTAGGGATTTGCCACACATTTAATTATGCGGTTTGCCGCCAAGCTACATTCATTTGCTGGGGGGTTATCACCCAGATGCACTCATTCAGTATGAGTTTTACCACCAATATACACTTAAATGCATTCATTCAATATAAATTTTACTACAAAAAATAACTCATGTGATAGTGATTTGATAACAAATCAACACTCATGCAATAAGAATTTTACCACAAAGTGCATTCATCGAATCCTGTGACTGCTGTAGAAAATGCAGAACAGGAAAACTGAGAAGTGAGAGGGTCTTTCCTGTGGAAGTCTGTGGTGTATGAGTATTGAATGTGAGAGAGGGATTCTAGAAGATTTTTGTGTGGTAGGTGGTGTGAATAAGAAGATTGCTGGATGAATGTGGTAGATAGTGAATAAGTATGATATAGTGATGAATGTGTTTGTTATGAACAGCGATACTATTGTGTTTTTGAAAGACAATAGTATTGTGATAATCTGGAGCAGGGGATGATAGAATGCAAAAGGAAGGGCAGTTTGAAGTTTCAATGGTATGTAAATCAGGATGGTAGGGTAAAATTTGAATTCAATAAAGGAATTGGACATGTTTGGTATAAAGAGTGTGCTGTTGAGAAAGGAGGGAGTGTCTAGTGTGAAGATTGTGTGGAATCCGGATATAAGAATAGGCAAGGATGATGAGAATATGTTTGTTATGAACAGTGATAGTGTGAAATATTAAGTACAAAGGGTTGTGCATGTTTTTGATGGGATGATTGAGCTGAAGAAGAATAAGAGGGTGTGTGTATAAGTGTTGCTTGGTATATGAAAGAAAAGCATGAGCACACATGCTGGGGATAAGTTGGGTATAAGTATAAGTATGGGTATAAGTGGTGGTAAAATTTTGAAAGGGATGTCTTTGTGGTGAATGTGAGTATGTTTTCTGGGAGCATAGCATTGAAAGATTGGAAGTATGAAGAGCTAGTTGCTAAAGTGAAATTGTGAGAATAGGGCTGAATGAATGTGAGAAGCAGAAGATTTTATAAGTTGTGGGATAAAACAGGTGCCTTGAACCAGAGAGATGATTTTAACAATTCGCATTTGCCAGAATTTAGTAGTGTATGACACAACCATATAGCAGAGGCCTCATCATTTCCTCCCCATGCTGCTCAAAAGATAGAACAGTGTGAAGAGTTGGAGAAAATTGGTCTGATTGAGCCAAGTGAGAGAGAGTGGAACAGCCTGAATGTGCATGTAAGAAAGCCCAATGGAAAGGTTAAATGAAAGAATAGTGAAATTTAAGTTTCCTGTATGTATAGTATGCATGGAATGAAAGTATTTGCAATAATGGATTTGGTGAGCGAGTATTATAAGATGCCTATGGCTGAAGAGAGGAGAGCCGGTGATAACATTTTCAACCACTAAGATGTATTAACAATTTAGAAACTTGAGTTTAGGGTTGGCAAATGCCCCGGTTGCGGTTCAGCGTGTGATGAATGTGATTTTGAATGGTTTTCTGAGCAAGAGTGTGCAAGTGTTTGGGGGTATTCTGATAATGAGTGAATCCATGAATAAGCAGATGACTGGTGAATGATGTATATGAACAAGATTCTGATGTATCTCATTGTGTGTGTTTAAAAGGTTGGATAATCAATTCCTGTTTTTGTCCCTTTGGGGGCATCTCAAAAGAAAATGATTATAGTTTTGCATTAGGCATACTTCACAGGAGCGATCTGTCCCACTATGTTTTCTCTAGAAGTGAGAAGTTCCAGTGATTGCCATAGGGTACCTATTGTCCTATGGGCAAGGGTAATGCTAAATAACCTCCAACCTTCTGAGGAGAAAGGCAGATGAAGAAGAATGGGGAATGTATGAACTCACGAGTCCCTTCTAATTGCCCAATCAATCACCTTGAAAGTTAATGCACATTTAAAACCAATTTCAATAGTGATTGAAACATAAAATGAATAGGCTATGTATAGATGCTGACAAATAATATACCTTATCATTTCTAGGTGTGATATAGCCTGAAGAGATTGAATATCGTACATCAAAGTTGCTATGTTGATAACTAAAATAATTGAAAAAAAATCAATGGTGAAAAATAATAATTAAATGTTAAGACATATGATGCAATTGGTGACATGAACAAAACAATAACCAACAAAGGTATAGAAAAATGATAACCAGTGAGGGCATAAACAATAATGAATATAATATACAAAATATGGTAATAATAATGGTCATATATATAGAATACACCTAAAGTGATTCCTCCAAATATATCAAAGTTTTTTAACATATCAGTGTCTTTTCTCGGTGACAGAGCAATGGAATTTAATATAAAAGTTCAGTTAAAACTATGAGCAAGGATTGTCAGACCAGTTAGGTAGATTTCAACATTATTAGTCAAAGGTATTTTGTTATATTTGCTCTTTAGTTCCATTAGAGTAATTTTGTTGGTTTTGTACACAGAATTTGTATGTTGGATTGCATGGTTTTCAATATTTGCTGGATTTATATTTTGTGTGTGAGCATGAATATTTCCTTTGCCTCCCTGAAGGATATAAGCATGTTTGCGCCTCTGCAGGACCTTGTATGAGTCTTTATATAGGCTGGAGAAGGTAGGATGTAATTGAGTACATACAAAAAACATGTGAAGAGTCCTCCAGATTTTTAAAAATAAAAGTTTCTTGTGGAACCAAAGGGCAAAAAAGGAGGGCAGCAAGAGAATTTATGGCTGTTTTATGTAATTGTATGGAGCTCTGTTGTAAAGGGTCACTATCTCTGGTGATAAATACATCACATAGAATGTGTAATGGAGCGAGATAAACCAATTGAACAGGAGGAATTCCTTTTTCTTAGCTTACTACATTTCTCCTGTTATATCCTTAAATGGATGCCTATAACCATTTAGAAAAGTGACAGATTATGGTCCGAAGGTATTTGTAATGCTCTTTTGTTGTTGCAAAACCACTTAATATGTCAACATGGATATTAATGCAGGTGCAGCAAAAGGGGTAGTTTCAAGATCACAAATGGTAGAATGCAAGGAAGAGGGTAGAGCAATCTTATGAAACCGAAGTGAGGCGGAGGCATTCTCTTGTAGATTTTTCAATTATTAATCAGTCAACTGAGATTTAGCTAAATTTTCATACTTGATAATAGTGTAAGAAGGAATGATTGAGTTGATAGAATGAGATGAAGAAATTAAAATATCTTCTTGTAACATAGGTGGTGGTGTTGATGCACTGGGTTGCATGGATTGAGAGTTGCAGTTGGTGATGGGTGTGAGGGAAAGAGCATCTTCTGGCTATGTCAAGAATATATTATTAGTGTAATGAATTCAAATAGATGGGCCTCTCTTGGAGTGTCTGGCTGTGAGAGACTTGACAGTGCCAATGATCACCATGCAATCTGTTAGGACAAAAAAAAGTAGCTTTGCATAAGTGCTTGAAGGGTTTTATTACAAGAGCTATAGTGATTAATTCTTTGGTAAATGTATCTGAATTATTTCAATTCTGGACCCTTGAAATCATTACTAAAAATCATAATGTCTCCCATTCACTCCCCCCAAAATTATTGCAAAACATTTCCAATGCGCTAAATCTGGCACATACATAATTAAAGATATTGGACTATTTCTTTGTGGGTGGAGTATAAGGGTGGCTTTTACTTGTCTTTTATAGTGTTAAAAATGATTATTTTGGCAACATTTTTTTTCTTTTATACTAGAATGGCTGAGGTGTTATTTTTGACACAATTTTTAGATGACAACTACAACAATATTGTAGCATAATATAATAAAACTACTTTGACTTATTTCATTCAATTAAAATATTTACTTTATTGCATTTATATTGAGTACCTAAATATACAAATTAATAAAATTACTAAAAGTATTAAAATAGTTATGAATTATTTTAGCTAATCAAAATATTATCTTATTGCAAGGAAATAATATATAAAAAATAATAAATTTGTTGAAGCGAGTATTAAAATGCGTCATTTAACTATAGATAGCTTTCCTAAATAGCCATTTTGCAGTATAATATTTTTAAAAAAATTTCACTAATTATCCTAGTTTCATCTTTAGCATATTTACCACAGGTTGGTTATTCACAAACTTTACAGGTGGTGATAGTTACATTCGAAAAGTGTTGTCCATGTAATTTCGTTGTTTTTTTAGAGATGCAGACTCAATTTATGTTACACCATTTGTTGGTTTGTTTCAATTGCAAATATTTTCTCAAGTCTTCAATAAGTTGAAGAAAGAACTTTTTTGAGATAAGCTGCTTCCTGTTGATTTTTTTATTATATGTGAGGGAACCTCACATGGAATCTCTTGAGCAGACGGAACTTCCATGCACCGCAGAAGGCCTGGTTAGGCTTAAATTGGTAAGCCTACCCTCCCCCCTCCTTCCCCAAGCGGTAGCCTCGAACCGGGTCCACCACAATTCACCTTTACACAGGCAGAATAGCCTCTGCAAGAAGATTCAAGGCCATTCGAGAGTAGAGCTGTTTCCTGCTTACCCCCCCCCCAACCCCAAAGAGAGCATCAGACATAAATAGCGCTTGACTCCCATGAAGAGAAACAGAGTTGAGAAGTCTCGCCTGGACCCCAGAAGATTTCCCATAGTTCCAAGTCAGGTGCTAACATCAAAGCAAAGTGACAGCTGAACTATTTTGTTTATTTAGAATTAGCCCCAGCCAGTGAGGTAATTCCACTTAACGATCGCCACTGACTGATTTTCGGGACATGTCTCATCAACTCCTGTTGAAGCCCTCCTTCGTTCGCCCCTTATTTCGGGTGGCCAAAATATTCTCCCCTGGACCAGAAGTTACCCCCCCCCCTGTTTTGGGAGAACCGTCATCACTCCAAGTTCCCACTCAGAAGTTCCGAGAGGCCTCACCTCAAGGACAGAAGACATCCGTAAGCCAACCCTTCTCCCTCCTTCAATAATTGAGTTAATTCCCCCCCCTCCCATTTGAATAGTCTCCTGTAATACCTTAAGTTCTAACTTCATAGTCTGATTTATAACTACAATTTCCCCTTTCGTTTACTGATGTGGTTTTGTCTGTTAATTCTCTCAGGTAATTTTACCCATCAATTCTCTCATTATTTTTATGTAAATAAAATTATATCTTTGTACATGCCTCTTTAAATAACCTTGAGATTTGCCATTGCCTTGAGATTTGCATTTCAGCAGGTCTAAACTAGCGGTGTTCCATCCCTTCGTCGGTTCACCTATAAGTTATCGGTCCCTCCCCCATAGATATAATATGGTATTGATGTAATATAATATCATACTACAACACACATATATATATATATATATATATATATATATATATATATATATATATATATATATATATATATATATATTATATATATTAATATACATATTATATAATTTTGGTGTCAAGTGTGTTTGGTGTTTTTACGAACGTGTCCTTTTAATTTCGACATTAGAAGTTCCCTTGTTATTCACATACATCCCTTTTATTTTTTTTTGTATTGTACTGGCAGAAGGCAAGTTCTAGTTAATTGAAGAGCCGTGGAATGTAATCTATTTAGATTTTGTGTTGGACCCTAGGTAATTAATTTTTTTTTATGGTGTTCGAATTTTGGAAACTCTCCTGGTTATTAATCCAAAAGAGTTAAGGTCTTTAGTGTCCTAATTCCAGTAGGACCATTTTAAATTTTTTTTTCGCCTAGAAACAGCAGAGGTAGGTAGCTGTATCTTAATTTTTTTTTTTTAGATCAAGGCCTTCACAAATATTCAAGTATTTGTTTTGCGTGGGTAGTGTCCTAGCTCGTTCGTGTATCAGTATTCCCTCAGTTAACTACATAAAAATGTCATCCTTCGAAAAATTCAAGAGTCAGGGTGAAATGTTAGGTCTTTCAGTCAAAGACCTGCTAAATCACGTACAGGAAGAAGAGAGGAACGAACGGGCAGAGCGAAGGGAAGAGGAACTAAGAAAACAAGAGATGGAGAACAAACTGAAGATGTAGATGGAGATGGAGGAGAACAAACTGATGATGGAGATGGAGAAGAATAAAATGGAGGAGAACAAACTAAAGATGGAGGAGAACAAACTGAAGTTGTAGATGGAAGAACGTGAACAAATTAGGCAGCATGAGCTGGAAATGAGCCCAAATCAAATGGATTCTCAGTCCATCGGCTCCCAGGCTGAAATTCTCCAAACTCCTTCAGTCCACCTTCCCGCTTTTAATGATGGAAAGGACTTTGGGTCATTTTTGGCCCATTTTGAGAGAATCTTTCAGATCAATAGATGGGATCTCGAAAATGATAGCGCCGCTCGCTTACTTCCCCTCCTAAATGCCAAGTTAAGGGATATCTTTGTATCCCTTCCTCCGGAAGCAACTTTGGACTATTCCACGTTAAAGTCCGAATTTTTAGCCGCTGTTTATATGAATAGCGAATTCTACCACTCTCGATTCCGCCAGGAAGGAATCCGCCGTGGCCAAACATTTCGACAACACGGGTACATCCTCCCCAGGTCTACGAGTCCCTTCTGGACTTCTTCCTTAGGGATCAGCTTTTAGCTGTTGTGGCTCCCGAAATTCGCCCCTTCATTAAGGATAAACGTTGCGCCACTTTCAAGGAGTGCTTGGAAGAGGCCGATGTCTACGCGGGTAGTCACGATTTATACCCTAAGGATGTTAAAAAGGCTCCCCAATCGCCCCCCGAAACGAAATTTTATGGCCCTAAGACCCCCCCCCCCCCTAAATTGGTTCCAAGATTTACCAAAGTTCCTAGTCCCTCGAAGCCAAGAAACTTCCATCCATCGGAACACCAAGACGTTAAGCCCCTAGTTTCTTCTCTCCCGGTTTTGCCGTACCAAAAGAACCCGAACGTCTGCTACACCTGCGGAGTTCCCGGCCATTACCGCACGAACTGTCCTCAAAACTCCCGATTCGCAAACTCTCAGTCCCAACAAGTGCACCAAATCTGGGCCACCCCTGATCCTCCTCCGTGGCCTCAGGAGACTCCCGATCCTCCCTCGCCCGCCAAAGACCCGGTCCATCAGGTAAGCTTTCTCTTTAATGAGAACAACCCTGGTGGATTGAAGTTCGAGAACGGAACTATGAACGGTCGCCGAGTATCCACCCTCGTCCGTGACACCGGGTGCACCTGTATTATAGTGTCTGAGGACCTACTCCCCCAGGTTGGGCCCAACCACAAGAAATTTGCGGTGGTCCACGACTACCTTGGCTGGGCCAGTCGTTTCCCAGTAATTCGTTGTCACATCGAGTGTGACTATATGTCCGGTTGGGCCGAAGTGGTAGCGGCCCCAATCCAGTTCTGCTCCGTTTTATTTGGTCAGAACCCCGTAATTCACGACCATCCCGTACACAGGCAGCCTTGGAATCCCGTGCACCTGTTCCCCTGAAAACCCCTATCGACCCGGAGTTCCAAGCTCTCCGGAGCGATAAGTTTTCCCGCGCCCAGAAGGAGTGCGCAACTCCCCCCCCCCCTTTGGGAGAAAACTAAAGCCCTCGAGCGTGAGTCCACCCGAGGTAACAAACGAGTCTCGTATCCCGTGAAGAAGGACTTATTGAGAGGTTTGAGACCTAATTGGACCTTAAGTCACGAGAACGAAAATTCAAGCCTGGCACGAAGGTGCTGGTGCTACTTCCCACAGGAAGCAAAAAATTCCTAAGCCAGTGAAAGGGACCCTATCCCGTCCTCGAGGCTAGAGGAGCCGTGGATTACCTCATCTATACTCCGGCGGGAGCGAAGGTTTTCCACGTGAATTGTATATATATATTATATCATCAATGTTCCTAATTATGATTTTTGGGGGGGTCCACTAAATTGTTTAGTCTTTAGTCCCATATTTATGCCTCCATTTAATTGGAAGGGGGGGGGGGGGATGGGGTTCCACTGAAATGTCGCCAATGGTCTCCTGTGATTTTTCTGTTGTTTAAAATTGTATTAGTTAAATTCTCTAGAATCGACCTGTTTAAGGATTATGTCCATAAATTCCCCGCTGAGCTCAGATTTACGTTTTTTTGTGTGTGTACACCTGTCATAGCAGGTGAGAATTTCCCTAGACATTTGATAATTCTAGTTTGATGGGTTAGGATGATCCTTTCCTACGCAACTGCTCTGTAAAGCATTATCTTTCAGGTGGGAGATGTGTGAGGGAACCCCACATGGAATCTCTTGAGCACACGGAACTTCCATGTGCCGCAGAAGGCCCGGTTAGACCTAAATTGGTAAGCCTACCCCCCCTCCCCCCTTCCCCAAGCGGTAGCCTCAAACCGGGTCCACCACAATTCACTTTTACACAGGCAGAATAGCCTCTGCAAGAAGATTCAAGGCCATTTGTGAGTAGAGCTGTTTCCCCGCTTACTGCCCCCGAACCCCGGAGAGAGCATCGGACATAAATAGAACTCGACTCCCATGAAGAGACAGAGTTGAGAAGTCTCGCCCAGACCCCAGAGATTCCCCATAGTTCCAAGTCAGGTGCTAACAACAAAGGAAAGTGACAGCTGAACTATTTTGTGTATTTGGAATTAGCCCCAGCCAGTGAGGTAATTCCACTTAATGATCGCCACCCTAATGATTTTCCGAACTTCTCTCATCAACTCCTGTCGAAGCCCTCCTTCGTTCGCCCCTTATTTCGGGTGGCTAAAATACTCTCCCCTGGACCGGAAGTTACCCCCCCCCCCCTGTTTTGGGAGAACCGTCATCACTTCAAGTTCCTGCTCAGAAGTTCCGAGCGGCCTCACCTCACATGCAGAAGACATCTGTAAGCCAACCCCCCCCCCTATTTGAATAGTCTCTTCCTGTAATACCTTAAGTTCTAACTTCATAGTCTGATTTATAACTAAAATTTCCCCCTTCGTTTACTGATGTGATTTTGTCCGTTAATTCTCTGAGGTAATTTTACCCATCAATTCTCTCATTATTTTTATGTAAATAAAATTATATTTTTGTACATGCCTCTTTAAATAACCTTGAGCTTTGCCAATGCCCATTTGTTACCTGACCTCGTTGCACTCTCATCTTGCATTTCAGCCCGTCTAAACTAGCGGTGTTCCATCCCTTCGTCAGTTCACCTATAAGTTATCGGTCCCTCCCTCATAGATATAATATGGTATTGATGTAATATAATGTCATACCACAACAATATAATCCAACTATTTAGACTATAATATCCAAAAGGTTAAACCATACAGTGACTGACTAACGTCTTAAAGCACACTGTGTGCTGTATTTAGTAATATTTGGTCAATAGCACCTACACCAACTTTATTTTTATTGTAGAATGAGAATCACGTCTGTTTTTTGTTGCATTCAGAAGCTGTTGGTGCTGAATGCATTGTAGATATAAGACACAGATTTATTATCCTATCTTCCTGGTATAAAAATTTTCTTTTGTACTTTCCACCTTTCATGTGGTCATTTCTTTAGATAAGTGTTTGCAAGGACCATCCCAACAATAGATGTATCATGCATTCAAAGTTTGTTAGCTACTTCAAGAAAGGTAGAGAAGCTAACTGGTTAAATTGTACCTGTAATTCTTTATTGGTTCAATAATCTTTAGTAAAACACTTTCTGCAAGAGGACAACCATGCCTAGACTACTTTTCTTGTGCCCCCAGATAAGGGATTATATTTACAACATTTTGTTTCTGCTTCAGCCTTTATCTAGAATTTTATTCTAAATTTATCAAGTTTATTAAGCATCTATACAATAAAAGGACATCAAGTTTTCATGGGTAGAACCTATTCATCTATCGTCAAGTTAATATCTGAGATGTAATTTTTCTTACAATTTTCAGCAAATTAGTAAAAAATATCTGTTGTGCGAATCTATTATATTTTGTTCTTTATAGAAAAATTTCTAATTTCTTTGTGGTTACCTCAACATCACCCAAAATAAAGGGGCCATATAATTTGTTCCAAAGAAAGTGAGTACAGTGATACATGCATATTCTATTGCAATGAAGGCTTCACATAATGCACATTAATACTGAGCCAGACTGGCACACAAACATCTGCACCCAATGCTACCAAGAACCAGACCTTACCCTCAAAATATGCCCAATACATACACACCTACAGATACACAGAGTGCTGGATCTCCAGAAGAAACCCACCAGTAGGGGTTAATCCTAACAGCTTATTTTATTAAGCTCTTTGAAAAGTTAAATATTTACATTAAAAAATCATTGCGATGAAACATCAAAGCAAACCATGAATGCCTACAAAGGGCTGAACTTGGAACACCAAGATGATGGTGAGATCAAGGAAGAATGAAAACTAAAATATAAAACAAAGAGTAGATTTCTTACAAGGAATAAATATCATTGAAGCCCAATTTCCTCTTTCATGAGAAAAAGATCTTATTCTTCCTTGATGCACTGAAGGGTCATCAACATGCCCTTGACTAATCAGGAGCTCTTCTGGTAAAGGCACCAACCTGGAAGGATAATAGAGTTTAGTTTTACTCAAGACATAGCACAATGTTTCTGGATGAATATGTATCTATTACCAGTCAGCTCAGGCTCAACATGAACACTAGGTTGTTTCCATTATTACTTCCTATATCAGTCCTCAAATTAAGATTTTATCAATCTTACTTAGGGTTTTGTGGAAAGGAGTTTCCCTTTACTTTATAAGGGGAAACTTGTAAAAAAATTTAATTAGCTGAGAATATGTTTTCTTCTCTTTTATTTTGTTAACCTTTGCCAAACCTTCTCTATCACTATTTTCATTTCATACTGCACAAAGGAAGATTTAGACGATGAAACAGAAGGAAAAGTGCAAATTTTGAATAAAATAAGAATAGCTCTCATATCCAGGTTCATTCAAAGACCTGGACACAATACATCACCTATAAGAACTCCTAGCCCATTCAGCCTAGTGCACATGATTTTTTTTATAGCACTCATCTGGCAACTGCTTCCAAGAGTACAAGTTGCCACAATTAATTTGCAGCCTAATATTAGGCTCAATTAAATAAACAAAAAACAAATCAATAAAAACACACAACCCCCCCCCCAAAAAAAAACAAGCCAACAAAAACAAGGAAGCATGCTCTTATGTTAGGGAAAGCCCACTACCCTTGGTGAAGGTACATGCAACTGACACCAAAAAGAGTCAAATAAAATCAAGAAGGACATCCTCCTCCAAAAATGTCAAAAACCTCACAAGTCTGTGCATGAATTTATCCAGAATACAAAGGACAAGCGATACTATTACACAGAAACCTATCCCAAACACCACAGAGAAACAATAGCATCCTCTGTATTTCTGTGATGGGATAGATACTGCACATGCAGCTCTCCAAGCTTGAAAATCACCAAAATCTGAGGCACAATGAGAAGAACCAGACAGTCCTCGCTGAAGGCTTTGATCAAGCGATCTATCCTCTGGCACTGTATGTCATGCGCATTGCATTTTCATACTCCTATTGGCTGTCTCCAATAATCTTTGCCAAGTAGCACCTGGGGATATGGGTGTGGTTCCTGATCTTCAAATAGTGTAACAAAGAGAAAAGTGTGAGTTAGTAGGAAAGATGTCTGTGCAGAAGGCTAGATCAACTCAGGAGCATATTCGTTTCCTCTCAACAGAAAAAATTGTCACATCACCATGAGTGACGGACATGACATCATGAATGCTAGTGACATGGAGGTGGAAGAATCAAAAACCAAGAAGCACTGCAATCAATGAATTGCTATAAATCAAAATCAGACCACAACCAAGCTTCATTGTGAAGATGGAAAAAAATATTTAGAAAGGAATTTGAACTAAAAAAAAATAGTCGAGATGCTTCCTTGCTCAGATCTGGAACCATCCATGTACATTATCATAGCTCCAGTATGACATAAAGTGTACTCTAAAGGACAAACAGTACTAACAGTGCGCCGAAAACCTTGGGAGCGCGAGCTTGGCTACTAATAACCAATGATGTTAAGTTCCAGGCATGACTAGGGCAGTATCATTTGTCTGTCTGGGACTTCTTTTTTTTAAGAGCTCATCTGGTGACTGCCTACTTGGGTATTAGTTACCGTATTCAACCTTGCCTAAAATTAGGCATCTTTAAAAGAGAATGCTAAAAAAAAAACAATAAAATAAAACAAAAAAAAGGTAATAAGGAGGAAGCAAGCTCAGGTGTCGGGGGGGAGGTCCGCCTACCCCCGACGCAGGACAATGCCACATACTAAAATAAGAAAAAACAACAATTTAAATAAAGGGGAGAAGGCCGAACTCCTCCAAAAAGTCTAAAAGTCCACAGGTCAGTGTGCACAAGGGACCAAGTACAAGGGACAGGCGGTAGCGACCCCGCCCATCCAGGTACCGGGACAGGTAACGTGCGCGGAGATCGCCCAGACTGGGACAATCAACAAGAATGTGCCGAAGTCTTTACAGTAGGGCGCAGGAGAGCGCTATATCAAATGGCAGTGCGTCCCACGGGTTGCCCAATTCGGAGATAAGAGAAAGCAACCTGAAGTCTTCGCGGCATTGGGGGGTGGGGGGTAGGACCATAGGAACAGTCGCGGCGCAATGGCACGCAACTTTACGTTCCCCTTCGACCGTCTTCAATCTTCTTTGCCAAGCTGCCTGTATTCCTGCCATGTAGTCGGTGTGAGGAAGAGCGAAACGCTGGTCCGGTCGCAGAGTCGAGCAGACTCTTTGGCGCACTCATTCCCCGCAATTCCTACATGTCCAGGAACCCAGCAGATAATCTCGACATCCGCCCGGCTTGCCAAAACCGTGGGTGGCGTCACGGATATCGCGAACCAGGGCATGAGGAGATTCAAATGCCCCGAGAGCACTCAGGACGCTTTGTGAGTCGCTATAGATCACAATCCAATCTCCGAACCGGGCACGTCGCGTAATCTCCCGTACCGAGTGATGTATTGCCACCAACTCGGCCGTGAAGACAGACGCAGCACCTGACAGAGCCCCGCCGACTTCAAACAGAAGGAATACGGCGTGGAACTGACTCCCTGTTCGGACTTGAAGCCATCCGTATACACTGGCACGGTTCCAGCGTGACACAAAGAGAGCTCCAAAAAGGTCGAACGCAATACTCTCTGCGCTGTAGAAGCTTTGGGAGCAGAGGCGTAGCGACAAATAGCCAAATGTGGTACCTTCCAGGGTGGCGTCCTGGGCAGAACCAGGGGTGCCACCGGCCCGAGAGCTATACCTAGCTCTCGAAGGAGTTTCCTGACCCTAAACCCAAAGGGCTTAGGGTATGACTGGCGTCTCTCGGCGACATAGGCACCGTTGAAATCAGCTGCGGATGCAGTGAGAGCTGTTGGCGAGTGAGGGAGGCGCCGGGCTCGCGCGTACAGGCGAATAATGCACTGTACACGGCGTAGAGCGAGTGGCATCTCCCCAGCATCGACCAACAGGCTCTCAATGGGGGAAGTGCGGAAGGCACCGGTCGGCAAGCGAAGACCAGTGTGGTGGAGCGAGTCCAGCTTTCGCAATACAGGCTAGGCTCCAGATGCATAAAACTCACATCCATAGTCGAGTTTCGAACGAACAAAGGATCAACAAAAAAATAAGGCAGTATCCCTATTAGCGCCCCAAGCGCTGAACGTCACGGAACGGAGAATATCCATGGCGCGGGTACAAGAGACCTTAAGGCTGCGAATATAAACCTCCCAGGTGAGGCGTGGGTCAAATACAAGGCCAAGAAACAAGTCTGGGTCAGGGTGGAACCGTGGATGGCGGCAGAAGTGCACCACCTTAGTCTTGGCAAAGGAAAACCGAAACCTGTGCGCTTCGGCATAGCGAGAGAAGCGGTTCAAAGCCTGTTGGAGTCGACGCTCCAGAGTTTGCATCTGGGCCGCGCCAAAAGAGATCGAAAGGTCGTCCACATAGAGCATAGCGAGAACATCTTCCGGCAGCACCGAGGTGATGCCGTTGATGTTCAGCGGGAGAGGGCTCCCCCCACCCGTAGGCGTAATCGACAATCTCGCAAAAATTCAGATATAAAGATTGGGAGGCGTCCCCTCGCTCCCATCGTGTGGAGAGTTTCCATGATACCGTATCGCCATGCAGTATCATAGGCCTTCTCAAAATCGAAAAACCCCGTGGCGTAGTGCTGTCTACGAAGGAAAGCCTCGCAGACGTCATTTTCTAGTCGGAGCAGAGCATCCGACGTGGAGTGGAACTTGCGGAAGCCACTGTGCAGAAGACAGATGGCCTCCGCTGTCCAGAAAAAAAGGCTAATCTAACATTTACCAATTTTTCCATTGTACGGAAACCAGCCGAAGTAGTGATCTCTCCCCTGTTTGCGAAAGGCGACCACAGTAGCGATTCGACAGGAATCTGGGAGGAGACCCTAACAGAAAGGCCATACCTCGCTCACCCAGGTGTTGAAGCATGGCGTACGGGACATCGTCCGGGCCATGGGCGGTGTCCGCGCATGGGGGTAAAGTTCAGTCGGCGGCCTTCCGCGACATCACGACGTGCATTGGGAGAAAGCGGTCGCGAAGGATTCCGCCAAGGACGAGGGGTCCGAGATTGCGGTCCCATTTGTTAATATTATATTACCTGCCCAAGCTAAAGATAAATTGTAACGATAATAAATGGGAGAAACTATAATTACCTTTCCTTTAGTCAGTCTGCTCAAGCTTTAGGATTTTTAACGAATATGTAACAACAAACAATATCCCACAACTCACATATGAAACACAAAGAAATAATCCTACCACAATATATATATATATAATCTACCTAGTGCTTTTAGCTCTAGCCGCATCGCCGATTATCCACTCCAAATACATGACCAGACAACCTACTACCATGAACTCCCAAAACCTACTAACACACCGCAACCTACACGTAGGGCACCAAGAGTTTCCCACCAACACTCACGTCATCGACCGTGATGTCACAACATTCTTCTCATTGTATTTATATGATCGATTACGCTACGCATTATTTGCGATCTTCGTCACTATACAATCTAATATTTTTATACACCTTTGAGTATATATATATATATATATATATATATATATATATATATATATATATTGATGTATGTTAATATAATAAACGACCACACACGAAATAGTAGTTACCACCATGAGATAACTACAGGGCTGGGGCTTTAAATACTGGATGACTGGTAGTCTGCCCACCAATTACCTTCAAGTAGTTGCCAAATTCTAACAATATTCCCTCTTTTTTTCCTTTCTTTTTTTTTCTTATATATATATATATATATATATATATATATTAATATATATATATATATATATATATATATATATATATATATATATATATATATATATATATATATATATATATATATATATATACAAAACACAGATGCCCACTACTTAAATTTAAGTAGCAATTTACCTAGTTACTGCTTCAATGAGCGTTTGAGATGATGCCCCCTTTTTGGTGGGGCAATTTGCAAGTTGATTTTTCATGTTGACCCATTCCACAGTGGCTAGATTTTTTCTTTCAATCATATCCTTCAAACAAAAAATATTTATCCTAAGGTACTTGTCATCCACCTTCTTCACTGACCTAAGTGCCTCTACTAGGGACTTATTATCTCCATAGCATCTTATAGGCAGCAGTTCTATAATACTCATATCCTCCAGCATTTTCCCAATGTAATAAGCACTCTCAGCTGCTTCCAACAGAGCCATAGTTTCTGCTGCCAATGTGGACTTCACAACCCTCCTTATCTTCTTCAATTTCCACATGATGGGACACCTCCTATCCATCTTATCGCTGAGAAATACTATGAAACCCGCTTGTGAACCACAATCAGTCAAATTGGCAAATGAAGAATCACTATAGCACTTTAAAACCAGTCCTTCAGTCACAGTCAGAATAAATATACGCATGTGGTCAGTCTTTACTCTCTTAATTAATTTATTTGCATCCATCATGTCACTGATTGTACACTTCTTAATCAATGTACTTAAAGAACAGACATCAAATGAAATATCTGGCCTGGTTTGAGTCCCTATCCAATTGAGCTGAGCCACAATTGACATATACTTGCAAATCTCCTCTTCATTAAGGCTGGTATCCTTTTTCTGGGTCCTTTTGTGAAATGTCTACTTGTTTTAGTGACTTGATGTAACTTTCTTGGTCCATATTGATCCCACCATCCTTTTGCTGTATATTCAAACCTACGTATTTGAACTCTTTAGAGTCAGTCGATCCAATTAGGAAACTCTTACTTAATTTTTCAATTACTTGGTTTTCAAACTGGTCAGTACCACCACAACAAAAGTCGTCCACATGAATACAGACAATACCTTCCAAATTGCTGTCTCTGGAATACATA
Organism: Ceratothoa steindachneri; assembly: GCA_963969495.1. NCBI lineage: Eukaryota > Metazoa > Arthropoda > Malacostraca > Isopoda > Cymothoidae > Ceratothoa > Ceratothoa steindachneri. The sequence continues at coordinate 94,376,431 of OZ018325.1, read as the reverse complement.
AACATAGCTGAATCAAATCTCGATATTCGCATCCCAAGCTTGATAAGTTTTCCTTCACAGTATCATACCAAATTCTAGCAGCATCACTCAGTCCATAAATGGTCTTCTTAAGTTTCCAAATTCTCCCAAAGAAGAGTTCAGGTGGTGGCTGTAGGTATACTTCATGTTTAATGCTATTACCTTGTAGGAATGCTGATTTAATGTCTATGGTGTGACATAACCAACCTTTCATTTGTATTATAGTTAGTGCCAGCCTTAACGCTACCTTACAACATGTTGGAGATTCGGTGTTAACATCTTTGTTAAGTTCTTCCTCAAATCCTTGGCCACTAGTCTAGCTTTCATAATTTTCCCATGCTTGGTTTCTTTCTCTGTCACAATCCATCTTGTAGATATGCTGTCATGACCTTCCCAATCTATTTCCTCAAACACATCATTCGTCCTCCAAATATCTACTTCTTTTCTCTTGACTTTCATAGTTTTATCATCTGAACAAGAGATCATTATTTCCTCATTTTCTTCTATTTCTCTGATCTCATTAACATCCTTTTCGAAATTTATCCAGGTCTCTTCACTAGTAGTCCCATTGCGATAGTTGAAGCAGTTCTTATGTTTTCCTGTAGCTTTGCCTGCTCTGCCCAATATTTTGACATTTACTCTCTCATTGGAATCTGTCAATGACACCTCATAACGCTTCTCCACTTTTGGAAAAGTATTCCTGCTTTCTGGATTTATTTCATTACTCGTCTCCATGTTACCCTCATTATTATTCTCAATATCTTGTTCATCCTCTTCATCTTCATCACTATCATATTTAGTGGCAGCAGCCTGGTGTGTCCTCTGCGTAGCCTGCACAATGTTAGTGTTCTCATTTTTCTCCTTACTAGAGATACCATCGGTATTACCAGAAGACCTTTTTACTCTACATACATGGGCCCTAGCTATATGACCCCCAAGGCGCAAGATGTTGATCTTCCCATCTTTCCCTATAACTCTTGAAGAACCTCACCAGCTGTCTTTGCCTTCACGTTTATAATAAATGTAATCTCCTATCTTAACATCTTCATCCCTTGTTTTACGGATGTTATGAGACAAGGCCCTTCTTAGCTTCTCATTAGCATCAGATCTCACAAACTCCTCACGGCACTTTCGCAAAGCATTCAGATTGTTAGCTATGATCTGCAAGGAAGTAATTTTCTCCAATGCTGGAGGGTTATCCACTGATATGTTTGGATAGTTGGGGTTAAAACTGAATATCAGTTGATTAGGGGAGAATCCATTATTATTATGGAGGGCATTCCTGGCAGCCACAGCCCAAGCTAGAGCAGTTTCTAAGTTACATTGACTTTCCTCGGTAAACTTCAACACATTGGACTATAATACTGCATTCAGTCTCTCACATATCCTATTGCTCCAGGGACTCTCAGCAAGAGTGGTATGTCTGGTTCTACAACTTCTATATTAATAATGAGCCTTAGTCTATTAATGTAAGCAGGAATGCTGACACTTTTGTGAGCTTTTACTGATTTGCCATCACCAAAACGGAAGGACTTATTGGTAGTAGAACACTTAACTGTCTTTATCATTCCTGTTCAACATTTGTTCATATTCTTCCAGCCATTTATCACCAGATACATTAGCATTACACCCTGTATCAAGTACAGCACAGCCTATGGTTTCCTTCCTTAATATTCTAGTATCATCATTATCTTAAAAAAAAACTATCTAGTCATACTTCCCTATTATCTCCTTCCTTTACCTTATCATAATTCCTCGCCCAATGTTTTTAGGGTCCACACTCAAAGCATCCACCATCAAACCAGTTCCTCCTCCAATTTCTTCTTGGGTATCTACCATATCTACCGTAAACTATTGTACCTAATACTATTCAAGTTCCTTTGATAACCACCTGCATAGCTACCATACTTAGTTGTCCACATAACATCTTCCTCTACATTACTGTCCTTGGAAGGTACAGAGGTCTCCTCCATCTTCCTCTACATTACTGTCCTTGGAAGGTACAGAGGTCTCCTCCATCTTCCTCTACATTACTGTCCTTGGAAAGTACAGAGGTCTCCTCCATCTTGTAGCTTATTTCATTTAGTTCTTGTTCCAAAACTGCTTTTATACTCAAGTCCTCCTTACTATCGACTTTCATCATATATACCGGTTCAGTTTTCACCTTAACCCCCTGAGTCACCTCACTACTGGATCTACTGCTAGATTCAAACATACATTTTAATGTTGACCGAACTTCCTTGAATGATAGGGGTTTTGTTGAAGCCATAACCTGTTCCCTTTGTATATCAATTAACTTACAGTTCTTCACCAAACGGAAGGCTAACACCTCATCCAGCAATATCATACCCTTCTCAATCATTTTATAGTACTTCATGTCAAATTCCCTCATGAAATCACAAATTGACATGTCATCCTTCCTCATACACTCCTCAAAATTCTGATATGCCATGAATTTCCTCCTCTCAGGTTCTTTCATGAAGGCCTCATCTAATTTATTCAGCAGAAGTTCAGCTCCATTCACTTTCTTCTTATCTTCCGTGGATACTTGATTAGCTACCTCCCTGGGTTGACCGGTTAATGTGAGATATATAGCTAGCGCCTGCTTCTTTTTGTCTTTATCTGTTAACTCTGTCCACATTAACACATATTCCTTCCATTGTTCATATTTCTTGAGATCATTCAATAGTGGCGGATTTTTAATTACAGAATACATGCCTGGACCATGCTCTGCTACCAGTTGGTTAATATTATATTACCTGCCCAAGCTAAAGATAAATTGTAACGATAATAAATGGGAGAAACTATAATTACCTTTCCTTTAGTCAGTCTGCTCAAGCTTTAGGATTCTTAACGAATATGTAACAATAAACAATATCCCACAACTCACATACGAAACACAAGGAAATAATCCTACCACAATATATATATATATATATATATATATATATATATATATACAATCTACCTAGTGCTTTTAGCTCTATCCAATTATCCACTCCAAATACCTGACCAGACAACCTACTACTGTGAACTTCCAAAACCTACTAACACACAGCAATCTACACATAGCGCACCAGGAGCTTCCCATCAACACTGATGTCACAACATTATTCTCATTGTATTTACATGATTGATTATGCTACGTATTATTTGCGATCTTCGTCACTATACAATCTAATATTTTTATACACCTTTGAATATATATATATATATATATATATATATATATATATATATATATATATATATATATATATATATATATATATATATATATATATATTCATGTATGTTAATAAAAGACCCTACACCAAATAGTAGTTACCACCATGAGATAACTGCGGTGGGTGGGGGGGAGGGGCTTTAAATACTGGACAACTGGTAGTCTGCACACCAATTACCTTCAGGTAGTGGCCAAATTCTACCACCATTCTCCTGGAGAACAGGGGCAGGGGGGCCTGCGAGAACTTGCCCCAAATCCTTTTGACTAACTTCCACACCTCTGCTAGAGGGGTCTTCCTGTTAAGTGAAGACATGTATGCCCACCAAGAAGAGCAGCGGGCGTGCTTCGAAATATACCGGAACCTAGCCCGACGAAATTCATCAACAGTGAAATCGTTCGGGCGGCGCTTATAGCGCATGTAGGCATAACGCTTCTGTTTGAGGGCCGTCTCACACTCAGCCGACCACCGCAAGAGTGGTCGGCGTACAAAACGGCCAGACATTCTAGGAATAGTAGTCAAGCCAGAGAACTCAACGGCCTCACCTACCGACCTAAACTCCTTGACTGAGATAGAGAATTCAGTCATTTCCTAAAATGCAGGCCACCGCACCCGCGCCAAGCACCACAGAGGTGAGCTCTCAGGCGGCAGCAGCCAAGAAAATGATATTTGAATGGGAAAGTGATCACTACCATGGAGGTCATCACCCCCCCCCCCCCTAATCAATATCAGGCGGTGCATCTTAAGAGCATAGAGATAGATCAAGGGAAGAAAATGAAGCGGTTCTTGTGCAGTGATGCATAAACTCATCCACATTTAGGACACCTATCTCAAGCTCTTTGCTCAGATCAGCAAGGACTTGTCCCCTGGGATTTATTGAGTAGTCTCGCCAGAGAGGATGTCTAACTTCATATCTCCAAGCACGAGAAAGGGCCTCGGCAACCGTGCCACAATGCGGCAAAAGTTCCCTGCATCAAAGTCAGCTAATGGTGGAATGTACGCAGAAATAACAGTATACCTCCTATCCAGGTGAAGCTGCAAAGCTAATGCCTGATAAGAGGTATCTAAAGTCAAAATAAGAACAGAGACATCATGCCGGGTGTAAACCACGCATCTCCCAGCCCAGCCCCCATCTCGTAGTAGTGGGGTCGCAAAACATTTATACCCTGGGAGGGTGGGCAGAGGGCACACATCTAGCATGGTCTCCGGTAGAAAAATAGCTAACAGGAAACGGGATGAGACAAGCCTCCGCAGCTCCTCCCAGTTGGCTGGAGTCCGCTGCAATTCCCTTGAAGGAATATGCCCTCCATGCCTAGTTAGGAGGAGACATGGGAGCCCTTTTCGAAGAGAAGACCCTCACAGGAATAGCTGTACGCTTCCCGGAGGCAGAACCATGGGCACTGTCACCTACGAGGACTTATTGAGGGAGGTTGGGCTCGCCGTGCAAATTTTTTTCCTCCCCCTGCCTCGAAACCTTAGGTGGGCATTGCGTCTTCGGAGGCAGGGGGGATGCCCTCTTCTCCGAGCCAGCCAGCCCACCACTAGGCATGGGAAAGGAGCTGAAGCTTCTTTGTTGCTGTCCTCCTTTTGGGGGGCAACTTTAGGAACCCTGGAAGATGGCCTGGCGACCAACTTCAGGGGTGTTGCCTCCTGCGAGTCTAACAACTCGGTAGAGGCGCATGGCTGTTTCACCTTACGGGAAACTGTCATGCTGGGGAAAGGAGGGAGATCCCTGGATTTAGCTGGGGCTGGGTATGAAACTTTGGTGTCATGAGCTTTAGCAGGGGAGTGCCCGGGTTGAGTAGAACTAGCAGAAGGGCTCCAAATGGACACATAAACACCTGTGCTCGTTGGCCTGGATGGGCCAGGAACAGAGGGTGTCTTTCTTAGCATTGAGGCATAAGACGTCCCATGCAGAGCTGGGCACGCCAGGACCAAGTCCTTAGCCTCGTGGAATGAGAGATGATCCTGGGCCTGAATGGCCAAGATTTCTTTCTCAAAAGCGGGGAGCAGCTCTCCGCAATTGACACACTTGGCAACACATGATTTGGACTTATCCTGCGTGGCCTTGGGGCAATTTACACAGACTTCGGGTGACCCCGACTTTGCATGTCTACATGAGCGATTCATATGGCTGAAGCCGTGACAGTAATAGCACCTCTGCGGCAGTGGCACAAATGCCTTCACGCAGTAGTGATACCAACCGGCATGCACTGACTCAGGGAGCTTGTCACAGTCGAACATGACGAAGAGTGTAGGGGGGTGTCTTGAGGCTCCTCCCTGTTTTCTCATCACACATTCGACCTTAACCATCCCATGGTTGGCCAGCTCTATAGTGATGTCCTTTATGTAGTAGTCCACAAGTTCCCTTGCATAAACTACTCCTTTCACAAAGTTCATGGTAGAGTGCAGCGCCACACTCACAGGCGTGCCATCAAGTGTTCGAAGGGCACTAATCATGGCTGCCTCGGAAGGATTTGATGCATTCGCCAAAAGGCTCCCATCCGAGAAACGGGTCACCTTCGGCTCTCTACCAATAACACTAGCTAAAGCTCTCCTCTGATGGATCATGTTGCCCTTAGCCAACATGGTGCCATCCGTGGAGCGAATAACGAGCGGGCGTTTGAAGCCAGCGGGTTTGAAAATGCCAGGTAATCTCTGAATGAGGAGCCCCGATGTAATTGAGGTTCCGCTCTGTGCACTAGCACTTTTGGTCTTAGTCAGGGGCTCCACACCCAAGGGGACAGAGGGGCCGGATGTCCCAGTCTTGGCTTGGTCGCTTACCGAAGTGGCAGCAGACCCACCCAGCCCCGCAGCCCCTCCTCCCACCCCACCCCCCAAGCCTTTTTTTTTTCTTTCTTTTTAGGAGAGGGTGGGGAATGAACCTGCTTCTCCCCTCGCTGTAGGAGCCCCCAGGCCATATGGACCGACCTCAGCAAGGTCCTTCTCTGAGATGGGGAAGGACTTGGCATTCCAGGGGCACCAGTCGGAGATCCCTCCCCTCCTTGTACTGCCTTAGAAAACCTAGACATTTGAGGAGGACCTTGCATAGGGGCAGACTCGGGTTCAGTGCTTGGTGCTGAGCCCGGATTCGCTCCCATGGAAGGCTCTACCGTCTGAGGCTGGGTTGCCTCAAGGACCATGTCTATCTCAGGGGGGGCCTCCAGTTGGCCATCCCCAACCCGCAGGACATCACAGGTCCCATTGGCAGTGCTGTCACAAGTCAAGCCTGGGGAGGCACAGACCTTGACCTTCCCAAGGTTCAATATTCTCGCCAGCAGGTCTTTTGAGGGAAGCGACCGATGGGGCTTGGCTTCCCTCTTCCCCCTAAGTGGGTTTGCCCTACCGAGCTGCTTCAATGTGGAGTGGTCGGCTATGGGCTGCCTGCTGGCTTTCTTGGCAGTCCCCTTGTAAAGTAAAGGGGGGACTGCCACTGGGAAGAGGGAGGTGCCTGAAAGCACCTCCAGACAAGGGGGTGAGGGGGAGTCCCCTACACCCATTGGTGAAGGAGAGGAGTAAGCCTCCACTCCAGTTAGAGAGATTTGGAGGATCCCCTGCGAGAGCACAGGATGGGGGGGAGAGAGACCTCCATTTTTTGTTGTGGAACTGCCCGAGGGCGAAATTGAGGGGAGATTTTTTGGGGTATCATCATTGGGCATGGAACCCTATTTTTTTTACGGGAAGCAATCGCTCATCACCCCTCGCAGTAGCCTGCCTTGCAAGGGGTGTGTACATGGCTGGCAGAACCAGGTGCTACCATTCCCGCCTGGTGGCCTGGCAGTCCCTCAGCATGGCGGCTCCACCTTGGACACGGTGTAAAATGTATAGTGTTTGAAAATAGAAAGGAAAAGAAGATGAGGAAGATGTGGGTGGGGATAAAACAGGTAATTTAAAAACCCACCATCCCAAACCGGAGCTCAGGGGTGATGGATCATTGTCCCCTCCCCCCTCAACCCCGATCCGGGATAGTTGGCTGAGAAAAAGGTTGGCATCTACCCTGAGAAAATAGAGGATGACCCGAGAAAGTTGTGGGAGAGGTTGTAGGGGAAGTGAGGAAGTAGGGGAGAAATACAGGTTGTCTGAAAGAAGAGGAAGAGGCTAAGCCGGGGCCGGATGGGGCACTGAGTCCCGTCAGCATGGTGGCCAGGAAGGCAAATCGTCGCACCTCTTATGGGGTCCCTGGACAAGTATTACATTAAATCCATGAAGGAGTTGCCTAACCTCGATAAATGAAGGATTGGCATAATCTGCAGCATTGAGGCAGTTAAGGTCAGTCGAGAATAAAATAAAACCTGTCAGGGATGCAGGCAAACACTAGATTAATGTCCACAACACTGCCTGGTTAAACAGGGCAGTATCACCCCAGTGTCAACCAACAGACTCTCAATCTTGGATATGCAAAATTCATTAATCAAAAGCCACTCTAGATTGCCAAACCATAATATAATTGACCTAGCTGCAATCAGGACTCTACCCTTCCCTACATGAATACAAAAAGAGTATATATCCCCCCACCCCCACCTCACTACAACCCTCCAGCAACCTGCCCATCTTATTCTATTCTCCCTCTCTCCTTTGAGCATCTCAGAACTACTTAGGATATAACCTAAGGAGACTTATGAAAAAGACCACTTCCCTTTCTATCATTCCTGAGATCTGCTCAGTTGAATGAAAAAGAACTGAGGATGGGGGGGAATAAAGTTAGTATAAGCAAGACACCTGCAAGGGGTGTGGGTACGTACACTGTGAAGAATGTTATTTCTGGCACCGAAATTTTTAAAAAAAGAAGTCCTGATGGCTGCCAGTGAGGAGAGCCATTGGAGTTATAAAAAGCCTATCTTTGGACCAGCTTAATCAAACCATAAACCAATAAAAAAAAAAGTGCAACCAAGAAGTATCTTACTCTCTGGGGAAAAATGCAATCTTCACAGAGAGGTTCAGGAGAGTGCTCCAGCAAATGACACTGCATCCTGAGGTTCTCCAATTCCAAGATAATAACAAAAATGACCCAAAAACCATCATGGATTTTTTTTTAGGGGATAGGTACACTGGAAAAGTAATGGTGTCATCTAGTCAGAGTATCAAAGCAAAAAATATCACTCCAGTTGCTTAGTTTGTGTAGGAAGCATGTCCCCCTCATCATTACACTCATTTCCTATAACTTCTACATGTACAACAAACCAGCAGAAGACAATCTCTTAAATGCTGCGGTGGTAGGTTCTAGATCCTGCACTACAATCCCTGCTACTCCAACAGAGCCACCCGAGTGTTTTAGGGGGAAGATAATGAGAGGTTAGTCAAATATTTACTTTTTTACAAGACTGAGAACAGAGAGAATGACAAACAGCAAACCACAAATGTGTGAAGCCAAGTTGAAATGAAAAGGTGTAGAATGGTTTGGTGAGGTGAAAGTGATAAAATCAGGAGTAAATGAGAGAATGAGAGTGAAGCATAAGGGGTGGGGTACTGATGAGTGAGGAAGCGTGGGAGTGTGTAAGAGTACAAGGAGGTAAATTCAAGAGTTGTGGGTGTGAGTGAAGTTCAGATGCGAAAAGTGGGTGATAGTGAGCGTCTATGGTCTACATGTGGGTGAACCTGAAAGTGTGAAAGAAGCGATTTGGGAAGAGCTGAATGGATGCCTGCGAGGTTTTAATATAAATGCGAAAGTATTTGTAATGGGTGGTCTGAATGCAAAGATAGGTAATTGAGTAGTGAATGGGGTAGTTGGGAGATACAGAGTGCCGGGAGTGAATGATAATGGTGTAAGGCTCGTGGAAATGTGTGTGTTAAAAGAGAGATGGTAGCTGGCAACACATGGTTTAAAAAGAAAGAGCACAAGAAGTATACCTAGGAAAGACTGGGTAGGCAGGTGGGAGAATGGGTGATTGAGGATCAAAGAAGCATGTTAGACTATGTTCTGATACGAAGAGAGAATGTGAAGAGACTTTTGTATGTAGATGTAAAGATGAGGATGATAGGAGATTTATCCAACCATCACCTGGTGATAGCAGAAGTAAGAGTGAGAGTGAATGGGTTGGCAAATGAAGGAGCTTGCCAAAAGAGGTGGTAAGGGTGGAGAAGCTAAAAGAAGCTAGGTGCAAGGAAGTGGAAAGCGATAAGAGAGTCTGAGGGTTTGGGTGTGTAAGATGAGTGGAAGTTGATGCATGATAGCAACATACATACACACACCCCCATTCACAATGACTCTTACCTGGATGACTGTCCAGCACGCTCTTCACTCTAACTTCCAATTTGGAAAACTTCCTCACTAAGTAATATCAATGAACATGTATTCACTTTTGATCTAAACAATAACAGTGCCGAATGTCTCTTAATATCAAATCATATGCCTGTAGGAAGAGACAAAGATGAATGTGAGGCACAATAGAAGTCTATCGAGTCCCCCACCCGAATCACCCTCTCTCTTCATCTTCTTCATCCCAAGCACCCTAGAAGAGAAGAAAGGGATTTGGGGAGGGGAGGCAGACCACAACTACTACTACTATGCTCCTAATTCACAGCAGCTGTGGCATCACAAATACTACTACATAGGGAATGTGGAGATTTCAATGCCTCAATGGCATTTAGTGAGCTCTGTGAATTATTATGAATTATAAATCAGTCTTCTCCCACTATCACCCTCAGTCTTGGAGCCAGCCATGTACTTTGGTATGGCTCCAATGGGACATGATACTCGTACATGCTTCAAGAAATACAAATGAAACATTTCCAGTATAGTAGAAGCTTTGGGACCAGAGGCAAGGTGACAAACATTCAAGGTTGCATCCACTAAAATGGCAGCAGAACCATCAGCAACACCAACCAGAGTTAACAAAATTCATTAAGAAGTTTCCTAACACTAAGCAAGGTTTAGGGCATGATTGGCATTTCTCATCGGCAAAGACCCTGTTGAGATAACCAGCAAATGAAATAAGAGCCGATGCCAACTGGTGGAGATGCTGAATGAACCCACATGTACAATTGGATAAAGCACTGTGAGCAATGAAAGGGAGGGGCATCTCCAGCGCATCACATGTTAAGTGCAGAAGGCACCAGGTCTCCAAGTGGATACCAGTGTGTTTGATAAAATCTACCTTCTGCAGTAGAATTATAGATGCAAGGAAATAAAACTTGCATTGATTGTCTAGCTGACTGCACAAAGCTGTAGAATATTAAGATGGTAGCCCTATCAGCTCCCATGTGCTGAATGCCACAGAGCAAAAAATTTGCATGGCGCAGATGCACAAGTCACTAAGGTAGTGAATATGAACATCCCACAAAGCAAGAACAGAGCACAACTTGTTCTGTGAAAACAGGTAAAGGAAGGGTTATCCTGCTGTGGAGGTGAAATCCAGACAGCAACCCTCAGCCACTGTGCAACATGCTTTAAATTACTAGAGCAGCAGCAGCAGCTTGGTGGGAGATGTGGGGAAGATGTCATAAAGGACACCACTGTGAACTCAGTGCCCAAGTTTGCAGGACCTGAGACCTCATCAGCAAAGACCCTGTTGAGATAAAGTCCAAAATTTCAAACGCACACAAGAGAAAATTATAGCAAACAAAAATACATCTTTTAAGCCCTCGAACCAATGGATAAATCTCATGCATCTCCAAAATATCATAATCACCAAAAACCTCACTCTCAACATCTTGCTGAATAATTCCACTAAAATTCAAAACAAACTTTGATCCAGGCTCTACCTACACAATCCCCTTCTCTCCTTTCATTATGCAATCTTTCTTTGCATTTAATGACAATCCATTTTCTCACAGAAAATCAATTCCTAGTCAGAAGCAGCAAGGCATTTGCTCATCATTCAACATTACAAAGTCATTGCCTACATTCAAATCACTTGCCAAATTTATTGATAACTGTACTTTCTCATAGGAAATCACTACCATCTTCCAAACCAATAATCTTAAACTTCAGTTGAATTTAGATACCATTCACTACCTCCTCATAATTACTATTTCCTGGCAATGACTAACAAAATCTGTGCCCCTATAAGTCCACCAAAGGCACATTCATCTATTTACACTCTAGCTTCCATCATTCTAGGACATCCATTCTCTCAATACACCACCAGTATTCTATGGATCTTATTTGCCAAACATCTACTTGATTTTCTCTCATACATTCCTCTCCATGCTAACACTTTTCCTTTCATACACCTTCATAACAACCTAATTATAATGCACTTCCACCCCATTGGTTTGCGTGAGAGAGACTACATCAGCACCAACTGGGGTTGATGGTCAATTTCCACCCAATGCTGATAAAGTGAGGTTACCACCAGAATACATTAATGAAAATGCACTGGGACAAATAGACGCTCTAAGTGCCTAATGATGGTGGTCAGTGTTAACAAAGTAGTAGCCTTATTATGCACCATAACACAATTGTTTGGGTGCCCAAAGCTCCTTCTAGTGCCCTAGGTCAGCCACATCTTATACATACTACATACATATTCAGAAAACACATGGTGGTAAATGGTCATTCAATCATTTCATTTACTTTCCTATAATCAACACAACTGCAATCTTCCATCAGTTTTTTGCTTGGGTACTATCAGATGATTATAAACACTCTTACTGTCTGCAATCCCTCCAGTTGCTCCAAATTTTCAGCAATAAGATGAAGGAAGTATTGAGGTCTTTGATAGATGTATCATCCCTCAAGATGATCTTAAGCTCCTGTAGCTGAGTTCTTCTAAAGTCCAAAATCAACCTTCCTCAACACACTTTTTAATTCAAACATTCTATTCACTTTTGCCCTTTCATTCTCAGTCAAATGTTCCTTCAATCTTTCCCCATCTTTAGACTAATTTAACAGAAAAAAAACAATAATAAAGAGATAGGGGAAGGGACAACAAAAGGTATGCTCAGGTACCAGAAGGACCTGAGCATTAACCAAGGACAAACCACTAATTACTATGGTGGAAGCCCAACTCATCTAGAAACTAGCTTACAGTTAAGGGTGCATGAACTCATTGTGAGTACAAGGGACATGCAGTAACTGCTCACCTTATTGACTATACTACTTTATACATCAGCTCAACTTCTTTTAAACCAAATACTTTGCCAAATAATAACTGGTTAACCAATGATTACATAAAGGAATCAACAACCTTACCAGAGCCAATTAAAACCTCCCAAAAGACAATAGCAAACTCATAAACACAGGAGCTCCCTCTCAATACAACTTATCCACCTGACCACAACTGCTAACTAGCCGAAAACCCATGCAAATTAGCCTATCACTACTCGCTTTGAGCGACTTCATCAAAATGACATCCTTCCTACCTACCTAGCGTAATTTTCTGACAATTTCCTTAAGCAACTAATATAGGATATACAAATATGGATAACTTACCCTATGAAAAGGTGATAAGTAAGACCTCTATTACATTCCACCATCAACATTCACACAACCATCATACATATGCTGCATACCTTGACTCTAACAACATTCCCATCGTCAAGCAATGATGCAGGAGATCCTCCCTTCTTGGTTAAACAATTTGCCAACTGATGCTTGGTATTTATCCATTATAGAGAAGATATTTCTTGTTTTGCCATAATTTCCTTCAGGCTAGTTATACTAATTCTGAGATATTTGTTATCTACCTCTTTGTTATCAACAAAACACTTCACAGGAACTGCTTCTGCTATCCCTATATCTTCTAAGATCTTTACAATATAATAGGCACTTTCTGCTGCCTCCACCAAGGCTAAAGTTTCAGCTGCTAAAGTTGAATGCACTACGCTCCTTATAGCTTTAGATTCCACATTATGGGGCACTTCCTATCATTTTCATCACACATTAGAATTATAAATCCCCCCCCCCCCCCTGTGAATAACAGCCACTCAAATGAGGAATCACTGAAACATTTTAGATGTAGACTTCCAGTAAGAATTGGGAAAAACAAACTCACTTGATCCGTCTTGACCCTCTTAACTACCTTGTTGGCCTCCATGAGATCACCAATAGTGCCCCTACCAAACTGCATGCTCAAAGAGCAAAAATCAAATGATATATCAGGTCTTGTTTGCATGCCAATCCAATTTAGTTGGCCAACAACTGACCTATACTGGTGCATCTCTTCACCATTTAAACTCTCATATTCTTCCTTTTGCACTTCTGATGGCTAATTTCCATTGGATTCAAAGACTTTAAGTCGCTTTCTTGATTTATGCTTATTCCATCAGCTTCCTTGATTATATTCAATCCCACATACCTAAAAGATCTTGATTCAGTCGAACCCACTAAGAAAGTCCTTTTAAGTCTGGAAACAACACTCTTCAAACTTTCTGATACCTCCCCAACAAAAATCAACAACATGAATACAAATAACTCCTTCAAATGACTCTCTGTCTGGAACACAAACATGGCAGGGACATAATTCATCCTTCACTGTGTCATACCAGGCCTTTGTTGCATCTTTTAAATCATACACTATCATTTTGAGCTTCCATATCTTACCCAAGAAAAATTGTTGCAGGGGCTTCAAATGTACATCCTGTTCAATTTTATGGCCTTGCAAACAAGTTGTCTTAATGTCAATAGTATCACATTTCCATCCCATCATTAATATTGCTGACAGTGCTATCCTTAAAGCTTCTTTACTACAAGTAGGAGACAACAATTATATTTCCATTTTCTTCCTCAAAACTACGTGCCACTAGTCTTACTATAATTATTTTTCCTGGTTTCCTAACTTTTTCTGTAACTATCCATCTCACAGATATGATAGGCTATCCTTCCTATTCTACTTCTTCAAATACCTCATTTACTATCCAACTATCAATCTCTTTTCTCTTAGCCTCCATTACCTTTTCATCCAACATGGTAATCATAATCTCTTTTTCATCATCTACTTCTCTCATTTCACTAATATCTTTACCAAAATCCAACCAGGATTCCTGGCCATTACCTTCATTCCAGAAATTATAACAATCCTTGTATCTTCCTGTCACTTTAGCTGCTCTACTTAAAATTTCAACGTTCATTTTCTCATTTGAATCTGCCAAGGTTATCCCATACCTTTTCCCAACTTTACATTTTCGGATGTGTGTGTGGATGAAGTACATAGAGAAGGGGCCATGGACAGACATGAGGAGACATTACGACAAATGACAGAGACAGTTGATGGAACTGTGACTAGGAGGAGAGGCAGAGTGAAAGAGTATGACTGGGTGATGTTGAAAGCATTGTGAATGAATGAAGATGGGGATTGAGACATGGTGAAGTGAGGCGAATTTAGCTGGGAGGGATGTAGTAGTTTGGTTGTCCGCCTCCCCTCCCCTATGTCTAATCTCTTTCTTCTTTTGCAGAATGTGTGTGTGTGTGTGGATCGTGTGATCACCGTCTTTGCTTTGTGTGGGGGGACTAGATGGATCTCTATCGTGCTCCCCCATTCATCTCCTGTTTTCTTTTTAGGCGGATTCTTTCAGCATAACTATAACGTGTTAGGTAAAAGTTTGGACTGAGGAAAGAAGAGCTGCCTAGACAGAGGATAGGTGAGTGAAGATTGTGTGAGAGTGGATATGGTTGAATGTGTTACGAGTAAAGATGTTTGAGTGTGGCAGTGAATAGGTGACTAAATGTGCCTTCTCTTTTCCAGTTCTGTGGTACCGATTGTCGCCGACATCTGGCTTTCAGAGATGGCTGAAGCCAATCTTGACTCTCGTGTGGCAGTAAAGGGGCGCATCGATTGGAGCCTGAGCGCTCCCACTTTCCATTTGACTGGAACCACCACTTCCCCATCCTTGAGTGCGGATCATTCGCCTTGGCTGGAGCTGGACTCCCAGTCCCTTAAGAAAAAGGAACCTCTCTGCCCTCAAAAAAGCGGGCCCGCCGCCCTTTCCCTTCCCCCCCCCCCTATATATTATATATATATATATATATATATATATATATATATATATATATATATATATATATATATATATATATTATATATATATATATATATATATATATATATATATATATATATATATATATATATATATATATATATATATATATATATATATATATATATATATATATATATATATATATATATATATATATATATATATATATATATATATATATATATATATATATATATATATATATATATATATATATATATATATATATATATATATATATATATATATATATATATATATATATATATATATATATATATATATATATATATATATATATATATATATATATTATATATATATATATATATATATATATATATATATATATATATATATATATATATATATATATATATATATATATATATATATATATTATATATATATATATATATATATATATATATATATATATATATATATATATATATATATATATATATAGGGTGGCGGGAACTTTTGGCTGGGGACTCGCGATCCCGCCGCTACATTGCTATACTGTTACAATTATCTTGATCAGTCTCAACAGTACCTCTTAAACCTTCATTTTCATTCATCTCTGAATCCTCTTCATCATCAGTGTCCTTGCCTGCTACATTTGTACAATCATCTTTCTGTTTATCTACCCAGCTAAGTGTTTCATCTTCTCTATTTATAAGAAAATCTTTATCTTCAATTCCTTTTATTCTACATATGTGAGCCCTTACTATTTGTCCACCATGCCTTATTACATGAACCTTCCCATCTATACCTATCACTCTGGCTGGACCCCTCCATCTGTCAGCACAATCTCTCTTGTAGTACACATAACTGCCTACTTATATTTTTTTTATCTGCTGTTCTTCTAACATTTTTTGCTAAGATTCTTCTGATCCTTTCATTGGCATCAGACTTTATAAACTCTTCTTTTGACTTTCTCAAAGCTGTTAAATTTCTAGCAACAGTCTGTGAAGATGACACATTTTCTAATGCTGGAGGTCTGTCATCCACTATATTCGGTAAGCTTGGATTATAGCTAAAGACAAGCTGATTTGGAGAAACCATGATTATTGTGTAGGGAATTTCTTGCTGCCACTGCCCAAGTGAGTGCTGTCTCAATATTACATTCATTCCCCTCTAGCACCTTCTGCACATTGTCTTTCAATATGGCATTCTGCCTTTCACACAGACTGTTGCTCCATGGACTCTCAACCGCAATACACATTATTTCTATATTAAAATTCTCCACCATACTCTTGAATTCATCATTATTAAATTCCCCTCCATTGTCTGTCAAAATTTCTTTGAGCTCCAAACAATACTATCCAATAGATAATTACAGCCTTCACAATGACAGTAGCATTTTTCCTTCTGATCACACAGGCATTACAATACCCTGTAGCCATGTCTACCATGACTAGAAAATATTTATCTTCCCAAGATTTGAGATCCATACTCACAATCTCATTGAAGTTCTTGGAGTTCTCCTAAATTTAATACATCTCGCAATTCTCTTCAATTTTCTTAACTTCTTCTTCTTCTAACCTTTCATCCTTTATCCCGGATTCCCTTATCAGTTTAATCAGTCTATCCTTTGGCCAATGTGCAAATTGCTTGTGCAGTTTTAAAGTCTTCACTTTAAAGTCCTTCTCCCCATAACTATACAGGACATATTTCATGAATTTTCTTTCATCATCGGTGCTAGTAATTTTCAGATCTTTAACTTCACCCTTCTTCCAATGTATCCGGTCATCTCCTAAATCAATTACCATGCCAAGAGATTTCATAAATGTCTTGCTTAACAGCAGGGGTATATCTGATTCAATAACCTCAGTTTCAATTTATATTCTCTCTTTGCCTATATATATCCAGGAAATTTTACTCTTTTATTTGCTTTTACAGACTTACCATCACCAAACCGAAAATATTTATCTGGGAAACCCTCTTTCATCAGTTTTCTATCTTGCCTATCTAACATCTCCTTATACTCCTCCAACCACTTTTCCCCACACATATTTACATTACAACCTGTGTCCAATACCGCACAGCCAATTCTCTCTCTTCTCAACATTCTTGTATTGCTGTAGTCCTCAAAATAACTATCTAGTTATAAATCTCCATCTTAATTTTCTATCTCTTTCTTCTTATCACAATTCCTAGCCCAGTGATTTCTTGAACTGCATTCAAAACAGCCACTGTTTAACTTTACTCCTCTCCAATTCCTCCTGGCATATCTACCAAATCTACCATTCCCTGTTCTTGAAAACCAGCTTTGATTTCCGTAATTTGTACTTCACATTACATCTTCATGCCATGTCCTACTCTCAGCAGCATCAGACCCCCTAAAGGCTAATACTTCTTCAGGTAACTCCATTTCCTTATCTTTCATTTTAAAATAATTTGTGTCAAATTCTCTCATAAATTCACATATTGGCATCGCTTCTTTTCTTATGCACTCTTCAAAATCCTGATAGGCCATAAATTTTCTTCTTTCAGGTTCTTTCAAAAATGCTTCATCTAGCCTATCTAACAATGTTTTTAATCCACCATCTGCCTTTTTATCTGCTGTCAGTACCTGGTTTTTCACTTATTTTACCTGCCCCTTGAGTGTGAGATGCACTGCTAACGCTTGCTTATTCCCACTTAAATCTGTAATTTCTTTCCACATTACCACATCCTCTTTCCATTGCTCATAATTTTCTAGATCATACAATGCAGGGGGATTCTTTGTCACTGATGATGCCATACTTGATCAATAGAAAAACCCCTGTCAATCACAAGAAAAAAAAACAAATACCAGATGTCATACAACTGCCAATCTTGGCACACAAAATAATGAGATGCAAAAATACACCTATCCTAGCTTGACCAACTCCCTGAATATTTACTATAATTATTCATTAGCTGATAAAACCTAAACATAAATCAAAACGGCAACCATACTCTGCTACCAGAATTGCTCACCTTATTGACTATACTACTTTATACTCCATAGAAGCTCAAATCACTCCTACCTGCTGCTTCCAACTCTCAACACCGACAACTATTTGTCAGTTTAACTTCTTTAAAATCAAATTCTGTGAACAAAATACTTCGCTAAATAATAACTGGTTAACCAATAATCACATAAAGGAATCAACAACATTACCAGAGCCAATTGAAACCTCCCAAAAGACAATAGCAAACTCAAAAACATGGGAACTCCCTCTCAATACAACTTATCCACCTGACCGCAACTGCTAACTAGCCGAAAACCAAAACAAATTAGCATATCACTACTCGCTTTGAGTTGAGTAACATCATCAATATAGCGTCCTTCCTACCTATCATAATTTTCTGACAATTTCCTTAAGCAACTAATATAGGATATACAAATATAGTAAAGTGAATGTGTAATTGCAAGCTGATTTGATTTCTGCCAATACTAACATTAAGTAAGTAATTGCAGCCAATAACTCAGGTTCCTTTTATTGAGCCTGGTGCCCTGTATCAAAAAATATCATTTGTAGCAAACGTTCTCTCAACATCATTCACATGCACTTAACTCAGGCTCAGAAATTACAATCCAAGTTGTTATCTATAATCATGAAAATTAAAAGTAATTAAAATTTAATGTTTTCTTGAAACAATAGATTTCTATAGAGATTAGGATTTAAATTCCAATCTATGAAAGGTTTCCATTCTACAATATTCTTAAAGGAACGAAAAATTATCCAGCAACTTGGGTTAATATGAATGAGACTGATAGGTGTAAAAGACTAACTGGCATCTCTTGTCACAAGTACAGTACTGGCGACAGTCAGATCGGTCTCTGGCTAATGTTTGTTGTGCACGTCACTGTCTATTAGATTGCTGTTATTCTGTTTGTCTGTGTGTAAAGATAAGTTGTGTTTTGCAGGGTTGCTTTATTTTTACCCTTAACTTAGAAATGGAGAGACATAGTGCTAGATATAAAAATAAGCCATTTGGGGCTAGAAATATTGCGGAAAAACATGAAACACCAGCAAACCAAGACAACTGGAGTTCATGTATAAATGAAGGAGTAATTTTTATATTAAAACTATATTTCTATCTTATTGTTAAATGATCAGGGCACATATAAGTCTGCTGTGTACATTACTTCTCTTACCTTCTTTTATACATGTATATTATGTGAAATCTGTGATGAGCCAGAGTGACGCTGATGACCTAGAGTTGCCTCTGATGTCCACTATGGATTTTCATCACTATTCTTTAGTCTGTCTTTTCTGTTTATGTGTATATGTGTGTGTCTGTGCATGAAAAAAAAAGAGTGAGTGTGAATAGATAAAAAAGGGGGGGTTGTTTTTTTTGTATTAAATGTCTGTTTTTGCAGAAAGTACATAATTATATTATATAGCAATATACAAATATAATTTCAGAGTAATTATAAATTATATTGTTTAAAGCCCATTAAAGAAGGTAATCTCAACTTTATTACTTAAAAGAAGCTAATTGTAGACCACCGCAGATGGGTAGGGGATTAATTAGTTGTTGATTTCAATTTTACTAGGTTCTATTTAAGGTGTTAAGGGAGTTGTTTTGGGGAGTGGGCATGTTTACATTTTTTTATTGTAAGGGCCATTTGCTGAAGTAAGAGAGACAGGACAAGCTGAAATAATTCTTGCAATACTGCCCTCCTATTCGATGTTCTGATTCCTAGAGGCAAGCGTTTGGTCTACATCTGAGGCTCTATTTCTGGTCTTCTGCGCTTTGAGGCTACTGGCACCATTTTGTGCAAGGAAAACACTCCAAGGCATGATTGAATGAAAAAGGTACTGTTCCCTATTCTTCCCTATTTTCTACTCCCTTCCCACTCATTGATCAATTGGATTGGGACATATTTTTATTTTTTAATTTGTAAGGACATTGCTAGCTGGACCAGTTCTAAAAATTGTGAATATATTCTTAATGTATTATATATAGCTCACCATTCTCTATTGTAAAAATATTTTTAAAATTTAATTTGTTACCATATTGATAACCCGAATTTCAAAATTATAATTGGTGTAGTGTATTGTATTTTATAGTCCACCATACTACCATTTTTGGAATGACCTGATATAATTGTTATTTATCTCCATGTAATATGTTCTCTTAAGTAATTTTTTTTATTTTTCTCCTTGCTGCCAGACTTTTACCAGCCACTCATCCCCCCAATGCATCATCACACATTGGGTCCCGAACTTATAGTGAGAAGTGTGGAAGATATATATAATCTTGCCACATATTTTTGGTACCTGAATAGAGACCTGAAAGTTGGGGAGCTGGAGAAAGGAGAGGAATAAAAGTTTTTGTTCTCTTTCCTATTCTTCCTACTAACTGATGGGTATGGAACATGGAATGAAAAGGATAGTGCAAAAGAGATTGGAGCTATGAAAGAAAGAACGAGAGCAATATTCCATAGAGTGGAAGAAAGAATGAAGCAATTGGAAAAAAGGTTTAAGGAAAGATCAGAAAGAGTAAGGAAGGAGATGCAATTGGAAATGGATGACAAAATAATGGAACTTTACACAATTTTAGGAATTGTAAAGGCAACTGGGGTAACCAGCAGATGAATCAATGGAGGCCTGGATGTACCAGGCAGGAGAATGAAGGATGTGACTGACTGAATGTGTCTGAGGAAGCAGTGTTAAAGAAGGACTGTGATTGGAGTGGATTGTATGAGGAGAAGTAAGAAAGAGAGGAAACAGAAAGCAAGATCAGTAGGTGTAAGAGTAAACAAGAAGTAAGAGTATTTATTCCTTGTATAAAAATGAAGAGAATGATAGAATTGAGAGTGATGCTAAAGAAGTTTTAAAATACTGTTATGTGTCAGAATATGTGAATATATGGAGAAAATAAGATGGACAAATGAAAGATTGAAGTGGTATGATGTTTTAGAGATAGTGGAAGATTGACAGTAAAATGAGAATGATTCAAGATAAAATGTTATGAATAAAGAGTGGAAGCAGGCGAATGGTAAGATAAAGCATGTGGTGTAAGAATGTGAAGTACCAAGTGGTCAAGGGATGTGGTTGTGGTGCCAAAATTCATTTCATTGGGGAATAACCAAAGAGAAAGAATGCTAGAGGATCATTTGATAGCAGATAATTGTAGACAGAAGGGGCACTTTGCACGTATGTGTATAGAAGCGAGGCAGTGTGTGGAAGATGAGGATGTGTAACTCAGGTTTGTTGGTATTCCAGAGAGGGACCTGGTATAACCAGCCAGCCTGGAGGAAATTTGAATGAAAGGACTGCTGAAGTGACGGGAAACTAGGAGGTGAGAGGGTGTATGATGTTGTGCCCTCTGCTAGTGTGAATGTTGGTGATGTGATAGTAGGTATATCAACTTCTCAGCTGCTGCCATATATTGTAGATACCTATGGTTCAGATCCCACATTAATCAGTAGTTCCCACTTTGAGAAATAAAGCTTAATGAGGGCAGAATGGTGGTAAAACTCTTACCAAAAATCAAAAACATTTAAAGTTGATAAGATTTGTTATTCCAGTTATTTTCATTGTAAATTCTTTTACTAATACTCTTTGCAGTTGTTACTTTTATTTTCAATTCTATTTTCCTCAAGCATTCTTTCTCACAATTGGACAGACTAGCTGTTACTCACACTTAATTCATCTGATCCCAGTATTTAGAAATATTTTATCTTAAATTTTTTTCCAATCAAAAGCGAAAATACAAACCTAGTTTTTTACTAATAAAATACTTGTATTACTTTTACTACATATTTAACTTACCTCTGTGAATAGTGAGTAGGATTTTGATGATTGGATTGCATTAAATCTTTTTTTCCCTCCAGTTTTTGGCAATTAATAAATTCACTATTTTCTGTGCAAGGATTTAAATTAGGACTGAGAAGAGAAATTTGCTTCTGCTTTTCTCCATTGCCAAAAACACTTTCTGCATCAACTATCATTTCTTCCTCTGATCCAGGTTTACTTTTTTTACTCTTTCTTTCTCTAGGATTAATAAAGTTTTGCTTTCGTTTTCTTTCTTCTTCACTTGTATAGCCTGAATCTTGATCACTGTCAGAATCATAATTTAATAGTAAAGCAAGTGCATTAGGTCTAGTTCCTTTCTTAGCCATTGATAAAGGAATTTGCTGATTTTCAAAGGAGAAAAATCAAAAGTTTTAACAGAATTATATAATGATTCACAGTTGATTCCCTTAACTACCCTTTATAAATAATATTTCCTACAGATCCCCCCCACCCTGGTTTTGTTTTAGGAGTGAAAATGTAATAATAACAAGGATAATAACTTAGACTAACCCAATGGAGGAATTTTCACTAAAAAAGAAAGTATTAGGGAAATATTAAAAGAATAAGGAGGTAATTTTGATGTAGGTTCCTCACTTAAGATCTTGAGGATTTACTTAGTCACCCCACAGGTAATCTTCCACCAAACTTGCAAGTGGTTAGGAAAGTTGCCACAGTATGTGGTTTTCACGAGATTTCCTAAAGGCGTTACAATGAAAGTGATTCTTAGGTGGTCAAGAGGGAAACATGATATGATGAGATGGGAGGTGTTTTGAGGTCTAATTCATTTTTGTATCTACGAGGGTCATTCCAAAAATAATGCCTCCTATTTTTTAACTCAAAAAGTTGAAGAGTTACAAAGATGGGAGTTGTACCATTGAAACAAGAGGACATTTTTTCCACATAGTTACCACCAAATTCAATGCATTTCTATAAATGATGAGCAAGGGCCTAAATGCCACACTAGTAAAAGTCTGCACCTGCCAAGGTGGTCCATTTCTTCAGTGTTGATGATAGCATTATTGTCTAGAAAATGCTGCCTGTCTAATCCATCCTTCAGCAGGGTTGGCAAAAAATCCAAAATTTTGAAAAAGCCATCCTCCCCAAAAACCCAGGTTTTATTCTTTTTTTTTTTCATATCTCTGGCTTTTTCAAAAAACAAACACTACAAGCATTAGAATAACATAGAAAAAGAATAACTATCTCTACTTTTATATTAATAATTATATTATAGTAAGAACAGATCACTTATCGAGAATGGTGGGTACCCATGATAGCTATAATCTGTAGAAGGAGAGATGAATTATGAGTCAGTATCAGAGAAATAACTTTAATTTGATACATATTTGTTGAAATTCTAAATATAAATATGCATTTTGAATAAAATAATGATAAATGGCATTCATTTCTTGAAAAAAATGTAATTTTGAAAAATAAAACCAAACCTGGGGTTTTTTTATTTCCAAACCTGTCCTTCAGATCTTGAACAAATGGAAGTCAGCTGATGCCAAACTTTAATAATAATAAGTCTTTTGTAATGCGCTCTTCAAGGCCTGAGGCCTTCCCAGAGCGCACGTTGTGCTGAGATGAGAATGGAAATTCAATTGAAATTCAAGAGGGGGGGAGAAGGCAATACTGAAAAGATGCCTTTTTCAGGAGACGCTTAAATGTGGTAAGAAAGGGAGAAGACCTGATTTCAGCAGGAAGGGCATTTCACAACTTAGGGGTGCAGATTGAGAAGGAGCAGTCCCCCATTGAACAGAGGGATGAATGAGGAATATTCAAAAGAGGTGCATGTGATGACCGAAGGGCCCGAGGGACATGGTGTGGTGAGAGGGCAGAAGAGAGGTAAGACGGGGCCTTAAATGTGAGGAGAAGTATCTTGAAGTGAGTACGGGATCTGACAGGAAGCCAGTGCAGTTCATGCAGAGAAGCGAGGGCGATGGAGGAGAAGCCGGGCGCCATAGTTCTGTACAAGTTGAAAGAGGCGGAGAGAGGAGGATGGCACATTCACAAGCAGAGAGTTACAGTAGTCAAGGCGTGAGGTGATGAAGGCATGAACAGCAGTCTCAAGACTTTGGCGATCAAAGTGAGAGCGAATGCGAGAGAAGTTACGAAGGAAACAGAGAAGATTTGCTGACATTGCGGATATGAGGCTTAAAGGAGAGATGCTCATCAAAAACAACACCCAGATTCCTAACGCAGTCAGAGAAAATTATAGTATTACCGCCCAGAGTAAGCAAGGGAAAGAGAGATTTAGATTTTTTGACAAGATCAGGGGTGCCGACGAGGAAGACCTCAGTTTTGGAGTGATTAAGCCTGAGGAAGTTGGTAGAGAGCCAGACAGAAATGGAGGAGAAGGCAGCCAGGAGGTCAGTGATAGAGTAGGCAAGAGACGTGGGGGATGAGGAAACGAAAATTTGAGTGTCATCAGCATATAGGTGGAAGGATAGACCGAGATTATGGAGAAGGGAACTAAGAGGGAGAAGGTAGATATCAAATAGTAGAGGACCAAGGACAGAGCCTTGTGGCACTCCAAAGCGAATAGAGGTAGAGTCGGATGAAGCATCGTCAATCACAATGGATTGGGTACAAGACGAGAGGTAAGAGCGGAACCAGTCAAGCACGGTGCCTGATATGCCAAGGAAAGAGTGGAGATGATCAAGTAGGACGGTATGGTCAATAGTATCGAAGGCAGAGGAGAGGTCTAGTAGAACGAGGATGGAGGCACAACACCTGTCCGTGGCTCTTCGTAAGCAATCAGACACATTGAGAAGGGCGGTTTCTGTGGAGTGACCTGACTTGAAACCAGATTGATAGGTTTCATCAATGTTACAGGCCACCATGTGACTGTTGTTGCGTGAAGCAACCACTCTCTCCAGAACCTTAGAGAGGAAAGGAAGTTACGAAATTGGGCGATAATTGGAAGGGTCAGTGTGGTTCAGTTGAGGCTTTTTAAAAATCGGACGGATGTGGGCACGTCTGAAGGAAGAGGGAACAAGACCAGATGCAAGTGAAGTGTTAAACAGGTGAAGAAGCGTTGGGAGGATAGCAGGCAGAATTTTACATAACAGTTTAGGCTGAAAAATGTCCTTTGGGGAGCCCGATTTCTTAGAACGTGAGAGCAGGACTGTAAGCTCCAACGCGGTCACAGCGGGGAAAACGATAAGTGGCTGAGGCGGGAAGTCAGGGAGAATGGCAGGAGCCGGGACAGAAGGCTGAGGGAGGGAGGCAAGGAGGTTAGTGACCTTATCTGCGAAGAAATTTTAATTTTGCCACGTAGGAAGCTGTTGCAAGTCGGAACGCCAGCGAGAGAGGAGTCGTGTCTTGCCCACGGGTGTGAACCTTTCTAAGGACTCTTTCATGTGCATGCATGGACTGCCTAGCACGCAGAAGTTCCATAGAGTAACAAGGAGCACAGTGACAATGGGAGTTTGAAGGGGTGACAAGGGGAGAGTGGGCATCAAGACAAGTGAGAAGGGGTTGCTCCAAAGAAGAGAGAATCTGGTCAGGAGATGCAGAAGCATCAATGGGAGGAAGTTTAGAGTCCACATCATTAGATAGGGAGGGAATATCAATGGAGGCAAGTCGATGGAAAGGCTTAGGATTATGAAACAGCTGGGGAGGTATATGGAATGGGATAGAGAAGTTGAAGTTGATAAGGAAGTGATCAGATATAGCATTGGACAAATTTGTAGTTGTCAGGTTGGAAATAAGACAGTCAGAGATTATAAGGTCTAAAATGTTACCGTAAAAGTGGGTAGGGAAAGAAACGTGTTGGGTGAGGGAGAAGAGATCAAGGATTTCAGAAAAGGCTTTGAAATTAGGATTGTGGCCAGGAAGGTTGAAATCACCGAGGATTAGCAGCGAACCAGTGGGGGAGAGGCCAGCGAGGAGGTTGCTTCTGCTTTTCTCCATTGCCAAAAACACTTTCTGCATGGGAGTTTGAAGGGGTGACAAGGGGAGAGTGGGCATCAAGACAAGTGAGAAGGGGTTGCTCCAAAGAAGAGAGAATCTGGTCAGGAGATGCAGAAGCATCAATGGGAGGAAGTTTAGAATCCACATCATTAGATAGGGAGGGAATATCAATGGAGGCAAGTCGATGGAAAGGCTTAGGATTATGAAACAGCTGGGGAGGTATATGGAATGGGATAGAGAAGTTGAAGTTGATAAGGAAGTGATCAGATATAGCATTGGACAAATTTGTAGTTGTCAGGTTGGAAATAAGACAGTCAGAGATTATAAGGTCTAAAATGTTACCGTAAAAGTGGGTAGGGAAAGAAACGTGTTGGGTGAGGGAGAAGAGATCAAGGATTTCAGAAAAGGCTTTGAAATTAGGATTGTGGCCAGGAAGGTTGAAATCACCGAGGATTAGCAGCGAACCAGTGGGGGAGAGGCCAGCGAGGAGGTTACTAAATTCATCCAGAAAAAGCTCGAGGGAGGAGCTGGGGATGGGAAAGGGTAGAGGACTAAGATAGTTAGAGAGGGGGTGGAATCAGAGACATTGATGAGCGCCTCAAAAGAAAGAAGAGGGGGAGAGGGCAGATTATTCAGAGGGAAGGAGGCACTGTGAATGAGAGAAACTCCACCACCGCGAGAGTTACAAGGAGGTATGGGAATGGGAGTGGACATAACCATCAGGGGTAGCGAGATTTAAACAGCAAGTAGAAGGGGCAAGCCAAATTTCTGTGAGTCCAAGGAGAGTGACTCGAGTGTTAATGAGGAGGTCCTGAATGTAGTCAGCCTTCTTCGAGAGGCTTCTGACATTGAGGAGAGATGCTGAGAGAATGGGTGAAGGGGCAGGTGAAGAAGAATCAGGGGTAAGTGGGGGGGGATTCAAGTAAAAAAGTTTTCTAAGAGCAGGAGCTAAACGGGAGCGAGAAATTCCCAATGCATTAATGTGAGTAAGGGTGTTTTGAGAAACACTGGTAGCAGTTCCATTGCGGGCAAGAATCGTTAACCTATCAATCATAGTGGCTAAGCGACACAATAATGGGAGAAAAGCAAATTAACTATATAAGTAGAGTGGCTTAAGCGACACAATAACGGGAGAAACAACAATCGAGACAAAATAAAGAGTAATCAAATAGTGTGAAAAAATAAAATTATGATTGCCTTTTACAGGCAATCTGGGACTTCAACTTGATCAACATTTCAAGGTAATGGTTAGAGTTGACAGTTGCCCCTGGTTTCAAGAAATCTAAGAGGATGATGCACTTTCTGTCCCATAAGACGGTGCACATCACTTTGCCTGCTGATGTCTGAGCCTTGAACTTCTTTGCTGGGGAGCCTGAGTAGTTCCATTCAGACTTCGGCTCATAGTGGTGACTACGTCTCGGAACCAGTGATGATGTGGTCCAAAAATGTGTCAGCAGGTGGTCTTTTCACTCCTGTGTGAGCATCTATGGAACCCACTGGCAACACACTTTGCTGTACCCCAGGGATGACAACATCGTTTCCAGTGCACTGTAACCCACTTCCAACTCTGCATGCAATCCATTCACCATTATCTGTTGATTAGCATGGATGAGCTGAGGCAGGCTTCATTTTCCGTAGTGGTGGCCGTGCATGGCATCCAGAGCACAGTTTATCACTCACATCTCTGTCACCACTCTTGAATCGATGAACCCATCTTCTAATCGCGCTGACAACTGCCTCTGCTCCATAAACGTTCACCAAGCATTGGTGAATGTTGATTGGCTCAACTTCTGCATCAATGATGCATCTCTGCTTCTGACACAAGTCTATGACAAGGGTGGTGTGACTGTCAATATTTGCAACCGATAATGAAAAATTATAGTTTATTAGCACAAATGTTTAGTCATTATAAAAATGCTAGAAGCAATCTCCTCAGACCCCTTAGGGCACAATAAAAAAATAGAAGGCATTACTTTAAGAATGACCCTCATATGTAGGGGGCTAGGTACTTTGGAGTAAGAGAGTTTGCAATTAGTTTTGAAATGCTATGCAGACCAAGTGGATATTTTAGTGTGTTGTGGCGAGGTTAGCTAATAAGGGGTGGTATTGAGGGTTCTTAAATTTAGAGTTTACTATTTATTTCTATCAAGACACTAACAAAGCTTCTCAGGTAAAATAAAAATATTTTGTATTTTTAAAATATTTTTAAGTTCAAATACATTAATATTTAAAATTATATATTCAGTCAATCCATTAGAACTAATGCTTCTCTGGCAAGTCAGTACTTCAAGAAATTACATTAAATTTTTTTCTTATGTGTAGAAGGATTGTAAAATTGAGCACTCAGCCCTTGTGAGTCTAGTGCACTAATTAAACAGAGAACATGCCGCAGTGGAATTCAAAATTTGTCTTTACAACTTTCCCTGGGCCAGCTGAAAAGTCCACTTGTCTCTGAAAGTTTCATGAAGTCCACTTTAACATTATTATGTTCTTCAGTACTCCAAGATCCATTCAACATACCATTTTCTATCATTAAGAGAGGCAACATACTTCCCAGACACCAATTCATCTACATTATTAACCTTGTCATCAACCACTGGGGTGGAGACTTTTGTTCAGTGGACATAGGCAAAAATTTGCTTCATCATCAGCTCTGCATTGTCAAACAGGATGAAGCAAGGGTGGGAGTTTTTGCTAGAGCAAAGCATTCAGTCAGTTTGAACTTTTATGCATTGTCTCTGAGACATTATTGTTTGAAACATGTAAGAATTGATGCGGTTACTTGGAGGCTTGCATGTGCAACAAGTCTCTTCACAGTGCACCCAATACCATCACATGAGCTATTACAATGGCTGGTTGCAAAGAAATGCCATTTGACCAAAAGCCCAAAGCCATCTCTGTAGTAACATAGGTTTGAGTAATTTTTGAAGTTTTTATATTGATTGGGCTGTTGCCTCATCAGTGAAATACATCACCCTTGATATGGTTGATTCTTTTTTAGAAATTCTAAAACTTTGAGATGAAAGCATGAATAGTAAAAGTGTTATGCCTTAGACAATCTGAGATGACAGATAGGCT
Source organism: Ceratothoa steindachneri (assembly GCA_963969495.1). NCBI lineage: Eukaryota > Metazoa > Arthropoda > Malacostraca > Isopoda > Cymothoidae > Ceratothoa > Ceratothoa steindachneri. Next base: position 94,347,492 of record OZ018325.1, on the reverse strand, counting down.
CAATGATTTCAGCTCACCTCCATCCTATATAATCTACAATTGGCTGAAGGGTGGCTTTGGCACTGTACCAATGAAAGCCCTGCAGTGCATCTTGTACAACAAAACTATAGTTCTAAGCAAAGTCAAGAAGGATGAACATCTCACCTGTTGCCAGATTTTATTTCAGTTCACTGAGATATTTTGCAATGAAATGGTGCTAAGATTATCAAAGCATTGCAGATTTTACCAATGAATTCCTGAATAGACATGAGAACCATAACTATTTCCTTGCAAACTATTTGACACCACTGTTTAAATAATATTTCATGATCCAAATCACATTCTTCTGATTTGTGAAACAAATTTGTGAGATATGCAACATGCAGTCTGTTCTGTGCTACACACCATTCTTTCAAGTATGTCTTTGTACAGGTAAAGGCTTCTATAGTGCCTCTTGGCACTATGACTCACTGGTCCATATGTTGGATCAGTGAGGTTGTGTTATTCATCCCAAATGATTTCCTCTGAGTTAATTTATCAGATTGTGTTTTAGAATAGGATGTCTTAGGGTAGATATTTTTGAGGGCCCATTTTGACAATCCCAATATCAATCTGTCACTGATTTGGGGGGAACCATTTTAAACCATTTATACCCCTTTGTTAGGGTTTACCTAAAGTCCTGTTTGAGAAGAAAAGTTATTATACTTCGCCCTTTTCAAGATAAATCACCAGGGGATTTGTATTTATGATGGGTTTTGGGGACTTATGGCCTACAATTTCTGGACAGTGTTCAGAGTATTTAAAGAAGAACTGGCTTCTCCCACCATGAACTAAGTTTGGAGAAATACAAAATGACTGAAAAATAGCAAATGTAGTTAGCATCTATTTTCAAAATAAAACATAAAGAAGATTCAAATAACTTTGTGGGGACTATACAAGCATGGTCCCCACATTTTAGACATGATATCAACCTGCTAAGGTGAGTTTAAACATAACACCCATCTTCCTTCATAATACAATCCGAACATAACCTGTACCTCACATTTTTATGATGATTTATGCTAGGTTAAGCACTGTTATTCAGTTGTGAACCTAGTGCTTGGCTTTTGAATTGCTTAGATGGATCTACCGCTTATACTATGAGTTGATTAAAACTAATAGGGTTAGAAATCCCACAATTAAAATTAGAGGGTTTGCCCACACTTCAAAAATAATCGCCCACCTTAGACTGTGTTGCAGTCCTTAGTGATGTATATTTTCCTCAAACAAATGCTTACTTTTCATGGTTGCTGTGCTCACATATTCAAGTAACTCAGAAGCCATTTGCATTGGAAATAAACATCATATTTGCATTCCTGACCCCTCCCCTTAACCTGATAGGACCACCAATCAGTAGCACCTGGCATTTAATTAGTAGCCCAGTCAGTAACAATGACAGGCCAGCCAATACTGGCACGTTAGTTGGTTACATTTTGTTAATCTTAATACAGCTGAATGAGTGTGTCTGACATAAGACTTGGACATAATTGTATATTATTATTATTTATATGTTCCTCAGAAAATAAAAGGTAAAAAGTTTGAGAGCTTTAAGCATAGAATTAGTAGGAGATGAATTTAGGGACTGACCCGAGTATTGAGATGAATTTAGGGACTGACCAGAGTATTGTGAAGAATGTTATTAATCATGGTTTTGAATTGGCTTAAGGATGGGGATTCTACTACTTGTGGTGGTAAGGAGTTCCAACTTGAGATGACTCTGCATGAGAAAAACCTACATACTTCAGTTTGTGTGTGAGAAACAAATATTTTGTATTTGTGACCTCTGGTGTCACGAGCTGAGGCCAACTCGAATAGGTTATTGGGCTTAATGGGGGATAAATCATGGAAAATTTTATAGCATTGGATGAGGTCTGTTCTGAGGAGTCTTCCTTTCATTGAAGATAGGTTTAGGATTGAGAATCTTTCAGAGTAAGGGAGATTAAACATATTTGTAATTTGTTTAGTACAGTGATGCTGGATCGAGTCAAGTAATAACATGTCTCCAGTGAAGCCTGTAATTCAGACAGGGGATGCAAAATCTATTATCAGTCTTATGTCTGATACTAGTAATAACATCATGAAAGATGGAGTATGGCATATTGTAGATTTTAATAGACTTGTTGCAACTCCCCCATCACTATGGACAATATCAGCTATATGAGGGTGAAATCTTTGTTTGGCATCTACTATAATTCCTAGGTCTTTGTAAGAATTGACACAGTTTAGCAAAGTGCCATTGAGATGGTACATATTATTATGTTGTTAAACACCCCTCTTGAATCTTAAATGAATACATTTATGTAGGGCGAATGTTAGAGCTCATGATGCGGCAGTAGTAAATACTGTATTTATGCTTGTTTGGAGATTGTGAGATGGTGAAGCTGAGTGATGAAAAAACAGTTTTAAGTCATCTGCAAACATGTATTGAGTTGTTAGTTTTGACCCAATATGGTTTATGAATAAGAGGAAGCGAAGTGAGCCCATTACAGATCCCTGTGGTACACCTGTAAGGAAACTCCTGATCCATCCCAAAAGACTGCCAGAAATTACAATAGATATAAGTTTGCCAATGAGAGTATGGTGGTGAACTTTGTCAAATACCTTGACAAAGTTGAACAATATCAAGTCAACAATAAAGCCAGTGTCATACCAGTGTGATTTTGTTGTAAGTAATAGCTGATCTGACACTGAACTACGGGCATGAAAGCCAAACTGGTTGTTGCCAAAGATAAGGTGTTCATCAAAAAAGTTGTACAATGTCTTTGTAATTATGATTTCTAATGTCCTGCAGGGTATTCGTCTATAGTTTAACGGATCAGTACAGGAACTTTTTTTGAAGATAGGTGAACATGTGGATGTTTCCATGGGTCAGATACAGTACCATTATTTAGAATTTTTTTAAAATATTAGGTAGAATGGCTAGGCCAAATTTGATGAACATTTCTTGAATAGGAGGGGATGTAGCATATCAGGACCCGTAGCTTTGTCAGGATTCATGGACTAAGCAAATTCTCAACACAAACAACTGAGCTTACTACATTAGAGATATTACAGGGTCCCTGTTGGTGAGGATCTGGGTTGTTAAATTCCTCCTGAACAAACACAGAAGCAAAGGCCTCAATGAATTTGTTAGTCATTGAGTCAATATCATCAGTGAGTGTTCCTTCAATCTCTAAAGGACCAACAGATGGTCTTTCCGACCTTTTGTGTCTTATATAGAAATGGAAAAGTTTAGGTTTTGTTTTCCATTATGCTGTTAAGTAAGCCTCTTAATCACATTGGGCAGAGATGGTAGCAGTTCTAAACCTATCATTTGCAGCATAGAAGAAATGAAGTCTTTGTTTAGTCATATCTGCTCTTCTGCCATACTCACGCATATAGTTTACAAATCAATCCAACATTGTGACTTGTAGTTATGCAGCCAATGGGGAACCCTTTTGTGCCATGGAGGAGTACCCTTAAAAGGCTGATGGACAGGGACATAAAGATGCATCAAGCTGTTTGGGGTTAATGTTAGGTTTTTGTCATTAGCACTCCCACAGTTTAAATAAACTAGTAATATTTCTAATTAGAAAGCCTAACATTTGATCCAAATTCAAAAGGCAATTGCTAAATGTTGTTAGGCCTCTAGGGTCACAAACTATACTAAACCTCACTTTTTACCCCAGCTCTGGTAATATTTTAGACCTATTCCTAATTTCAGATGCTGAGAGAAACTTTGATACTACCATACTTCCTCCTTTACCAAAGTGTGGTCATTCTATTGTTTTAAAATATCTCTTCCAAAATGCTCCTCCCATTTCTCCTACTAGTCAAGTTAAAGTTTGGCATAAAGGCTGATGAGTTTGCCCATTTGGATCTTGATGCAATGTTTGCACGTCTTTGCCATATTCATATTCTTTAGTACAAAATTTAGGACTCTAGAGGCAAGGTGATGAGGGTTTGCCAAAAAATCCAAATTTTGAAAAAGCCCCCAAAACCCGGGTTATATTCTGGATTTTTTCAGAAAGCAAATACTACAAGCATTAGAATAACGTAGAAAAAGAATAGCCATCACTATTTTTATATAATATTAACAATTAATTAGCTTAATAATTATATTAAGGTAAGAACAGATCACTGATCGAGAATTGTGGGTACCCATGATAGCCATAACCTATAGAAGGAGAGATGAATTTTGAGTCAGTATCAGAGAAATAATCTTATTTCGATACATATTTGTTGGAATTAGAATAAAATAATGATAAGTAGCATTCATTCCTTGAAAAAAAAAGTATAATTTTGAGAAAAGAACAAAAAAAACGTGGGGGGGGGGGCAAATTTTACTTGAAAAGGCAAAAAAACAGTAATAAAACCCGGGGGGTTTTTATTTGCCAACCCTGGAGGTGATCTGGTATTGTGATTACTTTTATCAGGCTTATTGATTTACATGTCCCAACTAAATCCCTAACCAAATTAACTTGTCTTCCTACAAGTTGGTTAAACCTCCCCTAACTCTAAAAAATGCAAGAAAACACTTATGGACACACTTCAAACTTGTATGTAACATTTATGGTAGAAATTCACCTAAGGCAAATAATGCAATCCAACTATTCCTCCTAGATGCTAACTATCAATATAGATCTTTTGCTCTTACAAATCAAGCTAATTACAAGGCATCTATTACTGACCTCCTTGCTCAAAACCCAAAATAAATATTGTGATTGGGATTTGGGGGAATTGGTCTGTCTGGGAGAATTTGGTGGAACATTATGGCCTTGGTGCAGGTATGCTTGAGATGCACTGGCAGTTGGTTGGCGAGCATGGTGAGGGAAGGTATTGTGTTGTTCTCATTCAAAGGTGTCGCTTGCCAGCTGGCGTGGCATGTTGAGTCGTATCCTGTGGTTGTCTCAGCTCAGTTTGTATAGGTGAGAAGTGCTCTCACATAAATACTGTCTATAACTGGATGGTCCTGGCATAAGGTAAGATTATTCATACTACTTGATCACAAATATTCCACTTGTACATTCGTAGGAAGAAAGTTGATAGACCCAGTGCTGGTCCTCTAAAATCACCCTCTGGTGAAACTATCTTTAATCCAAAAATTATGGCAAACTTATTTCCCTCATCTTTTTCTGCTATATTTAATATTGACTCTCCCAGTGATCCTTCTCCTCACCAGACTTCTTGATATTACTATTAATGATGTTCCCAATGTCTTAAACTCATTAAACCCCTCATCTTCTATGGGCCCTGACAGTTTACACCCTTGTCTACTTAAATCTTGCTCTTCAGTTATTGCATACCCATTGCTACGAAAATTTTTCCAAAAATCATACTCTACTGCTATTCTACCCCAGTTCTGGAGGGAGCCATTTGTTGTTCCAATTTTTAAAAAAGACTCAAGGTATGACCCTCTTAATTACAGACCTGTATCACTGACCTCAGTCTGTGCTAAGAGCATGGAGAAGATAATCACCAAATTCATTTATGATTATATGTAATCTAATAATTTATTTACTAATGACCAAATTACTGAAGACCAAGCCACTTTTAACATACAATGATATATTCAGATGGGTTGATCAGGGCTTCCCTGTTGACTTAATTTTATTTAATTTTAGCAAAGCATTCAATGTAGTGTGCCATGATATTCTTTTAACTAAATTAGTTAATCTAGGTATTAGGGGTAGGATTTTAAATTGGGTCAAGGGTTTTCTACTAAATAGGAAAATGAGGGTAATTTTCAATCATCAGGAAAGTGACCAGTTTTATGTCGACAATGGGGTTCCTCAGGGATCTGTTCTGAGCCCACTACACTTCTTAATATATGGAAATTTTTTAACTCGCAATTTAAACTCGTCCACAAAAATATTTGCTAACAACTTAAAGCTTCATATCAATATCAATCTTACCTCACATCAGTCCATCCAAAACTCTGTTCAGTCATGCCAGCAGGATATTAACACCCTGGCTACTGTTGCAAAATCCTGGGGATTAACTATGAACATGAATACCTGTTTACTTCAGATATGGCAAAGTGGTTCTCTGCAACTTAGTCTGCCTAGTGTACCTATATTACCTAAATAACTTACCCATTCCCCAATGTGTCTGCTACTGATCTGTGTGTTTTGATTGATACCTCCCTTAAATTCCACTCCCATATTAGTAATCTTGTTCAAAAGGCCGGTGCCCTTTCAAATAACATCCTTAGAGCTAATGCTAATAGGGACAGGTCTTTTATGATGCCTCTGTTTATCTCACATATTTGCACCCTACTTGAATACTGCTCCTCACTATGGAATTTCGGTTACATTGGTGACCTCAAACTCTTAGAGTCATTTCAGAGACATTGCATCAGATTAATCCTAGGGTTAGGCAGCCTCAACTATTCCTCAAGACTGAGGGCTTTAAACCTTTTTCTCCATTAAGGGGAGATTACTAAGACACAACCTAATTAAAATTTGGCAACAAATATTCCGCAACAAATCTGCTATTTACCCTACAGACTTGTTTTCTCATCCTACACACCCTGGCACTGGAGGATACCATCTTAAGATGTCACCTTGACCAAACCCAAAGATGTTTCAGCATTCGATGGGGGCATAATTTGAACAACTTACCAGCTTCTATAGTAATGTCCCAAAATATAAATGCCTTCAAATTCCTCTCTTGCCCTACACCTGACTAATCAACTGTATGATTACCACTAATCTCCCACTCTGCCAGTCTCTCTCTTCAATTATCTCTTTACTGTATCTCTGTCCTAGTAGCTGCTTATGATGCACTAGTTTCACCTATCATCAATGTGTATGGGCCTTCCTGACACACTTATTAAAGAAATACAGAGGGTAAATGGTGTTGGTATAAGCTTTAAATGTCTTCACTGTAGAGTGGGTATGGCAACACCTGCTCCTCCCTCCCAGCACAGTACATCCTCTTCTTCGCTAAACAATGACAGTTTATTTCAGCAAATGCATCAGATGATTGTGGCCCTACACTCCACAGTGGAGGCTATGATGTCTCATTTTGATTCTATACAAATCCAGTTTTCACAGCTTAATGACTCTTAGCTCAACTAGTCTCACAGCCTCTGGGTCGAGTCTCGGGAGCTTCTGGTGATGAGGTCAGTGGAGAGCGGTTGACTCTCCATATAAGGGAAGAGGTAAGGGAACAATGGGAAAGGAAAACAAGGAAGGTCTTATCATTTTTCGAGGAATTAGTGTGGGTGATCCTGCTAACATTTAGTAGGGTCAGCTTAGTTCTATGTCCCAGGTTATCCTCAATAGAACAGTAACCTTCTCCAGCGTGACAATGATTGATCCTGTTAAAAAGATTTATAGAGCCAATGTAAACAAAGATGCAGATTGAAAGGCTCTACACACTGGGGCACATAAGTTGAAGGACAGTACACACTTTAGTTCTTTTATTTCTAGAGATTTGACCTACATACAACCTGAGGAAAGACCTACTTCTTCATTGACAGAACGGGACCTCTGACCTGTCCTCTTTCTCTGCTGGTGATGATGTCTCTGGCAGAGCTGTAAATTCACAGGCAGTAGCTCCAGCAAGTGCTCCCTCTCATGATATGACCCTCTCTTCTTCTTCATTTCATAAATTATTGTAATAGTTCCTCTTTTACCACCTTGATTTTTATTTTTGGTCATATTAATGTTAATTCTATTATTAACAAAGTGCATTTTGTTTCTCATTTGTTACAAGAATATAAGATTTCTTTCTAGGTATTAGTGAAACTTAGCTCCAACCTTCAATACCTTCATCATTTATTGCCATTCCAGGGTACTCTTTGGTAAAAAGGATGTAGTTGGGAACACAACTAAGCATGGGGTTTGTACTATATACATGATGATGATTAATACGCCAGTCCAGCTGGGTCATGGTGCATATAAAATTAATGCCATTGGCAGGCATGTCAAAATATCTAAAATTAAAAGATTAAAAGAGGTGCGGATGGTATAAAAATAGACTATTAAAAATTAGTGGTACTCAATACCACATTTGCGCCTTTTGTTAAACATTAAAAATGGTAAAAGGTGAAACAGGAACTCATTAAAATTCTTTGATTATGCACCGTTGCGCTAGATTTCTTTAAAGACATTAATGTCTTTTAGGGACCTGAAGAGTGCTTGTTGATCAAAGTTTTGGGACATTGGAGATAAAACTGATTTCAGGGCTGAGTTTGGTAGATTATTGTTCAGGGAAGGGAATGCTCTTGTCCTCTGGTTAATGAGGGAGGGGCACTCTATAAGGATGTGAAGGATGGACACCAGCACATTGCACAAGGCACAGATGGGTGGTGGGGCACCACACATGAGGTGCCCATGCGTGAGCCTTGTGTGTCCAATCCTCAACCTGCTCAATATTGTCTCCTCTATCCTGCTCAATGACTAGTCTCTATTTGGCCATGGAAACACAAATGGTTTTACACTATGAAGCTTAATTAGGGGATCTATTACTTCCCACTCCTGCTGCAAAAGTGAGTAGGCATATGCCCTCGCTAGTGGGGACAGGTGCCCCAATGGAAGCAGGCCCTCTCCCAGCTGCTTCCTTTGTGGCTTCATCCACTTTTTCGTTTGAGTTTATCCCTATATCGCCAGGAACCCAGCAGAAGGTAATCTTGTGCTTAGTACTCACCCAGTACAGCCAGTCCTGAATTTTGAGGACAAGTGGGTGCTTGTTGTGTAAGGAACTTATAGAATCTAGTACACTTCTTGAGTCAGAATAGATTACATAAGAATCAGGTGGTGAGTTGGAGATCTCATGAAGTGCAGCAAGTATCGCTGTCAGTTCCGCTATAAAAATGGATGCATGGGGTGGGAGTGTGACTAGGGTAGTCCCCGTGGGTGATATCACACCTGCTCCAACACCAGCTGGGCCTTTCAAACCATCAGTGAACACAGGTTTCATGAGATGGTTTTCATTTATATGTTTCAAGAACATATTTTTCAGTGTGAGAGAATGCAAGTCTGATTTATTGGTAATGTGGAAGTTTTTGTACAATTCAGCGGTGCCTCTGATCCACTGTGGAACTTGTGATTGGTAGCTGGGCATCCTGATAGCACTTCCAATATGCACTGCATGCTCACCCATCCTTAACCCAAATGGTTGTGCGATGGATGGAACTCTATCATAAATTGGATTTGAATGGCTCCCTAGGATGCTCTGGTAGACTAGGGTATTAGGTATCCGTTGGATACAGAGGAAATATTTCAGGTTCTGAATCAGGCGGTGGTATTTTAATGGGAGAAGGCCACTTTCGGCCTATAGGCTTGGTACTGGGAAAGATTTGACAGCCCCCGGGGGCAACCTAACTCCCAGGTTGCAGATTAGTTCCAGGGTCTTGAGGTTTGTATTATTTGCTGAGCTGTATATCTGAGAACCATAATCCATCTTGCTCAGTACTAGGCCAGAGTAGAGCATCCAGAGCGTTTGGCAGTCTGCATGCAGCCCAGCTTGTATGAGAGAGGAATGAATGAATAGTGCTGAATGTATGAGAGAGGAGTTTCAATAAGTCCAACCTCTTTGTGCATGACTTCTTCAGCATGGTTATGTGGTGTTTCCATGTTAGTTTTCTGTCAAATCTAATACCCAGGAATTTTTTAGCTTCAAACTTTATGGGGGTCTTGTTCAGGAAAAGCTCTGGGGCGATCCAGAGAGCATTCCTGAGGTTTGAGAAGTGCACAGCGCAAGTCTTTGTTGTTGATAGGCAAAGTCCTTTGCTTGTTGTATTTGAGGTTATTATATTTATTGCTTGCTGGATCTTACAAGTCATGAATGGCAAGCATGGTGAGGAGCATGCTATGACAAGATCATCAACATAGAGTGCTGTGAATATGTTGGGTTGTACCCCTTTCAAAATGTTGTTGATTGCTATGGTAAAGCAAGTGACACTTAGTACTCCTCCCTTGGGTATGCCCTCTATTTGTTCATAAGGGTGGGAGAGTGCATTGTCTACCTTAACTTGGAATGTGCATCTTAGAAGGTAATTTTGGATAAATCTGGGGAGGTAACCTCTAAGTCCCCAGTCGTGGAGCTGTTGGAGAATGTCCCTCCTCCAGGTCATGTCATACACTTTTTCTATGTCAAAGAAGACACCGATGACATGGTGTCTTCTTGCTAAATTGTCTCTGATGAAGGTTTCCATTCAAACTAGTTGGTCAGTAGTAGATTGGCCCTTTCTGAAACCTGACTGCACTGGGGTAATCAATTGATCTTTTACCAGGAGCCAGACAAGTCTGGCATTTACCATCCGTTCCATCAGCTTGCATAGACATAATGTTAATGAGATGGGGCGGTAATCGGCTGCCTCGGTGCCACTATTTCCTTCTTTTTTAAATGGGAGCACAATAGACTTTTGCCAGATGGATGGGAACGTTCCCTCTATCCATATTATGTTAAATATTTTAAGGAGGTGGTCTTCGGATGCAGGGGCTAAGTTTGCGATCATATCATAGGTGATCCCATCTTGTCCTGGTGCAGTGATATGGGATTGTTTCAGAGCTGCTTTAAATTCAGTCACAGTGAGGATATTGTTATATGCTTTGTCAGCTGCATGTTCACTCATGAACTCCAGGGGTATTGATTCCAGTGTCTTTCTTAGTTTTTTGAATGGTTTGGGGTAACTTACTGGATCTGAGTTTGCGAATGTTTGGGCAAATACTTGTGCAGCTTCTGAGAGGTCCCCAATTAGGTCACCTGCTCTAGTTAGATTTGGGAGACAAGGACCAGGGTCCTTACCCATGAATTTGTTTACTTTCCACCAAATTTTCCTCATGGGTGTTCTATAATTAAGCGAGGAGATGTAACTTCTCATGGAGTTCTCCTTGCTTATTGAAGTGTTCTTTGCCATATGGCTTGTGCTTTATTGCGCATTTGGGTACATGCTTTGCTTGTGTGACCATATCTTTGACAGTGGAAGCACCTTCTGGGGTATTTCACATAGGGTATGATGGGGATGTTGAGGTACCCCACTTTTATTCTTGATGGAGCTTCAGTTCTGTTGAAGGTGAGGATTATAGTTGATGAAGGTACCTTGATGCCGTTAATTGTATGGGGTAGATGGATTGCATCTATCACTTTTTGTTGTTCTAGTTTTGAGATCAATCTTTGCAGGTTGTAGTCAATCAGTTCCCCGGACCTCAAAGACACCTTTGCACATGTTGAAGGTCGGGTGAAGGTTAAGGGAAAGTTCGACATCTGCCAGTGTTTTTGGCGAGAGGATATCTTTTTGTTGTTCAGGAGATGATGCTTCTACCGCCAAGCAGCCATCGTTGTGAGGCTACATTTTTGGGGGCTCACCACACCTTGTTACAAAGTCATCATAGACATCAAACACATCTACTTTGGAGAGAGGTAAGTTGGAGTTTGATTTAAGGACAAGAAAGCGCTCTTAGTCCAGATCGGGGTCCACTTCAGACCCAAAAAGGTCATACCTTTTCCATGCACGGAGACCAAGAGTCTTCGACCTCTGTGAAAAAAAGGTTTTATTATATCCCATATAAAAAATTTAAATGGCACCTCGACCCTGGAGTCATGGGCCTCACCTACTCACCAAAGGGGACTGGGCGGGTCCATGCAGCCTGGATGGTTAGCGCGTGCCGAGGTCTAGCTGCCCGTTTAAAAGCAGTGGGCCCCCCTCCTGACGTTTACTAGGACAGGGTTCCACAGGGTTCTGTAGTGGGTCCTGTTCTTTTTTAATTTATATAAATCACATTTGTGCTGGTCTCAGCAGTAAAATCGTCTTGTTTGCAGATGATTTGAAATTGTATTTGGCTCTCCCACATGATCTGAGCAAGTTTAATAATAATGGTGCTTGTGTTTCTCTACAAAATGATGTTTTTCTAATTTACAATAAAAGTAAATCCTGGGGCCTTTCCTTTTCTGTAAATAAATGTGTCCACATCCGTTTTTGTCATTCACCTGCTGTCTCTATGGGTATGTCCTACTTGGGGGATGGTCCTAAATTCCATCTAAATCTTCCTTTAAGGACCTTGGCATTTTGGTAGATGCAACTCTAAAATTCCATCTTCATGTTAGAGAGGTCTTTGTTAAAGCTAATGGTGTTGCTAATAATATTCTCCAAAGTACCGTTTGTAGATCAATTCAGTTTATGTGTCGGGTGTTCATTATGCATATTCATCCAATTATTGACTTTGGCTGTGTTGTATGGAATACCGGTTATATTGGTGATCTGTAACTTCTTGAATCAGTTCAAAGAAAGTGGATTAAAAAAGTTAGTGGCCTGGAGGATCTCCCTTATGTTGAAAGAATATCAAGATTGGGTTTATTCTCAATCAAAGGCAGTCTTATTCGTGCTGTCTTAATAATGGTTTGGAAGATTCTAAATGGTCATTGCACCCAATTAGCTGATATATTCAACTGCAGAGGTCTTGATCGAACTAGAGGTCACAATAAAAAAATCTTTGTCCCGCCTCAGAATAGTGATGTCAGAGTTCGCTTATTCTCGCTTAGAACTATCAATTTATGGAAATCTTTGCCTGAAGAGGTTGTTTCTGAGAGTTCTGTGCATATTTTAGGCGCAAACTTGAAACTTTTCTGGGTCCATTACTTTTTGAGTTTTGTTAGTTCCATCTGAAATTAGCCAACCTATGGTTAAATTACTTGTAGTCCATTCTGTTATCCTGGTTGGAAGATGCAGCAGAGACTGATGAGGGGGAAGACCCTCATCAAGGTAAAGATCAAGCAAGAGACCAAATGTCATTTTTTTTTTTTAGAGCCCATCTGGCAACTGCCTACTTGGGAATAAGTCGCCGGAAATATGACAGCCTAGAACTAGGCTACTTTAAAATAAAATTATGAAAAAATAACAATGATAAATATTGGAAAAACTTAACAGTTAGGAAGCAATCTCCGGCATCGGGGAGAGGTCCCCCTCATCCCGGTGCAGGAGCATGCAACCTACAAAGAAAAACAAAAAACAAAAATAGAACCTACTTAAATAAAGGGGAGAAGCCCGGCCTCCTCCCAAAAGTCAACAAGTCCACAAGTCAATGTGCACAAACTCGTCCCAAGCACAAGGGACAGGCGGTAGCAACCCCGCCCATCCTGGTACCGGGACAGGTAACATGCGCGAAGATCACCCAGACTTGGACATTCGACAAGAATGTGCCGAACAGTTTGGGGGACGATGCAGTCATCACAATAGGGCGCAGGCGAGTGCTCCATCAGGTAGCGATGCGTCACAAGAGTGTGCCAGATTCGGAGACGACAGAAAGCGACCTGAAGCCGTTGCAGCATTGGGGGATAGGTCCATGGGAACAGACACAGCGCAATGACACGCAACTTTAAGTTCCCTTCAACCATCTCCCATCTTCTTTGCCAAGCAGTTTGAAGAGCTGCTCGTATTCCTGCCATGTAGTCGGTGTGAGGAAGAGCGAAACGCTGGTCTGGTCGCAGAGTCCTCGCCGAGTCTTTGGCGACCTCATTTCCCGCAATTCCTACATGTCCAGGAACCCAGCAGAAGATAATCTCGACATCTCCCCGACTCGCCAAAACCGTGGCATCACGGATATCGCAAACCAGGGGATGTGGAGATTCCAATGCCCCGAGAGCACTCAGGGCACTTTGTGAGTCGCTATAGATCACAATGCGGTCTCCGAACCGGGCACGTCGCATAATCTCCCATACCGAGTGGTGTATTGCCACCAGCTCGGCCGTGAAGACGTACACAGCGCCTGGTAGAGCCCTGCTGAATTCAAACAGAGGGGATATGGCGTGGAAGCCGACCTCCTTTTGGGACTTAGAGCCATCCGTATACACTGGCACAGTTCCAGCGTGACACGAGGTTTTCTCCAAAAAGGTTGAACGCAATACTCCCAGCGCCGTACAAGCTTTGGGAGCAGAGGCGTAGCGACAAATAGACAAATGTGAAACCCTCCACGGTGGCGTCCTGGGCAGAACCAGGGTCACCACCGGCCCGAGAGCTATATCTAGCTCTCGGAGTTTCCTGGCCCTAAACTCAAAGGGCTTAGGGTATGACTGGCGTCTCTCGGCGGCATAGGCCCCATCGAGATCATCTGCGGATGCAGATGTGACACTATAGTGACACTATAAGTGAATTTGATTTACAGGGCTATAATATGTACATTAGTCAAAGGACAGGTAGGATTGGTGGAGGAATAATTATCTATATAAAAAACAACATGGTTTCAAGTTTAAATACTTCAATAAAGCAGGATGGAGTTGAGTCACTTTGGATAGATATTAGGTTCAGTAAAAATAGAATGGTGCAGTGGGGAGCTTTTTACAGGCCACCTGGGCAGACTGATGATATGGATGAACTAATGATAAGGGAAATAAGTAAGGGATGTGAAATAGATGCAGTTATTATTGGGGACTTCAACTTAAATTCTGTGGACTGGGAAAATATGATAGGTAGGGATAGAACAAGTGGTAGGTTAATAGAATGCTTTGAGGATAATTTTTTTAATAAGAACATAAGAAAAGAAGGAGACTGCAAAAGACCATTCATGGCCTACACTTGGCAATGAGGGGGGACAATATATTAGATTTAGTACTTTCTAACAGTGATCATTTATTTCAAGAATTGACTATTGGGGAAGCATTGAGAAATAGTGACCATCAGATAGTTCATTTTAACTTGGGAATTGAGAAGGGTAAAATAACCGAGAATGCTGTAAAAGGTCCAAATTTTCATAAGGGAGATTATGTAAAACTCCGAAGCTTTCTAAATTTTGTAGACTGGGATGTAGAATTCAGAGTTAAAAATGCTTATGGGATGTGGGATACTTTAACATAACATAACATAACATAATTTCACGGATGACAAAAGTCACAAGGGCCTATCAAAGGTCATCCGCCTCCATCAAAACCCACCCACAAAAAGCACCATCATCAGGAAAGGACAAAATCAAAGTCCCCCACAATATAATATAACAGATGACAAAAGCCACCAGGGCTCATCATAGGTCATCCGAGTCAAACAGCCTCTTTTTTAAGGCACCCAATTCCCAGGAAAACTACATCCAGAGGATTGCATCCAGAAACAAGGGTATCACCAATCAAGGCTTGTCAAGAACTAAATCATGCAGCTATAGATATATACAAACAATATTAATATATACAAAACTTAGGAACCATCACAACCTTCCCTCCCCATAAACTCATCCAACCTACTCTTAAATACATTTAAATTTGGACTACCTACTACCCTCCGCAGCAATTTATTCCAGAAGTCTACCACTCTATTGCTGAAAAAATATTTTCTTAAATCCAACCTACACCCTTGCTTTTTAATTTTCAAGTGGTGACTCAAAAAACTTGCTAATCCAATTTATCTATCCCAGAAAAATTTTTAAAGAGCTCAATCATATCCCCTCTCTCACACCTTCTTTCGACGAGAACATATTTATACCCTCAGTCTATCTATATATTCAAGGTGCCTCAGGGTAGGAATAATCTTTGTTGCCCTCCATTGCACTGACTCAAGAAGGTTAATATCGTGTCTAAAATGTGGGGACCATGCCTGTATACAGTACTCTAGATGTGGCCTAACATAAGAGTTATAGAGTTTAAGAATAACCACCTTACTTTTGTAACTGACATTTCTCTTAATGAAACCCAGCACTCTATTTGCCCTATTTCTTGCTTCAATACACTGCTTAGAAAACCTTAATGACTTATCTATTACTACTCCTAGATCTTTCTCATCCTCTACTGAGCTCAGCCAATGCCCATCAGTTTCATAGTTAAATTCTCTATTATCTTTTCCCATGTTAATAACTTTGCACTTATCAAGGTCAAAAGTCATTTGCCACTTATGTGTCCAGGATAACAATTTATTTAAATCCCCCTGCACTTTAAAATTATCATCAATATCTTTAACTACAGCTGCTAATTTGGTATCATCCGCAAAAATTGACACTTTATTATTAACATAACATAATTTCACGGATGACAAAAGCCACAAGGGCCTATCAAAGGTCATCTGTATCCATCAAATCCCACCCACATAATGCATCCATAGGATTTTGTCAGATCATGCATCTACAATATACAATTTAATAATCCATAGGAATGTCCAACCATGCATCTACAATATATAATTCAAAGCCTCCATAGGAGTCTGTCAAAAACAAAATCAAAGTCCCCCAAAATATACAATAAAAAGAAACTGCATCCACAGGAATGAGTCAAGAAACATATCCACATACCAAAAAGTAAGAAATTAACCCTCCATCCCCATATAATCATCCAATCTGCACTTGAAAACATTCAAGTTTGGGCTGTCTACAGTCTCAGGTGGCAAACTATTCCAATAATCCACCACTCTGTTAGTGAAAAAATATTTTCTAACATCCAGTCTGCACCTCTGTTTTTTAATCTTTAAGTGGTGGCCTCTAGTTCTATTACTACCTTCTAACTCAAATAACTTACTGAAATCCAATTTATCCATCCCAGAAAAGATTTTAAAAAGCTCAATCATATCTCCCCTCACACACCTTCTTTCAAATGAAAACATATTTAATACCCTCAGTCTATCTTGATATTTAAGGTGCTTCAGGGATGGTATTATTTTTGTTGCCCTCGTTTGTACTGACTCTAATAAGTTTATATCATGTCTAAAATGTGGTGACCATGCCTGTATACAGTACTCTAAATGTGGCCTGACATAAGAGTTGTATAGTTTAAGGATGACCTCCTTACTCTTGTAGCTAACATTTCTTTTAATGTAACCTAGCAACCTATTTGCTCTATTTTTTGCCTCAATACACTGCCTTGAAAATTTCAGTGACCTATCTACTACTACTCCTAAATCCTTCTAATCTTCAACTGAATTAAGCCAATACCCATCCATCTCATAGCTAAATTCTCTATTATCTCTCCCCATGTTAATAACTTTGCATTTATTAAGGTTAAAAGTCATCTGCCACTTCTGAGCCCAAGCTAACAACTTATTTAAGTCACCCTGCACTTTAAAGCTACCCTCAACCTCTTTGACTACAGCTGCCAATTTAGTGTCGTCAGCAAAAATTGACACTTTGCTATTTACACCTTGCCCAAGATCATTTACATAGATTATAAATAATAAAGGGCCTAAAACTGATCCCTGAGGTAAGCCACTAATAACATTCCTCCACTCTGATCTCACTCCATTCAGTACAACTCTCTGTTTCCTATTTTTCAGCCATTCAGTTATCCAATTTAAAATGTTCCCACATATCCCATGCAGCTTTAATTTATGAACTAGTCTTCTATGTGGAACCTTATCAAAAGCTTTGCTGAAATCTAAGTAGATCACATCAACTTTCTCACCCCTATCTAATTTTTTAGTTACATAATCCATAAAATCTAGTAAATTAGTTAAACACGATCTACCTTTTCTAAAACCATGCTGAGCATCATTAATTAACCTGCTACTCTCTAGATGATCAGAAATTCCCTTTTTAACCATCTTCTCAATAATTTTACAGACTATAGAAGTTAAACTTACCGGTCTAAAGTTATTTGGATCCTCTTTGCTTCCCTTTTTAAAAATTGGCACTACATTTGCCAATTTCCAATCATTTGGTATTTCTCCAGACTCTAGTGATCTAATAAATATCTTCTCAAGAGCTACTGCAATACTTTCTACACCTTCTTTGAGTATCCTAGAATGAATGTTGTCAGGGCCAGATGCCTTACTAGTACTTAACTGCATTATAAGCCCTTTAATTTCTTCTCTGTCTATATTAATAGAATTTATCACTACTTCCCTTGACCTAGAATTATCATCTTCTGTGAATACTGAAGCAAAATGATCATTAAGGACTCTACTATTTCCTCATCAGATTCTTTCAAAACCCCTTCATATTTAATAGGCCCTATTTTATCACTGTTAGATTTATTATTGATTCTATAATAGCTAAAGAATTTTTTAGGATCTTTATTATTATTTTTAGCTAAATTAATTTCTGCTGTCCTTTTGGTCTTCTTAATAATCTTATTTAGTTCATTTCTGGTTGACCTATAATGGTTTAAATTATCTAAACTACTCTCACTTTGTAATCTCTGGTATGCCCTATTTTTCTCTGAAACTTTATTAGCTATTTCTTGATTCCAACATAATGGTTTCCTACATTTCTTCCTAATAGACTTCATCGGGATACACTGTTCCTGAACCATGTTTAATATAGTCTTAAAAATATCCCACATCTCATAAGTATTCTTTCCATGGAATTCTATATCCCACCTAATCTGATTTAGCATGCCGCGTAACTTATCGTAATCTCCCCTATAAAAATTTGGAATTTTTGTGGAGTTTGTCGTTGTTCTACCCTTAACTATTTGCAAATTGAACCGAACCATCTGATGATCACTGTTTCCCAATGATTCCCCTACACTCAATCCTTGAACTAAGTGATCATCATTTGAAAGAATTAGATCTAATATATTGGCACCCCTTGTTGGCTTATTAACAAATTGGGTCAAAAAGTTATCCTCAAAACACTCCATAAACTTACAACTTGCTCTATCTCTTCCTATCATATTTTCCCAGTCTACAGAAGTTAAATTAAAGTCACCCAGAATAACTGTATCTTCTTTGCATCCTTTACTTATTTCCCTAATCATTAACTCATCAATGCAATCAGTCTGTCCTGGTGGTCTATAAAAAGCTCCCAGGTGTATTTTCCTATTTTTACCAACCTTAATATCTATCCATAATGATTCGCCTTCTCCTTGCTTTATAGAGTTATTTAGATTTGAAGAAATGCCATTTCTAATATAAATAATCAACCCACCACCAGTCCTATCTCTCCTTTGACTAATGTACATAGTATAACCTTCTAGTTCAAATTCACTGACATTATCATTAAATATATTTTCATTAACCCATGATTCAACTATACATATTATATCTATATCTTCATGAATGATATAACTAAATAATTCATCCCTCTTATTTCTAAGACTACGAGCATTTGTGTAAAGACAACTCAGCCCACCTATCCCTGAAGCACCTGAGGGCCTATCTCCTCTGCATCTCCTTTCTCTCCTTCCCCGACCCTGTACTCTTGTATTTCCCTGACCACTATCACTACTCAAGTATTTTAACCCTAAAGCACTTTCATTAGCCTGCCTACCTTCTACACATCTGTGTTTGCTTCCTTTCCCTGCCTCACTTTGAGCCATTAAATTTCCCTGACCACTATCAAAACCTAGTTTCCCGCCTCTAAAGACCTAATAACACTATCTAATTCCCGCCACAAAACCTCAACCCCATCTCGGCTCAGATGAAGTCCATCCATCGCATACAAACCCTTATTCCCATAAAACCCACTCCAAACATCTACAAACACCAATCCTGACTCCTGGCACAAACCTTTCACATATTCATTCAACCCAATTGCACGAGACTACTATTCCATCCCCACATCCATTCTCGGAAGCACACCTGAAACAACGCCTTTTACTCTACTTTCACACATTCTTTCAATCATCCTTTTATACCGCTGCGTAACTCACAAGTACCCACCTTCTTTACATCGTTTACTCCGACATGCGTAATCACAACTGCTTCCCTCTCACACCCAGACACCAACCTATCATACCTCTCACACACATCATTTACACCAGCACCCGGCAGACAAACTCTCAATCCCTTCCATTTACTTTCACTCAACTTCCTATCAAAATACCTAATCTGAGAGTCACCCATCACAATCACCTCAGTCATTCTCCTATTCTCTCTAGGCCTAGTATTACCCTCCCTCCTGCTCTCACTCACTCGACCTCCTATTCTACTTTCAGGCACGGCCACACCAGACAAATCTCTTTCAAATTCTTCCTCTCTCAGGGCATCAAATCTGTTAGTTAGCCTAACAGGTTCCATGTCCCTCTCATTCACACATCTAACCTGTCCTAACTTATCTATTCTGTTCACTTTCACCCACCACTCATCATCACTTACTTCACTTACTGCTTTCTCTCCAGTCCCTGTTCTAGTCCTAACTTCCTCCCTCCTGGTCACAATCTGACTCTTCAAACGTACACTTGCATCTCTCCTCACTTCAGACACTAAATCGTTCAGTCTCAAGCATTCTGCACGTAATCGACTCACCTCCTCAGTCAAAGCACATACACGGCACTCAGGAACACATTCACTCTCCTCTCTATACCACAGTCATCGCACACTACATAAACACTACTTTCAAAAGGCATACTCTCTACATCCAAACAGTCAGCCATACTTAAACAAGAACAATAATAGAAACAAAAACTTACAAACAACAAGAATTTGACCCGAATTTGTGCACACAAGTTTAAAACCTGCTAATCAAGATGGCCACCGATTAAACAAAAGTGACTTTCTCACCAAAACAAAATAACCACAATTTAACTTTGTTCTATTAACCAAATATACGATCTAATAAGTTAATATTTATGTTTACTATGTCACACACCAAAGTATAGCAAATAACCAAAATATTCTGAGAGCTCTTTGAAACACGTGCTACCTGTCCGAAGGTCAGTCGAAGACTGACCTTATATACCGTATTACCGTATGACCTAAATAACTGCCTCCCCAAGTTCATTTATATAGATGACAAATAATAATGGACCGAGAACTGATCCCTGAGGAACCTCACTGATAACATAACATAACATAATTTCACGGATGACAAAAGCCACAAGGGCCTATCAAAGGTCATCCGCATCCTTCAAAACCCACCCACAAAAAGCACCTCCCTCCACTCTGACTTTAAACCATTTAGCACTACCCTTTGCTTCCTAACATAACATAACATAATTACACGGATGACAAAAGCCACAAGGGCCTATTAAAGGTCATCTGCCTCCGTCAAGCACCATCACCAGGGAAGGACAAAATCAAAGTCCCCCACAATATAATATAACAGATGACAAAAGCCACAAGGGCTCATCATAGGTCATCCGAGTCAAACGGCCTCTTTTTTAAGGCACCCAAATTCCCAGGAAAACTACATCCAGAAACAAGGGTATCACCAATCAAGGCTTGTCAAGAATTAAATCATGCAGCTATAGATATATACAAACAATATTAATATATACAAAACTTAGGAACCATCACAACCTTCCCTTCCCATAAACTCATCCAACCTACTCTTAAATACATTTAGATTTGGACTACCTACTACCCTCTGCAGCAATTTGTTCCAGAAGTCTACCACTCTATTGGTGAAAAAATATTTTCTTAAATCCAACCTACACCCTTGCTTTTTAATTTAAAATTGGTGACCTCTAGTCCGATTTCCATCATCTAACTCAAAAAACTTGCTAACATCCAATTTATCTATCCTGGAAAAACTTTTAAAGAGCTCAATCATATCCCCTCTCACACACCTCCTTTCGAACGAGAACATATTTAATACCCTCAGTCTATCTATATATTCAAGGTGCCTAGGGGAAGGAATAATCTTTGTTGCCCTCCATTGCACTGACTCGAGAAGGTTAATATCGTGTCTAAAATGTGGGGACCATGCCTGTATACAGTACTCTAGATGTGGCCTAACATAAGAGTACCCTTTAAGTATCCTAGAATGAATATTATTACGGCCAGAGGCCTTGGTAGTATCTAACTCACCTATTAGTTCTTTTGATAGACCTTTGATAGGCCCTTGTGGCTTTTGTCATCCGTGAATTATGTTATGTTATGTTATAGTACTCAAGGGTCAGGGAAAGAGGTGTTTACTACAATTAGTGTGGATTGGAGGATGATAAAAGGACTAATAGGTGAGTTAGATACTACCAAGGCCTCTGGCCCTGATAATATTCATTCTAGGATACTTAAAGAAGGGGTAGAAAGTATCTCAATAGCTCTGGAGAAGTTGTATACTAGGTCACTGGAATATGGAGAAATACCTGAT
Organism: Ceratothoa steindachneri; assembly: GCA_963969495.1. NCBI lineage: Eukaryota > Metazoa > Arthropoda > Malacostraca > Isopoda > Cymothoidae > Ceratothoa > Ceratothoa steindachneri. The sequence continues at coordinate 94,325,608 of OZ018325.1, read as the reverse complement.
GATTGGAACAGAGCGAATGTAGTCCCTATTTTTAAGAAGGGTAGTAAAGAGGATCCAAATAACTTTAGACTGGTTAGCCTAACTCCTGTAGTCTGTAAAATTCTTGAGAAAATAGTTAAAAAAGGGATTTGCAAACATCTAGAGAGGGAGTGGTTAATAAGCGATGCTCAGCATGGGCTTAACATAACATAACATAACATAACATAATTACACGGATGACAAAAGCCACAAGGGCCTATCAAAGGTCATCCGCCTCCGTCAAAACCCACCCACAAAAAGCACCATCACCAGGGGAAGACAAAATCAAAGTCCCCCACAATATAATATAACGGATGACAAAAGCCACAAGGGCTCATCATAGGTCATCCGAGTCAAGCGGCCTCTTTTTCAAGGCACCCAAACTCCCAGGAAAACTACATCCAGAGGATTGCATCCAGAAACAAGGGTATCACCAATCAAGGCTTGTCAAGAACTAAATCATGCAGCTATAGATATATACAAACAATATTAATATATACAAAACTTAGGAACCATCACAACCTTCCCTTCCCATAAACTCATCCAACCTACTCTTAAATACATTTAGATTTGGACTACCTACTACCCTCTGCGGCAATTTGTTCCAGAAGTCTACCACTCTATTGGTGAAAAAATATTTTCTTAAATCCAACCTACACCCTTGCTTTTTAATTTTCAAGTGGTGACCTCTAGTCCGATTTCCATCATCTAACTCAAAAAACTTGCTAACATCCAATTTATCTATCCCGGAAAAATTTTTAAAGAGCTCAATCATATCCCCTCTCACACACCTCCTTTCGAACGAGAACATATTTAATACCCTCAGTCTATCTTCATATTCAAGGTGCCTCAGGGAAGGAATAATCTTTGTTGCCCTCCGTTGCACTGACTCAAGAAGGTTAATATCGTGTCTAAAATGTGGGGACCATGCCTGTATACAGTACTCTAGATGTGGCCTAACATAAGAGTTATAGAGTTTAAGAATAACCTCCTTACTTTTGTAACTGACATTTCTCTTAATAAAACCCAGCACTCTATTTGCCCTATTTCTTGCTTCAATACACTGCTTAGAAAACCTTAATGACTTATCTATTACTACTCCTAGATCTTTCTCATCCTCTACTGAGCTCAGCCAATGCCCATCCATTTCATAGTTAAATTCTCTATTATCTTTTCCCATGTTAATAACTTTGCACTTATCAAGGTTGAAAGTCATTTGCCACTTATGTGCCCAGGATAACAATTTATTTAAGTCCCCCTGCACTTTAAAATTATCATCAATATCTTTAACTACAGCTGCTAATTTGGTATCATCCGCAAAAATTGACACTTTATTATTAACTGCCTCCCCAAGATCGTTTATATAGATGACAAATAATAATGGACCGAGAACTGATCCCTGAGGAACCCCACTGATAACATCCCTCCACTCTGACTTTACACCATTTAGCACTACCCTTTGCTTCCTGTCTTTCAGCCACTCAGCTATCCAATTTGAAACACCCCCACATATCCCAATCATTTTTAATCTATGAACTAGTCTCCTGTGTGGTACCTTATCAAATGCTTTACTAAAATCTAAGTAAATTATATCTACATTCTCTCCCTTATCTACTTGATCTGTTACAAACTCCAGAAAGTCTAGTAAGTTAGTCAAACATGATCTACCTGATCTAAACCCATGCTGAGCATCGCTGATTAACCCCTCCCTCTCTAGATGTTGGCAAATCCCTTTTTTAACTATTTTCTCAAGAATTTTACAGACTACAGGAGTTAGGCTAACCGGTCTAAAGTTATTTGGATCCTCTTTACTACCCTTCTTGAAAATGGGGACTACATTCGCTCTCTTCCAATCATCGGGTATTTCTCCATATTCCAATGACCTAGTATATAACTTGTCCAGAGCTATTGAGATACTTTCTACCCCTTCTTTAAGTATCCTAGAATGAATATTATCAGGGCCGGAGGCCTTGGTAGTATCTAAATCAGGTAGATCAGGTAGATCATGTTTGACTAATTTACTAGACTTTCTGGAGTTCGTAACAAATCAAGTAGATAAGGGAGAGAATGTAGTTATAATTTACTTACATTTTAGTAAAGCATTTGATAAGGTATCACATAGGAGACTAATTCATAAATTAAAAATGATTGGGATATGTGGGGGCGTTTCAAATTGGATAGCTGAATGGCTGAAAGACAGGAAGCAAAGGGTAGTGCTAAATGGTGTAAAGTCAGAGTGGAGGGATGTTATCAGTGGGGTTCCTCAGGGATCAGTTCTCAGTCCATTATTATTTGTCATCTATATAAACGATCTTGGGGAGGCAGTTAATAATAAAGTGTCAATTTTTGCAGATGATACCAAATTAGCAGCTGTAGTTAAAGATATTGATGATAATTTTAAAATGCAGGGGGATTTAAAATAAATTGTTATCCTGGGCACATAAGTGGCAAATGACTTTCAACCTTGATAAGTGCAAAGTTATTAACATGGGAAAAGATAATAGAGAATTTAACTATGAAATGGATGGGCATTGGTTGAGCTCAGTAGAGGATGAGAAAGATCTAGGAGTAGTAATAGATAAGTCATTAAGTTTTCTAAACAGTGTATTGAAGCAAGAAATAGGGCAAATAGAGTGCTGGGTTTCATTAAGAGAAATGTCAGTTACAAAAGTAAGGTGGTTATTCTTAAACTCTATAACTCTTATGTTAGGCCACATATATAGTACGGTATACAGGCATGGTCCCCACAATTGAGACACGATATTAACCTTCTCGAGTCAGTGCAACGGAGGGCAACAAAGATTATTCCTTCACCGAGGAACCTTGAATATAAACATATACTAAGCGTATTAAATATGTTCTTGTTCAAAAGAGGTGTGAGAGTGGATATGATTCAGCTCTTTAAAAATTTTTCTGGGATAGATAAATTGGATGTTAGCAAGTTTTTTAAGTTAGATGATGGAAATCAGACTAGAGGTCACCACTTGAAAATTAAAAAGCAAGGGTGTAGGTTGGATTTAAGAAAATATTTTTTCACCAATAGTGGTAGACTTCTGGAAAAAATTGCCACGGAGGGTAGTAGGTAGTCCAAATTTAAATGTATTTAAGAGTAGGTTGGATGAGTTTATGATGGTTCCTAAGTTTTGTATATATTAATATTGTTTGTGTATATCTATAGCTGCATGATTTAGTTCTTGACAAGCCTTGATTGGTGATACCCTTGTTTCTGGATGTAGTTTTCCTGGGAGTTTGGGTGCCTTAAAAAAGAGGCCGTTTGACTCGGATGACCTATGATGGGCTCTTGTGGCTTTTGTCATCTGTTATATTATATTGTAGGGGACTTTGTTTTGTCTTCCCCTGGTGATGGTGCTTTTTGTGGGTGGGTTTTGATGGATGTGGATGACCTTTGATAGGCCAGTGTGGCTTTTGTCATCCGTAAAATTATGTTATGTTAATGGGGATGGAGGTGGGGTCTGATGTCAGATGACTCAAGCTCGCATGAATATTCCGGTAGAGATGAACGAAAATATTTACCAAAAAAACACTTTTTCGGCCGAGTCGCTAATCTACATATTTACCAATTTTTTGACCAAGGAAGGCAAGAATGCAAAAGAGATCCATGAACGCATGGTTGCAGTATACACCGACACCACCCCTTCCTATTCAACCATTGCTGTTGGAATCGGGAGTTCCACCATAGTCGTGAGTCCCTTGAAGATGACCCCCATCTGACATGACCAACGAGTACAATGTGGCTCATATGGTGAGGATGATCATCGAAAATCGACGGGTGAAGGTTGAAGAAATCGAGTGACAACTTGGAATATCACATGGAAGTATTACCAACATCATCCCCGACGATTTGACCATGACCAAGGTCTCTGCCCGTTGGGTCCCTAGAAACCTCACACGCCATGATCGACTTTAACGTCTTCAAAGTCCACAAGGCCAGAGTTACACAAGGTGCCCTGCGCGAGTGCGGATTCGAGGAGCTCAACCATCCCCCCCTACAATCCAGACCTGGCCCCTAGCGACTACTTTTTATTCCGCCAGCCCAAGGCTGCACTCGTTGGACGCCGGTTTGGGGACGATGAAGATTTCCAGCTCGCCGTCCAGGATGGATTGAACAGCAGTCGGGAATTCTAACTTTAGGGACAAGAGGCGCAAGTGCATTGAAGTCGAGAGTAATTATATTGTAAAAAAAAAAAACACTTTTCCTCATATCTCGTTTCCTTATATCCGAATTGCAGAACTTATTGACCGCCCCTCGTATATATATATATATATATATATATATATATATATATATATATATATATATATATATATATATATATATATATATATATAGGTAATTGTGTAGACGATGGCCGGATGCGATTATTTTGAGCGTCGGCTCGTTGTTGGATACGGCTCGCCACGGGGAGAACACTGCGATGACCCTGAGTTTTATGGCGATTTTCGTTTTTATACAGCCCCCAAGACCTCCCCCCAAAATTATTGAAACTCAGGGTCATCGCAGTGTTATCTCCGCGGCGAGCCGTACCCAACAACAAGCCGACGCTCAAAATAATCACATCCGGCCATCGTCTACACAATTACCTATATATATATATATATATATATATATATATATATATATATATATATATATATATATATATATATATATATATATATATATATATATATATATATATATATATATATATATATAATATGCCATTCAAGCTATTTGTAGTGAATGCAATTCGTGTTTTTTTGTTTTTTTTTCAGGGATGTCTCCTTCGGTGAATTTGCGTCTTCATCGGTAAATTTGGGTCTTCATATGTGAATAGGTAGAAATCGGTAAGGTTTCACAATAAGGTATTCTTTTATGGTCGGGTTGTTTATTTGGTTTAGGGTAAAATACATTTCTATTATCATGTGTAGAACGGCACTTCTGCTCCGCCAGCTTAAACTCCGGCGGAGCTTGAAAATCTGGCGCGACTTATTCCTCTTCTGTTCTGGTCAATCATTTGGACGATATCATCGTCTAATACACGATTAACCATTTCCTGTATATTCCTTGTTTGTTCTTCTATGACAATGTTAATGGGACTTAACCCCGTCTCCCGGTGCCGCTCTAGCTGGCGTCTTCTTTCTCGCCTGAGTGTACCTGTAATTAAGTGGTTTCCTCTTTTGTGTCTTCGAGACACACGAGAGGGCGGAAGCTTGGCATAGCAGCGTCGATCTTACAAGTGCATGGTATATTTTTTTTTATTACTTTGACGAAGATTTCTGAACCTCTATAGAGTTTTGACTGCACCAGTGGCCTTGGTGATTCTTTCTTGGACGTGCTTCTTGTACTCGGATGAGTTAATCTTCATTCCGAGTACATTGCACTCCGTGGTGTAGGGATAACGTCCCATAGTCTCCTGCCTATGGGAAGTACTTTGAACTTTTCCTAGTTGGTGCGTATCTTCCACCCGCCTCGTAGGTGTTAAGATTTTCAATTTCTGCTGCTGTCATACGAGCTTACCAAGGCACATTCCTGCACGGGCAAGTGATTATATGGGTGAAATCATCGGCGAATTGAATAGTGAGGCAAGTGGGGCTTACAGGGGCTGGAACATCAGCAGTGTAAATCAAGTAGTGAGTGGAGGACATACACCCCCCCCCCCTCTTCGGGAGGCCCGCAGTGAGCGGAAACTTTGGTCCGTCCGCGCACTCTAAACTGATGTACGCCGCTCTCTCCATGACATAGTCACAGAGAGTTTTTTCTAAGTTTTCACTTACGCCCAGTCGTAAAATCTTATACTGCATTCCCCATTGCTAAATCTTATCAAGTGCCTTTGATACATCCCGACAAACAATGTCCACGTAACTCCTTTCCCGTTTTGCTTGGGTTAGCTTTTCCATGATGACATTAATCGCTATCTCCGTACTTCGCTTCCTCCTAAACCCGAATTGATGTGGGTTGAAGAGGGAGTTCTCCTCCAGGTGAGACACCAGTCTTCTGTTGAGGATCTTCTCGAAGAGCTTCCCGCCAAATTCAAGAAGTGAAATTGTTCGATAGCTCTCCTCCAACGTTGGGTCCTTTCCGTGCTTAGGCAAGAGTGCTGAAGTCATTCTAAAACTGTATCTGGCGCTAGTTAGGCCTCATCTACACTATTCAGTACAATTTTGGTCACCATATTATAGGAAGGATATTGATTTGCTTGAGTCTGTGCAGAGAAAGATGACAAAGATGATTGGTGGGCTAAGGAACAAACCTTATGGTGAAAGGCTCAGAAAACTAAATCTACATACATTGGAAAGGAGAAGAGTCAGAGGGGAATTGATTGAAGTCTTCAAATGGGTAAAAGGATATAATAAAGGGGATCTGGGTAAGGTTCTTATACTTAGTGAACATGACAGGACACGTAGCAATGGGTTTAAGCTTGATAAGTATAGTTTAGGAAGGAGATTTGGAGGGATTGGTTTACAAATCGTGTGGTAGATGAATGGAATAGGCTCACTAGACATGTGATAGAAGCCTCCTCTCTGGGTAGTTTTGAGAATAGATTGGATAAATATATGGATGAAGGTGCTAGATGGGACTGACCCTTTTTTTATGTACATATGTACATATATTTTTCTAAGGAGTGGGGAGATTATATTTTGCGGTTGCATGAATGGACATAATCCTCTGGATGCATTTTATGTATATTGTAGATTAGATCTGACGAACTCCTTAAAGGGTGACAATGTTGATGCCTTTTCTCTGGTAAGAAATCTTTTGTGTGTTGACTGGAACAGGAGCTGCCAAGTGTAGGCCATGAATGGTCTTTTGCAGTCTCCGTCTTTTCTTATGTTCTTATCTTAGCTGTTTTATAAGCATCTGGAAAGTATCCCATGTTCAGACAGGCGTTTTTTATTCTTCTTATGCCTTCGATGTCATTGGCTGGTGCCTTTTCAAAGTTTAGATTCGTAAGCCCCGATTGTCCTGGGGCTTTTTTGTCGGAATGAGCGGAGCGCGCCGAGTAGTTCTTCTTTGGTAATCTCGGCGTCTCCGTCGCGCTGTCTATCCACCTGGTAGTTAAGGTGTGTCTTGTGTATTTGTTCGTTAAGCTCGTTGCTTTCAAACTCTAGGTCATAGTCTTTGTTTTCCTTCTCAGTTATACTGAAGATTTTTCCCAATAACTTCGGAATAGCTCTTCAATTCTTCCTTCTTCCGTTTCCATATTTCGATTTTCCTTTTGTAGTTCGATCTTCTGCTTGTTCCTAGTCGATCCTTTGAGATTCCTGATCTTTTTCCAAAAATCTTTGGAAGTTGCTTCGTGATCAAGGCTATCGAGCGCATCATCCCATCATCTCTATTGTTGTTCGTGGATCAACTGGTTCAGTTCTTTTTTGACTTCCGTACTTCGCTGTATTGAGTGAACTGACGCATTCCTGATGTTGATTTCATACAATTATAGATATAGGGTCATCGTAGTATGAACCTAGATAGTTACTTCCAAACAAACCTATATTTATAAGTTTTTGAGGAGAGTTATTGAATCGTAAAAAGACTCGAGCAGCTAAGCTTATGGCGAAGTTAGGCTTAATGGTTGGACACGAAATCGTTAAGGAATGGATGAAATACAACGAAGATAGAACAAAATATTTATCATTATAGATTAACAAGAATGGGACATATTTGAAATTATATGGGTTGAATTTGAATTTAATTATACAAAATAAACATGAGTTTAATATAACTTGGCGTGACGAGATGAAGTGTGGCGTATAAATTTTGTAAATGGATGTTGAATGTGAAAAATGATTTTGATGTAGCGAATGTAATCGTTTTGTTGTTCCGACTATAATTAGTGAATTGGGGCTGTAATGAAAGTGTGAATGGGAATTAGGATCTCTCTCTAGTATGGGGTGATTTTAGAGAATAAGTGAAGATGGAACTGACTTTAATATGATTCCGACGAGAATACAAATGAGAGAGTCTTTTCGCATTATTTCACAAGTGGTGAAATGTGTGTGTTTGTATGGGCGTGAAATTCTAAGAGATGTTGTTTGTATCTTGCGTTAAAGGAAATCAGTTTCTCGTCACGGAATGATTTAATTATTAAAGGTTACATAAAATAAATGAATGAGTGAATTGCAAAAAGTTATGCATAAAATAATTGAATGATTGAATTGACAAAAGTTAAGTAAAATAAATGAATGAATTATTAAGTTATACATAAATTACATGAATGATTTAATTGACAAAAGGTAAGTAAAATTAATGAATGATTTGAATTTTATATAAATAATATATATATTTAAGTTTTCCAGGAGGATTTTATTATAGGAATGCCCAGAGGGCATTGCTATAACACTTCCCCCCTAAGAAGGTTACCCCCCTTTTCTATTTTGAGATTACAATTCCCGGTACCAACGAGGCCTCCCGACGACGCGGCCGGAGGGCGTGATGACAGTGCCATTGGTTTGGCTGCCCGTACGGGGACACAGATTCACTATGGCAGTGCCAGTAGCTTTGAACGAGGCACCGGGACGAGAGAAGGTCGGTTGAGCGAAGGTGGTCTGCTTGTTGGTTCCTTCCGAGATGGCGTCAAACGGGATGTGGGAGTCTTTAGTCTTGTTCTCCGCTGACGGGGTGACCAGTGGGAGAGATATTTGCTCCTGACTGACCACTACTGCCGACGAGGTCTCCTGCAACACAAGAGAAGGAGGCAGCAAAACGGAAGGTGGAGTTACAGCAATAATTCAGCGTTTGCTCATAAGTATCTTTATACAATTCAGGAAAGTACTAAATAACGGGGAACAGGCTGGCGTTCTAGAACGCCTGAAGGAGGCTTTCCTCCACAAATACGGTAGGTCCCAAATAGACGACCTTAGGGAGCTCCTAAACACTGAGAAAATGGGAGATAAGAGTCTTACTTCTTTCTTGACGCATCTGAAAGACCTTATCAGGGTAAAAAGTGTTCAAACCGAATTTTTTAGCCTTCTTCCCGCTAAGATTTTCACGAGAGGAATCCTAGAGGGAATCAGGCCACTGAACCTAGGCTCGAGCCCCACGAGCATTGATGAGATTGCTATAGTCGCAGACAAATTATACAAGAGTCCTTATGTGAATTGGGGCAGCGGCCAAACTCACGGCCTATTTAACAATAATCTTTCTATTTCTCAGGTTCGAAGAACGTCGAGCTCCTATGACGACCGGGCCGAGCGTTCAAAGGTTCCATCTTCTCTATCGAGGGACCTTGAAGCTTCAATGAGGAGGATGGAAGCCGACATCCAGCGGCTAAAGCTGCAGCGGGAATCACAGAGCGAGCACGAACGTGGGTTTGGCGATAGAAGGCGCAGGTCTCGCTCTAGTTCACAAAAGAGAAACCAACGAGGGTATCCTGATGCAAAAGGTGAGAGGAAGCAAAATTTCCAACCTCATTTTTCCGCCTATTCATATAACCTTACAAACCATCAGGGTATATGCTGGTATAATCAAAGGTACGGGCACAACGCTGTACACTATACACAACCTTGTAGCCACCGTTATGCTTCTTCACATATTGTGCCAAGTAGTCTCCCGAACATAAAGTTTTTTTTCATCTCATTCAACTCAGTGAGGCTGGTACCACAACAAATATGATGCATATATTTGGAACCAGTACCTTCTTCTAACGCCAACCATCCAGTTTTCTTACTTCACCCAACTCAAAAACTTTCTCCAAATCCTCAAAGTTCAATTTCCCAACCTTCAAATTCTCGCATTCCTCTCACTCTAGCCTCTCAATCACAAACTTTAAAGGACAAAGGCATGGAATAAAAGGGTCAACAATCTGCATTATTTTTACATATCTATAGTCAGGCTCATACTATTAATTGGAGTATTGCTAAACATGTTATTAAATGTACAAACTATATTTCAAGAAATATTTGGGAGTGTATCTCTATTAATACTTTCCCAAATTTTAATATTAGCCCTAGATTGTTTAGTCTATATCCTATCATATCTAATTATATTAAATCACAAATTAAAGTCTTTAAAGAATTTGTACCCCCTAGTTAGGGTTTTGATACAGGTAGCCGTATTAACCCCCACTCCTTTACATACTTTTTAAGACATTGTCGGTCCCGACATATGTTATTCTATGAAGAGGGTGTTATTTATCATATATATATATATATATATATATATATATATATATATATATATATATATATATATGATTCAGAGGCAGGAGGTCCGATTCGGAAGTCCGATTATCTTTTCGAATCGGACTAACCCCCTCCAAACCAATCGGATAATCGCAATCGGACTGCCGAAAGTTAAAGCGATTTGCGATCAATCCCGGTTGACCTCTAAAGGAGACAGGAGAATGAGGTCTACTGCGACTTGTTGAGGGACAAGCTCGTCAAGGACTTTCTCGCCATCGTCCAGCCTTACGAGCGCCTGGACCCTGACCCCTAGGAGGGACTCCAGCCAGGCTCCAGCAGCACGGACTACCTGTTCTCCATGGAGGATGGTCATCAAGAGGAGAAGGTCAGGGAAGAAGTCCACAACTGGTCAATGAAGCCGCTGAGGGGAACCCGGTGCTCTCGCCCAAACTATTCCCGCTCGAGTTCCGTGGGTACAAACTCTTCCTCAAGTATAACACGCAGCTCCAGAGCTCCGCCTCGGTCGAGCGCGTGTTCAGCTATGAGTCGGACATCCTCAGGCCAAAGAGGGTGGCCCTCGCTGCACCGAACTTCGAAACTTTCGTTTTCATGAAGGGCAACCTCCACCTCCTCAAGAAGGCCCACACGGTGGAGGAGGAAGACGAGGACTAGGCTGGCGGGCTTCGAGTAGAGTAGAGTGGAAAACTTTAAATATCATGAGGTATATATGGAACAAAGTTGTTATTAACCCTATCATTTTTTTCTGATAGAATATATTAGTATTACTGTGTGTATTTTGTGTAATATGTACTGTATAGTTTAATTTTTTGTTATATTATATTTTAATTAAAGTAAAATGTTTATTTTTGAAAAACGCTTTAAAAACATTGAATCGCTTTTAAAAATATCGAATCGCATTAAAAAAATCCATAGAATCAGATAATTGCTAATCGGACTTAGATTTTTGGCACCCGAATCGGATAATCGAATCGGACTTGAGGAGCTGGCGAATCGGTAATCGCTAATTATATATATATATATATATATATATATATATATATATATATATATATATATATATATATATATATATATATATATATATATATATATCCAACTTCACCGAGCTGGGGTGGGATTCGAACCGTGCACATTGAGGCAAAGAGCAACCGCTTTGATCTCAATTAAACCGCCCTTTAGACCGCTCGGCTACGCGAAAGACAAAAATCTTCCTGATAGACAAGCTTTTTAAAGTACCCTTCGGATGGTCGAACGAGAAGGAGAAAGAGAACTAAATGGGCATTCAAACGACAGAGGAGAAATTGAGGTAAGCACGGGGAAAATACACAAATGCATATATCTCTCATGAGCGCGAGAGGATGATGAAATAAATCCAGCTCCATCGCAGTTGTGAATCTTGCGATTCATCTATATTGGTTCGACCATTAGGTTTAATCCATTATCACATCGAGCAGAATCAGGGAAGGTCAACCAGCACGGGGGGGGGGGGATTCTAAACAAGCCAGACCCCTCGCTCCTGCGAGATCACATCAAAGTATGCAAGTCTGAAATTAATATGGATAATTTTAAAATACTTAGTTATATCCCCCATCCAAACGAACTACGGATATTAGAATCACTTTTCATCCTAAAACTTAAACATAATTTAAATATAAATCAAACTGTGTTCAATCTTTATATTGTATCATGATTGTCGTACAATACCCGTTTTGAATAAGCCACATCTAACACCACTTTTGTCGTGGTATACATTGTGGAACGTGATGTACTTCTTTAATGAAATAGGCTTTGGTCTAAGAGTGTTAATTTTTGTTGTGTTAAGGAAGAGCCGCTTCAAACATGTAAAGATATAGATAAATGCACAGAAATTCCCAAAATAAACTTGTATTTTAAATATAACAATTTACTACACAAAAACAAAACATGAACCCCAGAAATAATACGAATTTGAATATACACGAAAAATACTACAATAATTTCTCCGTAAGGCTTTCCAACTTGACATTATAGTGATAGTTGACCCACCACTCACTTCAATTTAAAAACAAAACAAAATGCTAACGTCTTATACTGGCCGCAACTACCTTTGTGGATACCCCTTGGAACGGGTTTGAGTCTGACCTTGAACTCGATGAGCCTCCAAGACGCGTGCCGACCGGCCAGATGGAGGTTGCGACCGAATAACTTGAAAGCCACCACTGACTTTGGTGAGTGTGGCAGCTGGGGTCCACACGCTTTCGGCAGAAAGGAAAATCACCACGGGATAGTGAAAGAAGGTTCCTTTATCCTCTTCGGATTACTCTGAAAAGTAATTCGCACTGTCTAGCAATGCGCTAAGGCTTGATTACCTTGACTCTCAGGTGAGTGCTGGAGGGAGTGTACTCAGGGGGGGGGGGGTCATCTTTAAGGGCGAGTACTGTACTGGGAGGTCTTCTTCAAGGGCGAGGATAGAGGATGGGGGTTTCTCTGACGAGAATAAGTTGAAATTGAACAAGTTAACTTAAAGGTCAGTTTGGTAACCAGGAGCTAGCTCGAAGATGAGCTTCTTCTTAGTTCCAGTCTTCGTCAAGAGCAAGGCCTATCTCATCTCGTTGTTTTGGGATACGCCATGATAGAAGGGGGGGGGGGTGTTCTCTGACGAGAATAAGTTGAACTTGGATCTTCAACCAACTTAACTTATCAGTTTGGTGTGGCCACCGGGTAACGGGCTCGAGGGGGAACCTTTTTTATCTTCTTTTCGTAATTCCTCAAGGGCTAGGAATATCCCTGGGCTTTAGGATGCACCAGGATATAAGAAGTCTCTCTGACGAGAGTAAGTTGAACTCGAACAAGTTAACTTAGCGTTCGGTTTGATAACCGGGGACTAGCTCGAGGATGAGCTGCTTCTTAGCCCCCTTGGTAGCTCTGCCTCTCTTGCACGGGACTTCGTAGTCTGGCGACTTACGTATTCTACCTGTCCAGTCTTGGTAGCCCGGCCTTAATCCGGGGACTTCGTAGCCTGAAGACTCACGTATTCTACCTGTCTATTCTTGGTATCCCGGCCTCAATCCGGGGACTTCGTAGCCTGGAGACTCACGTATTCTACCCCGTTTTCCCCAAGTGTTTGTTATTTATACCTCGTCCCCCCACTGGGGTAGGGGTAATAGGGGGGGGGGGGCACTTCTGGACGGGCCATAGGAGGGTTCTTATTCCAACGGTTTTTCTCAGCAAGTCTTACCTCGGCTCCCACTTGCCTTCGAGCTTGAGAGAAACGCGTCTCCAATTTCTTACTTGAGGTGAAATTGAATATACTCTCGTAGGGAAGATCTTGCAGTTTAAAACCGTTCGGATTTTCATAGAGACGAGTGGCGAGGGGCTGTGGTTACGAGTTTGACCCACGGTGCCGGGCCTGGATGTTTTTGCGGTTACCGTTCCGTGTCTCCACTGAGAGAGAACGGGGGAGTGACGATTCTCCTACACACCTTCCTTCGAAGAACTTAATGGCGTGGAGGGGACTCCAGGGAACTCAAAACAACTAACTTAACCTAGTCGAGTACAGCAAAGTTGTATATATTTGAGCCCTCTCTTACTTTAAGTTTCTTCAAACTTTAGCGCACACGCGCGCGTGTACACAGGCATTAGGTCGAACTAGACCTCGCAAGCCTACTGGGGTGGGGGTGGGGTGGTTATGTTACACAGCCAACTTAACATACTCGCAATACAATTTAACTTTCAAATAACAAAGACCTAATTCATCGATTACACGCAACACAACAAAAAACAAGCTACTTCCTTACATTTCTAAGCTTTTAAGAACTTAAATCCTACCGATAACTAATAACACGAAAAATAAATGACAACATGGTTTAACGCTCATTAGGTACTGACATAACCCTCAATGGTATTTCGTCTCTGCTTATAGAGCCGCTGTACTTTATCGGCTGCTTTGATGTAGCTAATATTAAAATGGTGCTCTGTGACCATTACCTTACCGCGCCTGAGTCGGCCATTCGACTTATGGGGTCTACCCAGGTATGTCACTAAATGGTAGTGGTACTCCAACTTATGCGAACTACCCGTATTATGGTACTGGGATACTTTTAAACTAATTTGCATGGCTAGAGCGGCCTGTTGCAGTGGGGCATAATTACTGGGAGTGGGGTCCCATAGTCCTCCTTTAACAAGGTACCTTGGGGGATTGGGTTTGTGTTCAATCTAATTTTTTCGGAAACCATTTTCCTTACCGGGGCCTATTGCAGTTGGGCATAATTGATGGGAGCGTGGGCCCCATAGTTCTCCTTTAACCAGGTACACGGAGAGATCGTGTCTGGGTCCGATCTTTGGGGGTTGAATAAAATTTTCCTTGCGGGTCGTTAATGGGAGTGGAGCTCACTACAACTTGGAGTTTTAGTGGTAACTCCGTGGATGCTTCGTTCTGGGAGAAGACTACTGGGGTTATGGGATACTTATTATCCTCGTCTAACAACTGAACCGGTTTACTTGGGTATACCACCTTGACACTTCTATCTTCCTTCCTTATGAACCCATTTGACTCGTTTATCTTCGTAGGTAATTCCTCAGGTACACTTGCTTGTACCTCTTCCCTAGTTACTACTTGGTCCATCATTACCTCCATTTGACTGGGTTCTCCTCGTAGGTTCTTCCTTAGGTACTCCTGCTGGTAGCTCATCCCTACTTTCTACTTCTTCCCTCATTACCCCATTTGGCTGGGTTTTCATCGATGGTCCCCCTCCTCGGTCCAGGCCGAGTTACAACTTCCTCGACCTCTATCTGATTCTTGATAGATGCACTTTTGAGTGCGAGCAATCTTTCTTTTTCTTCTCTCTCTTCTCTTTCAGGTTGAGCCAGTTCTTTTTCCCTCTGTATTCTTCTTTCATCTACTTCTTTTTATCTTTATTCTTCTTTCTTTTGACTCTTTTTCCCTCTTCATTCTCCTATCCTCGGCTTCTATTTCCGCTTTTGCTATTTCGCCTTCCCGTCGGGTTCTTTTTTCTTCATCTTCCCTTTCTATCCTTATTCTGAATTATTTTCCTTCTCTTTTCAACTGTCTTATTTTTTCCTTTTTTTTTACTTCCGCTCGGTAATCTTCTTTCTTCTATTTCTATTTTCCTCTGTATTTGGTCTTCTCTTTTTCTGTCCATCCATATTTCCATTGCTTCGCATTCTCTTTTCCTATCTCTTCTTATATCTTCCATTGCTCTATCAAACTTTATTATTTCTTGTTCTTCTTCTCTATCCAAATCTCTTTTTCTTCTTCGCATTCTATTCTCAGTTCTGCCATGACGTAGTCATGCATCTCTTTGCCTTCAAGTCCCACACTTTGGGCTTGTTGGTAAAATCTTTCGACCGGATCCATTTTGTGTTTGTCTGTCGATTTTTCCCTGCTGTACTCTCAGGTACTTATGCCACCACTCACCAGGTAGCATGCAGCCTAACTTACCCTTAATCCCACTACTATGCTGATTGTAATGCCACTCCGGCAACAAATTTACCACTTGGCCTAGCAATTACCTTTCAGATTGTTTCCACCCCTAACTTTACCAATTTTCCTCTCTCAATTATTCTCTTATTCCTTTACGTGTTGGCTCTTCCTTAATTAGACGCTGCTGGGTTCTTTCTAATAAAAACCTACAAACCTGACACCACTTTTCTTGTGGTATACCTTGTGGAACGTGATGTACTTCTTTAATGAAGTAGGCTTTGATCTGAGAGTGTTAATTTTTGTTGTGTTAAATAACATAACATAACATAATTACACGGATGACAAAAGCCACAAGGGCCTATCAAAGGTCATCCGCCTCCGTCAAAACCCACCCACAAAAAGCACCATCACCAGGGGAAGACAAAATCAAAGTCCCCCACAATATAATATAACGGATGACAAAAGCCACAAGGGCTCATCATAGGTCATCCGAGTCAAGCGGCCTCTTTTTCAAGGCACCCAAACTCCCAGGAAAACTACATCCAGAGGATTGCATCCAGAAACAAGGGTATCACCAATCAAGGCTTGTCAAGAACTAAATCATGCAGCTATAGATATATACAAACAATATTAATATATACAAAACTTAGGAACCATCACAACCTTCCCTTCCCATAAACTCATCCAACCTACTCTTAAATACATTTAGATTTGGACTACCTACTACCCTCTGCGGCAATTTGTTCCAGAAGTCTACCACTCTATTGGTGAAAAAATATTTTCTTAAATCCAACCTACACCCTTGCTTTTTAATTTTCAAGTGGTGACCTCTAGTCCGATTTCCATCATCTAACTCAAAAAACTTGCTAACATCCAATTTATCTATCCCGGAAAAATTTTTAAAGAGCTCAATCATATCCCCTCTCACACACCTCCTTTCGAACGAGAACATATTTAATACCCTCAGTCTATCTTCATATTCAAGGTGCCTCAGGGAAGGAATAATCTTTGTTGCCCTCCGTTGCACTGACTCAAGAAGGTTAATATCGTGTCTAAAATGTGGGGACCATGCCTGTATACAGTACTCTAGATGTGGCCTAACATAAGAGTTATAGAGTTTAAGAATAACCTCCTTACTTTTGTAACTGACATTTCTCTTAATAAAACCCAGCACTCTATTTGCCCTATTTCTTGCTTCAATACACTGCTTAGAAAACCTTAATGACTTATCTATTACTACTCCTAGATCTTTCTCATCCTCTACTGAGCTCAGCCAATGCCCATCCATTTCATAGTTAAATTCTCTATTATCTTTTCCCATGTTAATAACTTTGCACTTATCAAGGTTGAAAGTCATTTGCCACTTATGTGCCCAGGATAACAATTTATTTAAGTCCCCCTGCACTTTAAAATTATCATCAATATCTTTAACTACAGCTGCTAATTTGGTATCATCCGCAAAAATTGACACTTTATTATTAACTGCCTCCCCAAGATCGTTTATATAGATGACAAATAATAATGGACCGAGAACTGATCCCTGAGGAACCCCACTGATAACATCCCTCCACTCTGACTTTACACCATTTAGCACTACCCTTTGCTTCCTGTCTTTCAGCCACTCAGCTATCCAATTTGAAACACCCCCACATATCCCAATCATTTTTAATTTATGAACTAGTCTCCTGTGTGGTACCTTATCAAATGCTTTACTAAAATCTAAGTAAATTATATCTACATTCGCTCCCTTATCTACTTGATCTGTTACAAACTCCAGAAAGTCTAGTAAGTTAGTCAAACATGATCTACCTGATCTAAACCCATGCTGAGCATCGCTGATTAACCCCTCCCTCTCTAGATGTTGGCAAATCCCTTTTTTAACTATTTTCTCAAGAATTTTACAGACTACAGGAGTTAGGCTAACCGGTCTAAAGTTATTTGGATCCTCTTTACTACCCTTCTTGAAAATGGGGACTACATTCGCTCTCTTCCAATCATCGGGTATTTCTCCATATTCCAATGACCTAGTATATAACTTGTCCAGAGCTATTGAGATACTTTCTACCCCTTCTTTAAGTATCCTAGAATGAATATTATCAGGGCCGGAGGTCTTGGTAGTATCTAAATCACCTATTAGTCCTTTTATCATCCTCCGATCCACACAAATGTTAGTAAACACCTCTTTTCCTTACCTATGAGTACTATACATAGGACTATTTAGTTTCTCTTTTGTAAATACTGATGCAAAATGACCATTTAGTACCTCAACTATTTCCTCATCAGTTTCTCTCACAAACCCTTCATATTTGATAGGTCCTATTTTAACTCTGCCACACTTGTTATTAATTTTATAGTAACTAAAGAACTTTCTAGGATCTTTGTTGCTATCCTGAGCTAATTTAATTTCTGACACCCTTTTGTTCTTCTTTATAATCTTATTTAACTCATTCCTAGCCATTCTATAATCACTTAAATTTTGAATATTATTTTCTACCTGTAATTTTTTATATGCCCTTTTCTTCTCTGAAATTTTTCTAGCTATCTCCTGATTCCACCATAATGGTTTCCTACTTTTGTTCCTAATGGCCTTCATTGGGATACATTGTTCTTGGACTACATTTATTATATGCTTGAAAGTATCCCACATCCCATAAGCATTTTTACCTCTGAATTCTATATCCCAGTCTACCAAATTTAGCAAGCTTCGAAGTTTTACATAATCTCCCTTATGAAAATTTGGAACTTTTTCAGCATTCTCAGTTATTTTACCCTTCTCAATTCCCAAGTTAAAACGAACTATCTGATGGTCACTATTTCCCAATGCTTCCCCAACAGTCAATTCTTGAACTAAATGATCACTGTTAGAAAGTACTAAATCTAATATATTGTCCCCCCTCGTTGAATCGTTAACAAATTGATTCAAAAAATTATCCTCAAAGCATTCTATGAACCTGCCACTTGTTCTATCCCTACCTATCATATTTTCCCAGTCCACAGAGTTTAAGTTGAAGTCCCCAATAATAACTGCATCTGTTTCACATCCCTTACTTATTTCCCTTATCATTAGTTCATCTATATCATCAGTCTGCCCAGGTGGCCTGTAAAAAGCTCCCAAATGCACCATTCTATTTTTACTGAACCTAATATCTATCCAAAGTGACTCAACTCCATCCTGCTTTATTGAAGTATTTAAACTTGAAACAATGTTGTTTTTTATATAGATAATTATTCCTCCACCAATCCTACCTGTCCTTTGACTAATGTACATATTATAGCCCTGAAAATCAAATTCACTTATAGTGTCACTAAATTCTATTTCATTAACCCATGATTCAGTAACGCATAAAACACGTAAGGATATTGAGAAACGCACATGAATTCCCCAAATAAACTTATATTTTAAATTTAACAATTTACTACACAAAAACAAAACATGAACCCCAGAAACAATACAAATTTTAAAATATACAACAAAACCTTCAATAATATCTCCGTAAGGCTTTCTAACTTGACCTACTTGACATTATAGTGATGGTTGACCCACCACTCACTTCAATTTAAAAAAACAAAATGCTAACGGCCTTTACTGGCTGCAACTACCTTTGTGGATACCCCTTGGAACGGGTTGGAGTCTGACCTTGAACTCAATGAGCACTTTACCTCGGGAATGTTATTGCCTCCAAGACGCGTGCCGACCGGCCAGATGGAGGTTGCGAACGAATAACTTGAAAGCCACCACTGACTTTGGTGAGTGTGGCAGCTGGGGTCCACACGCTTTGGATAGGAAGGGATATCACCACGGGATAGTGAAAGAAGGTTCCTTTCTCCTCTTCGGATTAGATTACTCTGAGGAGTAATTCGCACTGTCTACCAATGCGCTAAGGCTTGAATACCTTGACTCTCAGGACAGTGCTGGAGGGAGTCTTCTATAAATCCACTAGTCTCAAATTATGTCCCTGCAGTTGTTGCAAACAATTGTGGATCTTCCTGGCCAGTCAAATCCCCACCTTCCCTTAAACCAAGAAGACATAATGCTTGCAGTCAGCTTCATGGACATTTGACATGGATGGTTTACTGAGAGATGACCAAATTTTTGTGGCAGATGGATTGCACCTGAGAGGCTGGGATGAGAGGTTTGAATGACGTCTATGTGAGTGGTTGAGGGTAGGTGCGCTGTGCCCCATGAACAAATGATGACCCAGGCCAAATGAGGGGAGAGAGGAAAGAGCAAACATAAACCAGGTGGATACTTGCATGAGGATAGGGTAAATATTACGAGTATGGGTGGATTCGATTCTAGCTTATTTTGAGGGTCGGCTTGTTGTTGGATATGGTGATCTTGAGATTTTAATCATTGGAGAGGTGGGGGGCTGGGCTGTACAGCCCCCAGTATATAATTGGAAATTGCCATAAACTTCATCCACATAGATTTCAGCTTAGGGAAAATAGGACAAAATGAGCTAGGACTTGGATCTGGCCATTTTCTACACCCTACACCTTATGGTGAAAGGCTCAGAAAACTAAATCTACATACATTGGAAAGGAGAAGAGTCAGAGGGGAATTGATTGAAGTCTTCAAATGGGTAAATGGATATAATAAAGGGGATCTGGGTAAGGTTCTTGTACTTAGTGAACATGACAGGACACGTAGCAATGGGTTTAAGCTTGATAAGTATAGGTTTAGGAAGGAGATTTGGAGGAATTGGTTTACAAATCGTGTGGTAGATGAATGGAATAGGCTCACTAGACATGTGATAGAAGCCTCCTCTCTGGGTAGTTTTAAGAATAGATTAGATAAATATATGGATGAAGGTGCTAGATGGGACTGACTTTTTTTTATGTACATTTGTATATATTTTTCTAAGGAGTGGGGAGATTATATTTTGCAGTTGCATGAATGGACATAATCCTCTGGATGCATTTTATGTATATTGTAGATTAGATCTGACGAACTCCTGTAAAGGGTGACAATGTTGATGACTTTTCTCTGGTAAGAATCTTTTGTGTGTTGACTGGAACAGGAGCTGCCAAGTGTAGGCCATGAATGGTCTTTTGCAGTCTCCTTCTTTTCTTATGTTCTTATGTAAACCCGATAGGACTAAAACAGAGAGAGAGAGCACGACTACTACCTAAGGAAAGAACTTCAGCACAGAAGGAACCAGGATGAAAAAAACTTGATCATACAAAATGGGAAAATTGTAACAATAAATGTAGAGAACTACCCGAGACCCATAGGACCCAAAAGGGGAATAAACCAACAACTGAACAACAAGATTTTGCTAATAATGTAAATAGTTCAAGTTCTGTCTACATGTGTTATGGGGGGATTTCCGGGGTGTTTATTAAGTGTTTAATGTTCAATGCAAGAAGTTTAATTAATAAGTTACCAGACCTAGAAGCTTTGGCTTATGAAAAGGACCCGCACTTAATTCTTATCACTGAGTCATGGGCAACAGATTAAATTAAGGATGCAGAACTTAACCTCAAAAGTTACAACCTATTTAGGAAGGACAGAATTAACCAAAGAGGTGCCGGATGTCTGATCTACTGTAAATCTTGGATGAAGCCTATACTAGATGAGTTGACACATAAGTCGGAAGCCAAGAGTGTCTGGTGCAAGTTCATTACAGCAATAGGTGACATACTGATAGCTGCCTGTTACCTAGCCCCAAACACCACACACGAAAATGAAAATGCCATGTACAGTACTATTGGTGAGGCCTGTGACTCTAATGATCCAGTTATTGTCTGCAGAGACTTTAACCATGGTAATATAAACTGGGATACACTACACAGTACAAGTGGCAATGAGGAGCTGATTAACCTAACAATGGATAAATTTTTAACACAGCATGTTACCGACCCTACACAAGGCGAATGAATATTGGACATTATACTCACATCCAATCCTGGTTTAGTGGACAACATGTGTTTCACCACCACTTTCAACAAGTGATCATAATATTATAGAATTCTATCTTAATGTGCAATCTAATGAACAGAACTGGAAAACTGAGGTACTGAACTACGGGGAAGCCAAGTACTCAAAAATGAGGAGAGCACTGAAGCACATCATGTGGAAGGATATGCTTGAAGGAAAGTCCATTGTAGACCATTGGGATGTTCCTAGAAGAAAAAGGAAAAACAGTAAGCCAAAACCTTTATGGTGGAACCACCAAATACAGATGGCATCAAAGAATAAGAAAAGATAGTGCAAGAGATTTCAAGAGTACCACAGCCAGCATGACTATGAGAAGTATAAATGTGCATTGGGACGAACTAGGAGAGAAATCAGACATGCCCAAAGGAAATATGAAGCTTGTCTCGCCAAGAACATCAAAAATGACCCCAAGGCCTATTATAAATATGCCAGGAGCAAAATGGCGGTAAAGGCATCAGTGGGACCCCTCATCGACCCTAACAACTCCCTAATATATGATGAAAAACATATGGCAAATATTCTCAATGAACAGTTCACACAAGAAAATGACCTTTCTAACATATCACCATGTCAACCCTACAGAGGCACTGTGCTCATCTTGATTGACTTGTCACCAAATAAAGTAAAAAGAGAAACTGAAACAACTTGACCCAGAGAAGTCCCCAGGAGATGATGGTATTCACCCAGTTATACTGAAAAATCTGGCAGAAGAACTAGCTGAACCTCTGAGTATGATTTTTAATTCTAGCATGGACACAAGTGAAGTACCTGATGATTGGAGAAAAGCTAATGTTACGCCAATCTACAAAAAGGGATCTAAACAGCTTGCTTCAAATTATTGACCAGTAAGCCTGACTTCACAAGCCAGCAAAATCCTAGAATCATTGATCAAAGAAGGCATAATGGCACACCTGTTGCAGCAAAACCTGATCACTGGGATCCAACATGGATTTTTGCCTTTAAAGTCCTGCCTTACTAATCTAACTTTCCTAGAGAAGATAACCAGTTATATAGATGAGGGAATGCCAGTGACGTGATATATTTAGACTTTGCTAAGGCATTCAACAAGGTCCCATGCAGGAGGTTGCATGTCAAGATTAAAGCCCATGGAATAAGTCATCAAATAGCAGACTGGATCAAGGCTTGGTTACAGAGCAGGAAACAGAGGGTAGTTGTTAGAGGGGAAGCATCAGGTTGGGCAGATGTCTTGAGCGGTGTCCCACAGGGATAGGTGCTCGGTCCTTTACTGTTCCTCATTTATATAAATAACATTGATGAAAACCTGTCCTGTGAAATGCTCAAATTTGTGGATGACACAAAGTTATTTAATAAAATATCGAACCAGGAAGGAATAGATAACATTCTGGATGGGCTGCACTGTTGAAAAAGGGGCAAAGTACTGGCACATGGAATTCAACCTTGATAAAGAAGGCCAACCAAAGCATCAGGGGAACGATAGAAGATATAAGTATGTGAAACATCGTCAGTCTCCACAAATCTCTGGTTTGCCCACTACTGGAATATTGTGTCAAAGCTTGGAGGACTTACAATCAGCAAGAAATGAACTTGTTGGAGGGTGTGCGGAGGAGTCTGACCAGGATGATTCCAGCCATATCTATGTGCCCATATGAAGATAGGATAATGGGACTAATGTCTCTCGAAATACGAAGGCTTAGGAGTGACTTGATTGAAGTCCACAAAATTCTACATGGCATTGAAGGGCTGAAGATTGAAGACTTCTTTATTATGAACAGAGGACCGACTAGGGGACATAGCATCAAGATATATAAGCAGAGGTGCAGGCTAAACATCAGAAAATACTTCTTTACCCAGCGCATAATTTATAGTTATAAATTAAATGGCAGAATTTTAGGGAGGACTGATTGTGAGAGAGACTTGGGTATTTTGGTAAGTTCAGACCTTCGTCCTAGAAAGCAATGTCTAAATGCTAAGAATAAAGCTAATAGGATATTGGGATTCATCAGGAGGAGTGTAAGCAATAAGAGTGCTGAAGTCATTCTAAAACTGTATCTGGCGCTAGTTAGGCCTCATCTAGACTATGCAGTACAATTTTGGTCACCATATTATAGGAAGGATATTGATTTGCTTGAGTCTGTGCAGAGAAGGATGACAAAGATGATTGGTGGGCTAAGGAACTTACCTTATGGTGAAAGGCTCAGAAAACTAAATCTACATACATTGGAAAGGAGAAGAGTCAGGGGAATTGATTGAAGTCTTCAAATGGGTAAAAGGATATAATAAAGGGGATCTGGGTAAGGTTCTTATACTTAGTGAACATGACAGAACACGTAGCAATGGGTTTAAGCTTGATAAGTATAGGTTTAGGAAGGAGATTGGGAGGAATTGGTTTACAAATCGTGTGGTAGATGAATGGAATAGGCTCACTAGGCATGTGATAGAAGCCTCCTCTCTGGGTAGTTTTAAGAATAGATTAGATAAATATATGGATGAAGGTGCTAGATGGGACTGACTTTTTTTTATGTACATATGTATATATTTTTCTAAGGAGTAGGAAGATTATATTTTGCGGTTGCATGAATGGACATAATCCTCTGGATGCATTTTATGTATATTGTAGATTAGATCTGACGAACTCCTGTAAAGGGTGACAATGTTGATGACTTTTCTCTGGTAAGAAATATTTTGTGTGTTGAATGGAACAGGAGCTGCCAAGTGTAGGCCATGAATGGTCTTTTGCAGTCTCCTTCTTTTCTTATGTTCTTATGTAAACCCGATAGGACTAAAACAGAGAGAGAGAGCACGACTACTACCTAAGGAAAGAACTTCAGCACAGAAGGAACCAGGATGAAAAAAACTTGATCATACAAAATGGGAAAATTGTAACAATAAATGTAGAGAACTACCCGAGACCCATAGGACCCAAAAGGGGAATAAACCAACAACTGAACAACAAGATTTTGCTAATAATGTAAATAGTTCAAGTTCTGTCTACATGTGTTATGGGGAACAACCTGATGGAGGAGGCAGTGTTGGCAACAACAAATGGTTTTAAGAATAAATTAGAAAACTATTTAGGCATATGGGGGGATGGGGCAACTCAAGAGCCAGAGAAGGCTTTCTGCCCCAGTCTGCCTTGATATGATTGCATCCCCAGGTGGGGATGGTAAGTCAAAGGACGAAAGAACTGGGAAAAATTAGAAGGGGGTATAAACATAACATAATTTCTTGGATGACAAAAGCCACAAGGGCCTATCAAAGGTCATCCCATCTGTCAAAACCCACGTATAAAATGCATCCATAGGATTGTGTCAGATCATGCATCTACAATATACAATTAGAACCATATACAGAAATGTGTCCAAAACAAAAAGCATCATTATCAAGTCTCATCAAAATCCAAATCAATCATAATATACAATAATAAAAAACTGCATCCACAAGAATGAGTCCAGAATACCCCCCTTCCCCAAAGTTAACCCTCCCTCCCTATATAATCATCTAATCTACGTTGGAAAACATTCAAGTTTGGACTGTCTATCGTCTCAGATGGCAAACTATTCCAGTAATAACAACATAATTTCACAGATGACAAAAGCCACAAGGGCCTATCAAAGGTCATCCGCATCTGTCAAAACCCACCCACAAAATGCATCCATAGGATTTTGTCAGATCATGCATCTACCATATACAATTTAAACAATCTATAGGATTGTGTCAGATCAACCACTCTCACCTGGTTGGCCACCCTACTCCAGCACATTTTAGTAGCCCGTAGGAGGAGGTACTAAAAGGTATATAAGCGCAGCACAAGACTGAAGGTATGCTAGTCAACTATAAACTAGTACAAAAACATTTCAAACAGGGAAAAATAGTGACTGAGTTGTGTATGTTTTTATACATAGAGAAAAATCAATGAGTATTAATGTTAGTGAATTCATGGGTCATCAATTGTAGGTATAAAATATTTTCTAACCTCCAACCTCCACCTCTGTTTTTTAATTTTTAAGTGGTGACCCCTAGTCCTATTACTACCTTGATGAGGTCAAGAGATTAAGTGAGTTGGTGAATGAAGTGAGAAGGGATGCAAGTGTACTCATGAAGAATGTGGCTGGGACCAGGAAGGTGGAAGATAGGCCTAGACTAGGGACTGGAAAGAAAAAAGTGACTGATGTGAGTGAAGATGAATGGTGGGTGAATATGGATAGAATACATAGGTTAGGACAGGTAGGTCTTTGAGTAAGAGGGACATGGAACCTGTTAGGTTGACTAACAGATTCGATGCCCTGAGAGAGGAAGATGCTGAAAATGATTTGTCTGATGTCATTGTGTGAGAAAGTGAAATAAGTGGTAGGTTGAATGAGAACAGGAGGGAGGGTAATGCTTGGCCTAGGGGGACTAGGAAGATGACTGAGGTGCTTGTGATGGGTGACTCTCAGATTAGATATTTAGATAGGAAGTGCAAGCAAATGGAAGGGAGTGAGAGTTTGTTTGCTGGGTGCTGGTGTAAATGATGTGTCTGAGAGGTATGATAGTCTGGGTGTGAGAGGGATCTAGTTGTGATTACACATGTGGGAGTCAATGATGTAAAGAAGGTGGGTTCATGTGAGTTATGAGAGAGAGACAAAAGGTTAGTTGAAAGGATGAGTGAAAGGCGTTGTTTTAGGTGTGCTTCCGAGATTGGATGTGGGGGTGGAATGGTTGTCTCATGCAATTGGACTGAATGAGTATGTGAAAGGCCTGTGCGAGGAGTCAGGATTAGTGTTTGTAGATGTTTGGAATGGGTTTTATGGGAATAAGGCATTGTATGCATTGGATGGACTCCATCTAAGCCGAGCTGGGGTTGACGTGTTGTGGCAGGAGTTAGATAGTGTCATTAGGTCTTTGCAGAGGTGCTGCAGGGATAGGTGGCCTGAGTTGTTTTTATACCAATGCTTAT
This sequence comes from Ceratothoa steindachneri, assembly GCA_963969495.1. NCBI lineage: Eukaryota > Metazoa > Arthropoda > Malacostraca > Isopoda > Cymothoidae > Ceratothoa > Ceratothoa steindachneri. Next base: position 94,299,166 of record OZ018325.1, on the reverse strand, counting down.
AGTCTTAGAAATAAGAAAGATGAGTTATTTAGTTATATTATTGATGAAGATATAAATATAATGTGTAATACAATCATGGGTTAATGAAAATAAATTTAATGACTGTGAGTAAATAGGTGAGGGATAGGTGGCCTGAGTTGTTTTTATACCAATGCTTATAGTCTTAGAAATAAGAAAGATGAGTTATTTAGTTATATTATTGATGAAGATATAAATATAATGTGTAATAGAATCATGGGTTAATGAAAATAAATTTAATGACTGTGAGTAAATTTGAACTACAGGGTTATGATATGTACATTAGTCAAAGGAGAGATAGGACGGGTGGTGGGTTGATTATTTATATCAGAATATCATTTCTTCAAATCGAAATAATTCTATAAAGCAAGAAGAAGTTGAGTCACTGTGGATAGATATTAGGGTGAGTAAAAATAGGATAATACACTTGGGACCCTTTTACAGACCACCCGGACAGACAGACTGTATTGATGAGCTAATGATCGGGGAAATAAGGAAAGGATGTGAAGTAGATACAGTTTTTCGGTGACTTTAATTTAAATTCTGTGGACTGGGAAAATGTGATAGGAACGGATAGAGCAAGTTGTAAGTTTATAGAATGCTTTGAGGTTCATTTTTTGACTCATTTGTTAATAAGCCAACAAGGGGTACCAATATCTTAGATCTGGTTCTTTCAAATGATGATCACTTTGTTCAGGAATTGACTGTCGGGAAAGCATTGGGAATTAGTGACCATCAGATGGTTCATTTTAACTTGGGAATAGTGAAAGGTAGAACATCAACAAACTCCACAAAAACTCCAAATTTTTATAGGGGAGTTACGATAAATTATGAAACTTGCTAAATCAGATTAGGTGGGATATAGAATTCAGGGAAAAGAATACTTATGAGATGTGGGACATTATTAAGACTATACTAAACATAGTCCAGGAGCAGTATATTCCAATGAAGGCTATTAGGAAGAAATGTAGGAAGCCTTTGTGGTGGAATCAGGAGATAGTTAGGAAAATTTCTGAGAAGAAAAGGGCATACCATAGATTACAGAGAGAAAATACTTCTGACAATTTAAATCATTATAGGCTGACCAGAAATGAGCTAAATAAGATTATCAAGAGCAAAAGGGTGGCAGAAATTAATTTAACTCAAAATAATAATAAAGATCCAATAAAATTCTTTAGCTATTATAGAATCAATTACAAATCTAAATGATAAAATTGGGTCTATTAGATATGAAGGGGTTTTGAAAGAATCTGATGAGGAAATAGTAGATGTTCTTAATGATCATTTTTCTTCAGTATTTACACATGAGAATCAAGATAAATTAATTGATGATAATTCTAGGTCAAGGGAAGTAGTGTTCAATACCGTTAATGTGAACAGGGAAATAATTAAAGGTTTTACAGGGGTTGGACAAAATAATGGAAACATACACTAATGCAGCCATTCACACCAAAAAAGTTTTAAAATTTATTTAAAATGCCTGAAAAATGAATTGAACACATATTGGTCTCCAAAATTCACAGATCTTGCCATAATCAAGTTTTTTGGGGTGTAAATTGGAGTAAAAACTAAGGGATATATTCCCTCTAAAAGGAGTCTACGAAGGAGCTAGAGCAGGTTTTACTCGAAAACCGTTAAATTCGAATAGATACAGCCCAAAGCTGTATGAATCGATTAGTCGGTGTATTGAATCTATTTATACTGCTAAGGGGGAGGGGACTCAAATCAGTAATTTAATTAATGTTTCCATTATTTTGTCCAACCCCTGTATATTGGAGTTAAATACCAGTAAGTTATCTGGCCCAGACAACATTCATTCTAGGTTACTCAGAGAAGGTGTAGATAGTATTGCTGTAGCTCTTAAGAAGATATATACTGGATCACTAGAGTTTGGAGAAATACCTACTGATTGGAAATTAGTGAATATAATGCCAATTGTTAATAAGGGAAATAAAGAGGACCCAAATAACTTTAGGCCCATAAGCTTAACTTTGATTGTTTGTAAAATTCTTGAGAAGATAGTTAAGAATGGAATTTCTGCCCATCTAGAGTATGGTAGGTTAATAAATGATGCTCAGCATGGGTTTAGAAGAGGTAGATCGTGTTTAACAAATTTACTGGATTTTATGGATTATGTTACTAAACAATTAAATGAGGGAGAGAATGTTGATGTAATTTACTTAGATTTTAGCAAAGCTTTTGATAAGGTTCCACATAGGAGATTAGTTCACAAATTAAAAATGCATGGGATATGTGGTAGCATTTTGAATTGGATAACTGAATGGCTGAATGACAGGAAACAGAGTTGTGCTGAATGGGGTGAGGTCATAGTGGAGGCATGTCATCAGTGGCATACCTCAGGGATCCTTTCTAGGCCCTTTATTATTCATAGTTTATATAAATGATTTGGGGGAGGCTGTAAATAGCAAAGTGTCAATTTTTGCTGATGACACTAAATTGGCAGCTGTAGTCAAAGAAGTGCAGAGTGACTTAAATAAGTTATTAGCTTGAGCTCAGAAGTGGCAGATGACTTTTAACCTTAAAAAATACAGTTCTTAACATGGGAAGAGATAATAGAGAATTTAGCTATGAAATCGATGAAAGTGGTACTGCAGATTCCGATGAAATAAGCATCTCCACGGCTTTGCTGCTCTACAAGTCTCTTTTGCTTAGGACTGTTGGTGCACACAGACTTGTGGACTATATGACTGTTTGAGGAGGCTGGCCTCCTCTACTTTATTTGACTGTTTGTTATATGTTGCTTGTTCCTGTATTGGGGGTAGGCGGTCCTACCCCTGATGCCAGAGCGCGCCTCCTTCTTGTTGGCTTTATGCTGTTTTCTTTTTTGTTATTTTTTAGCCTTTTTGCTTTTTGTTTAGCATTATTATTTCCATGTTACTTGTTTTCTAATCTAGCCTACTGATAGGCTATGGTGTGAGTACCGTAACTTTTGCCCTAGTAGGCACTCACCAGATGGTCTTCTAAAATTATAAATTATTTTCATAGAGTTCACTATAAAGCATCTTTTGTCACTTTGATTTTCTTACTTATCTTTGTAATTAGATAACATTTATATATTTTTTTAAGGAGATGAATGTCATTGAAGAATCTCCAACCATTAATCCTCTTTCAAGACACTTAATACATTCATATTGGTTTTATTTACCAGATTCTCTATTACTAAAAATATTTTCATATTTAAATATTGCTGATATACCCAATATATCGTTGGTGTGCAGGTTGGTTGAATTGATTTTGTTAAGAAGAATGATTAATTTCCTTAGTTTTATTCCTAATAATAGTTTGTTAACACATTGACTGCAAAGGCTTCCAAAAAGCTAAGATTAATTTATAAGGGTATTATATGTTATGAACAGCTCTTAAAACATTTAGAAAAGGATGCACCCATTACTCCCGATATCTTGCGTGACTTCTTTTTCAGTGGCCAAGGTATTTTGTGAGGTCCTATATACATTCATCTTAGAAGTGTGGTCATTGGCCAATAGTGTTGTAAGGCCATCTCGATTGTACATTAGTGTATATATATATAATTTTTTAATTTAGGATATAAGGTTATTATTTGTTTTGGGGTGACTGTGATTGCTAAGGTTTTGGTAGTTATTATTATTTATTAGATTATAATAAAATTAAAATTAAACTCTCTCCTCAATATCCTCTCCTTGAACCACCAAGTGGGAATTTTTGGCTGGGGACTCATGATCTTGCTGCCACAATGGGACCACAAACTTGGACCCCTCTTTCTCCTCATTCTCTAGCCAGGATGCTGCCAACTGGACTTTACTTCCAGAGGTGGAGAATCCTCTCTCGCTTCATGCATGGACACTGCCCCTGGTTTAGACAATGTCCTGTATGCTGTGCTTCAACACCTGTCTTGGGGCCTGCCCTCGACGCCTCTGCATGCTTCCATTCAATCTCTCTAGCCTCCATGGATAAATTGGTAAATGTTAGATTACTTTTTTCTGGACAGTGCAGGCGACTGGCTTCTGCAAGTTCCCCTTCACATCGGATGCCCTGCTCCGACTGGAAAATGCCGTCTGCGAGGCCTTACTTCATAGACAGCACTATGCGACAATGTCTTGCGATCTGGAGATGGCCTATGATACTGCACATTTGGGGCAAGAGAATGCCTCCCAATGTTTATATCTGATTTTTTGCGAGATTGTTGATTCCATGTACAGGTGGGGGGGGGGGAAGCCCTCTCTGGCCCAATAGAGCTTGAAGAGGGTCTCCCGCTGGGAAGTGTCCTCGGTGTCACTTTGCCCTGAGCATCAACAGCCTCACCTTGGTGCTGCCCTGACCCGAACTTGTTTCTAAATGGGGTTTGCCTGAAAGTGGTGGACTCGCACCATTTCCTTGGTCTTGTATCTGAGCAATGCCTCACCTATTATGCTCATATTCGCAGCCTTAGGGTCTCTTGCACTAGCGCCATGGATATTCTTTCCTCCGTGACATGCAGCACTGATATGGCTACTGCCTTACTTTTTTTATCGATCCTTTGTTAGTTCGAACTGCTAATATGGATGCGAGTTTTATGCATCCACAGCCGAGCTGGTATTGCAGAAGGTTGACTTGATCCACCACACCGACCTTCACCTGGCGACCATTGCCTTCTGCATTTCCCTCATTGAGAGCCTACTTGTCGATGTTGTGGAGATGCCACTTGCTCTGCGCCATTCACACTGCATCATTCGCCTGATGCACAAGCCGGCACCTCCCTCAGTTGCCAATAGCTCACGGGCCAGTGGCACCCCTGGTTCTGCCCATGACCCTCCCTGGAGGGTTCCACCTCTGACCATTTGTCGCCACGGCTATGCTCCCAAAGTTTCTACAGCACCGGGAGTATTGTGTTTAACCTTTTTAGAGTATACTTTGTGTCATGCTCGAACCCTGCCAGTGTATAGGGATGGCTCCAAGTCCCAAGAGAGGGTCGGTTTCCACGCTGCATCCCCTTTGCTTGAAGTCAGCAGGGCTCTGCCAGGTGGTGCGTCTGTCTTCATGGCTGAGCTGGTTGCAATACACCTCTTGGTACAGGAGATTACGTGACGTGCCCAGTTTAAAGACTGAGTCCTCTCTGGGCATTGGAATCTCTGCATTTCCTGGTTTGCAATATCTGTGAATCCATGGTCGTGGCAAGCTGGGTGAGTGTCAAGATTATTTTCTGCTGGGTTCCTGGACATGTAGGAATTGCAGGGACTGAGGGCATTAAAGAGTCTGCAAGGACTTGGCAACCAGACCAGCGTTTCACTTTACCTCACACCGATTACATGGCACCTGTCACTGTACCTGGATGAGTGGGGGCACTACCGCTTGTTCCTTGTACTCTGGACTGGTTTGTAGGTCGCTTGTTCCAGCACCAGAGTACGTTAACTTCTTGTCTACTTTTTACTTTTTCTTTGTTTTTTTTTTTGCCTTCCTGGCCACTGTGCTGACAGGACTCAGCACCCCGTCTGTCCCCAGTTTAGCCTTTTCTTTCATACAACCTGCATTTCTACCCTACTTCCTCACTTTCTCTACAACTTCTCCCACAACTATCTCTTTGTTTAGGCCTCTAATTTCACAGGTTTAACGCTGACCAGCTTCCTCTCACCCATCCATCCCCGATTGGGGCTGAGGGAGGAGGAGACAATGCTCCCTTATCCCTGAGCTCTGGTTTTCGGTGATGGGTTTTTAACAACCCTCTTCATCCCCACCCACACCTTCCTCACATCCCCTTTCTTTCTCCTTCCAATCTCTATTGATTTTATGCCAAGCCCAAGGTGGAGCCGCCATGCTGATGGGCTGCCAGGCCACTAGGCTGGAGGAGTGGGAGAGTGGGCTCCTGCATCCTGTATCACTAATAGGGTCACCATGCCCAATGGTGAGAATATAAAAAAGCAGTATCTCTTCCTTTCCTCTTCACCAGCGATGGAGCCACCCTTGGGCAGCTCCACTGAAAAAATGGAGGTGCCCTAGGGTGCCTCCCTCTTTCCAGCGGCTGTCCTCCCTTTACTTTCCAAGGGGACTGCCAAGAAAGGCAGGTGGCCCTTAATTGACTGTTCTTGGTGTATGTGGCATGATAGGGCCACCCCTTTATGGAGATGAGGGAAGATAGGGCCCATTGTCCCCTTCCCTCTAATGACCTGTGTGCTCGCATATTGAGCTTAGAGGGGGTCACCGTACATGCCCCCCTCTCTTCCCCAACCAAAGACACTATAAGCATTGAGACCTGTGATGTCCTGGGGGGTGGGGGTGGATGGACATATGGAGCGCCCCCCCCTTCAAGATGGACATGGTCCCTGAGGCACCCAGCTCCAGACAGTAGGACCTTTCATTGGGGGCGAGGTCCTCCTCAGATGGTTCGGGTCTCCAAGACTTTACAAGGAGAGGAGGGATCTTCTCTTCTAACTGGTGCCCCTGTGGCAGCAAGGACCTTCTCCATCTTGGAGAAGGATCTTGCTGGGGCTGGTCCATCTGGCCTGGGGGCTCCTGTCAATGGAAGGGAGAAGCTGATTCATTTCCCAGACCCCTCTCCTAAAAAGAAAAAAATAGAAAAAAGACTCGGGGCTCTTCTCCACCCGCAGGGACGGATGGGTCTGCTGCTGTTTCTGCAAGGGTGGGTGCGATAACGAAAAAATGTATCATGATAATCGATAAATCGATAACTGTAACATAATCGGCGATAACCAATAATCGATAACTGGTGATAAATTTATCGCCCGGTAAGATGATAACCGATAAATCGATAATCCAAAATTATAATACAATATTGATTATTGAATATATATAGCATTATTTTATAATACAATAGTAAGAATATTTGAATACTGTTTCTTAGTTTCTTACCTGGTAAGGCTCTCCTTCATCTCCTCATAGGTTTTGAGGATCCTCCTCCTAGCTTGGACCTACCTATTTCTGCTCCAAGGCACGCGCGGCTCGCCCCTGTGCTAAACTGGAACCAAAAACTGAAATTATTGATTATCGCTAGTTTGGAACCAAAAGTATCAGCCATACCGCTGAATTGCTAATGCGCAAAAAAATATTGGATAACCGATAGCCCAATATCGTTATCACAATAATTTATCGCGATGACGCTTACCTATGCGTTTTGATAAGCGACCAAGCCAAGATCTGTACATCCGGTCCTGTTGCTCCTGGTGGTATAATTTCTAAAATTTTCAGTGTGGCTCTTTACATGGTCTATATAATAATAATAATAATAATAATAATAATAATAATAATAGTAATAATAATAATGATAAAAAGTAGTCATGGTAAAACCATAAAGAGTGATACATTAAAAATATACTGCAAAGATAGTAGTAGTATATAAGGAATAAGGAATTTGTTAAGAGGGCTAGTGAGTGTAGAGAATTTATGTCATTGCCATAACAATCTTGGCTAGATTTGGCAGGAAAGAACTTTAGATCTGAGGTCCAGATTGATGGTTATAATTTGTTTCATAGAGATAGAAACAGGAAGAAAGGAGAAAGGGTGTTTATCTTTTTGTATTTAATAATCTCTGCTGATACCAAAGGTTCACCCTTGCGGCCAATATGCCTATGGATGAGAACTCTACCTTGAGAAGAAAAGCTCTTGCTAGTTGAGTAGATACGGTGTTGGTCTCCCAATGGTGTGGTACTGGTTCAATCCTGGCCATGAGTGGACACAAACATCAGAGATCTGGCTACTAACTTGTGGACGCGCTGTGCTCACCCCTGTATTCGGGTGGGTAGATCTTACACTTCTCATTACACACATAGCCAATTACAACACTGCTTTCTTTCCTCTTCCATCTTTACAGCACAACACACCCTCTATCTTCCAAGGAATCCTGTCAATAGGTATCTATATCCACATACATTTTACGTGGAACAGGTCTCTCTGGCCCGGGGCAATGAAGGTTCCACCTGAATGCTGTTTGGTGTCAAAACACAATGCTTCCTGGCATCTCTCCCCAAAGAGGCCCGCCCCTGCTGCCCTTAGGCTCACCAGTGATTTTCATACTGACCTTTATGTCCATTTCATTATCTGGTCAGGGATTCTCCTGGATAAAGGAAGGTTGGTGAACCGAAATGAAACAAAAATCCTGACAAGAAAATCAAGTTGGCATACTCTGTCCCACCAAAGTTCTCCATTGGTAGGAAAATAGTCTTGTGAGCAGTGGCATTGGTCAAAGTGCAAACCAATTCTCAGGTTGAAAGGGGTAGTTTGTTACAGTCGAATGCAAGAGTCAATGCTTTCCAAATGATGCACACAGCGCTTGCATTGTCCATTTCCTGGCTGTAATGAGTAGTGAGACTTGTAGCTACCCCATTTTCATGAAGGAAGGATCTGCATTTTGAGAACTTAATGGATGTCCACTCATTGGAGTTGATGTATTATGCTGGCACACTGAATTTGGAGAACAAGTTAGCCACACATGAGATCACCTTAAATGACATCTGTATAGAGGTAAGCAAAAGGGAAACATGAATATTCATCAACAATGATCAGAAGATGCTTGTTCCAGGGAGATGAATGAGTCTTTTGAAATCGATGACCAAAAGATCGAATGGGCTGAGAGCTCAAGTGAACTCTTACCTCTCTAGACATTGGTACTGAGGTTTACGTCTGTGGCATGTGTTGCATTCTGATACAATTCTCCTAACTTCTAAGAGAGTAGGGCAAGTTTCTTGTCCATACAAAATGCATCAGTTGTTAACACATGGATGGTGGAGAGGCTGATGTAAATTGGCAAAATTATGTGCAACAGTAGGAATGACAGAGGGGCAAAATCCACTTGAAAGAACGTCGGTGGCTGAGTTCTCAAATCCAGGCCTATATACAGCCTCATATCAGAAAGGAATAAGTTCCAAACGCCACTGTGTGATTTATCATTGTTGATTTTGCTCTGGTGCTTGGTAGTCAAACACGTTAAGAGATCAAATGTTGTTCTGTGATTAGAATCAACTCAAGTCTGAGAAAGAAGTGGCACCATCATTTAACTGATCCACTGATTGCATATGCTTCTTTCTTTGCTTTGTCGTACCTTCTTACAGACAAAGTGAGGGCTAAAGAGAAGAATGAGACAGGCTGTCCACTCTGGTTTAGAGTAACTCTGATTGTTGACTCAGAGGCATTAGTTTCAACAGTGAACAATTCCTTTTCATCAACCTTTGCTCTGATTGCTGGGTTAATGGCTCTCTTCTGTCCACAGGCTTTAGCCTTATCTGACAAGGTGAATGAGGCATCAACTAAAGGTCGTATTCTTTGGGAGAACTGTGAGACCCATTGGGCATAGTATACAAAGAAACTGAGCAGCCCTGACAAAGACTGGCATGTCACAGAGAGGGGTCAAGCAAGTAGGGTCTGATCAGAGCTTCTTGTAGCACACCTGGTACCCCAATGGGTTAACAGTGTCATGGAGAACTTATATTTTTCTTTTTTCAATGTTAGTTGTAGGTACACCTGGCTTTAAGGAAGCAGGCTAGATTAGAGTCATACTCTTCTAAAGTACACTGGCAAATCTTGACATCATCCAAGTAAACAAAGGTAGCTTTTAGCTGGTTGTAGCGGATGAAATAGTCTATGATACTTTGAAAACTAGCTGCCCTATTTGTGAGTCCAAAGTTAGATGCCTGAACTGGAAAAGTCATCTGTCAACCTCAAAGGCAGTGTAGATTTTATCCTCTGATATACACTATGCAAGTTGATTGTGCTAAAAAAACTTATAGCCTGAAATCTTTTGACAAGATCAAGGTTCGGCAGTGGGTATGCAGCAAGGTAATTAAACCTATTGATTGTTTGAGAGTAGGTGACAGCAAACCTTTTCTTTTCTTTGTTATTCATGACATGCACTTGTGTCCTCCAGGGTGAATCTGTTGGCTCGATGATCCCTTCTTCAAGCATGCATGCAATTTCAAATAGGATGAACTCGTGATCAGACTCTCAGAACTGTCAGCACTTGATAGCAGTGGGATGACAATCAGGAGATAGATGCAGGAAAACATTCAAGAGGATCAATTGACATTGCTGCCAAAGAACAAACTTCCAAGTCAGTATGAGGGCTGCCAAATTCAAGCATAATCGCCGAATGCTGATGGAGGAACAGGATCCCAAAGATGATATTAGAGCAACAGTCATCCAGTACCAAGAAGTGAACTTTCTCATAGTTTTAATCCTTGGTTTTAACATTGAGAATACAACACTCTAATGTGGGTTACTTGTTTAATGGATGCCATGGTAATTACTTCATCAAATTTGCTGATTGAGAGCTTAAGCCTGCGCACAGGTTTGATAGATGAAGTTCTCTGAGCTCCCTGTGTCCAACAAGGCTCTCTGTGTCACCTCAGCAATGATCACCTTAATAGACAATTCCAGAAGTGAGGAGTGCACAGAAGCTAAAGTTCCTGTTTGAGCTACAACTCGTTTGCCAGGGTTACCTGGGAGTTTAGCCTTCTTTGTATTTGACTGGCATACCTTGGCAAAGTACCCCCTTTTTTTGGCAGCATTAACAAGCAGCCTCCTTGGTCTGACATCTAACACAACTCTTGTGGAGAGCTCCTCTACAGAAGTAGCAAGGGTTGCGGACTATGGCAACTCTAAATCAGTTGAGGCATACCTGGAGTCCCTTGGGGCTGACTGTTCAGATGTATCAGTTGTGACAGAGGCAACAGCTGTTGGGGGTGGCATACAAGTGAGAAGCTCACTCAGCAATTTCCAAGGCTTGAGCTTGGCCAACCTTGTCTGTATATGGATTTGGTTGGAAACTAGGCCAATTATCAAGGCTTCACAAGCACAAAGTTTCAGGTAGGTGCCCATAAACACTGCACAGAAATTGCACTACAGCCTTAACTTTTGAAGGGAGCACAAAAACTCATCAATAGACTCAGCTTGGACCTCCCTGTGAGTGGCCACTCAGTGGCGAGCAACAACCTTGTTGGCAGGATGCATAAAGACATTCTTTAGGGTTTTTGATGGCTTTGGAGTAATTCTGATATTCTGTGATTACCTCAAATTTCCCAGAAGAAACTAGGTTAGCTAGGACCCCCAGCTTCATAGAGTCTGCTGCATCACCCACAGTCTCCACATAGTGAGTGATGAGCCAGTGTCGGAAGAGTTGAGTAGCTTCAGGGGCAGTTGGAAACACCTCCAACATTTCCAGCCACAGACACTTGCCCTTGTCTTCAATCTCAAAGTCAATTAAATTGCTATGACCTTTGGGAGGTAAGAAAACTCTTAAGCAATGGTTTGCTTTTATTGAAAAGAAAGAGAAAATATCAAAACAACATTACTAGAAGGAAACGTACAGAATGCACCTTGTAAAGAAGGAATTAGATATGATAGTATGAAAATAACAGGCATCCTACTTTCAAGGAGAGCAGATTCTGTATTTCTCACATAAAAATTATACAAGTGGCTTAAGGCATAAGTCAATATAAGTTCTGGAATAAAAAGAGTGAGTGAGTTAGTCACAACACCCTGGATATGCCTACATTTGTTTTCCCAATGGTTGTGAGGATACTGTCATTCTCCATGAACTTGCCCCTGCTGGAGAGAGCACAGAACAAAGGATAGATGCATCAGAGAATGACAATATAGAGACCCTCCCCTCAAATGACCAGCATCATGAGATCCACCCACCAGATGACAAAACTGAATTCCCAGAAAGATGTCCAGCCCTGATGCCTAGGAAACCTTTGAATATGCCTCTTTCCATACTGATTGAGCCCACTTCTGAAGTTCCAGACTTTGAAGGCTTTTCCTGTTGCTCGGCACATGTTTGAAGACCCATCAAGCCTTTCATACTTCCTTGATACTGATTCATTTCCATCTCACTATTTATATCCTTTTTTTAAGAAAGTGAATGTAGTAATTTTTTGCTAACGCTATCTATTATTCCATAAATTATATAGACTTAAATATAAATGTTACTTTATCTTAATTTAAGCCTTAATCCAATTGTATCATTTTAAATGCGTAAAATAAAGCACCTGATCTTCTTGAAGGTAAAATGCTTATCTTTGATACCATTGATATTGTCATAGCTAACCTCTTCTTTGCAGGGTGCATTCTGCATCTTGCCTTATTGTAATTTATGTTTTATATCTTTCTCTTTCTAGTCAATTAAAGCAAAATGTTGCATGGAGTTTCCTTAACCTCCCAACAGTCACGATAATGTGGTCCTGGAATTTTCAGTCTATAGAAATATAGATTTTTGGTTTGGAACATCATTTTGTCAAATGTTGAAGTAAATATGAAAAGCTCTCTGCATCATGATAACAGTGTATACTGGTCCAAATCATGATGGGTACCTGAAAGAAAAAAATGAATGACATTAAAATCCTTAAAAAAAACAAATAGTAAGACATTAGCTTCATGGGGACATTAAAAACATTAAAGAAAAAATGGGGCTAACTTCACTAGCCCCACCAGATCAGATCAGAATTGATATGCATCAATGTCTATTTTGCCCACTAAGTTTTTGTCACTTTCATGTTCTTTCACCTTTTAAAGTAAAGTTCTCTTAAAAACCCTTCTGATAGAATGTACTATTGGCTTTGCTTGAAAAAGACCCAGAAAAAACAAAACTTTGGTATAAAAATCGTAATTGACATGAATATAAGGTGATAATAAACTAAACTAAATTTCAAGGAACTATTTTGTGGTTAAATTTGAGTAAAAAAATAGGAACTATTTTAGAGAAGATGGTGGAAAAATGTTAGTTTTTCTTTGAGTGATGTTCTCACACATAACAAATGAAGTGTTTAATATTAAACTATATTTTGTAGAAAATGGTATGCAGTAAGTCAAGAAGAATCCCTTTGGAAACTGTTCTTCTGTCAAGATTTTAAAATATGTAAAACAAAACGAAGGTTTCCAGGTAAGTTGAAAGTACAGATACACAACTTACTTAGCTTTAAATTCTACTTGTTCAAAACATGTGTCTCTGTAACTAATTGAACTCAATAGTGAGCTGATTAAATGTTGATAGAAACCATTTTATAGGAACATAATATTTATTTGTGAGCCTAGTTTACCATACCATCTTTGGTTATATACTAAGAGAAGACACAGACATCTACCCGTAAATATTACAAATGAAACAATTCATTATTCTGGGTGAGTGAGTCTGAGGTCCTTAATAATATTTTGAATTCAATTTTGGACAAAAGGGCTACATTTAAATAGCCAATACTAGTAGCAAGTATTTTTAATCACCTAAAAAATTTAAACATGTAATTGATTACCCATTGCTCAAGATAATTTACCCTCATAATAATTTTTGTAAATGAAAAATTATTGAATTTATTTTAATTGAGAAATACCCAACTTTAACTTTACGGATGGGTAATTTAAATGTATCCCCTCTGTCCAAAATCTATATATATATTTATCTAAAATTTATCTAAAGCAAAATCTACTCATTACCGTCCCAAGGATAAAAACAAATTTAGTAATACAAAGTATCTATCCCTCCCTTTTTCTCCCCTCTTCAAAGGAGTGAACAAAGTTATACCTCCAGGCCTAACCACATTTAAATACCCTTTTTCTATCCTTAAATCTTTCCTTTCGACCAAGCCCATGAAGCAGCCAAATGAAGAAGGTGTATATTTAATCCTGTGTGGCTCTACAAAGTGTCCCTCATTCTACATAGAGACTGGAAGAACTTTAACAAAACAAATTTATGAACATAAAGGTGATGTCAGATGAGGCAGTACCACATCCAGTATTTTTAATTATATTAACAATTTCAACAGCCAAATTGACTATTCAAAGGCACAAATCATATATAATTGTAAAGATTTCCGTAAAAGAAAAATAGTAGAATCTATATTAATATGAGAAATTCCCAATTTTAATTTGACCGATGAGCAATTGAAATGCAGCCTCCATTCCCGTAACCTCATCGTAAACAATTTAGTCAATGATCTTAGACTCACACCCTCTGATTAATGACCCTTGTTCCCCCATTTTGTGTTTCTTTGTGGGTTGTTTTTTTTTTCTGATCTGTTCGTTATTTATAGACTTGTAACAATTGCATTCTCAGTATACTAGTGAAGAGGGTATGGTAAACTACATACTGAAACTAGTCTTGTAAATTAAACTTTTGGCTCCTATACAGTGGTTTCACTATCATATATATATATATATATATATATTTATATATATATATATATATATATATATATATATATATATATATATATATATATATATATATATATATATATATATATATATATATATATATATATATATATATATATATATATATATATATATATATATATTATTATATTATATGATCACAATATAAAAATATTGGCCAATGCATAAAATAGAACTTAGTCACAATAAGATAAACAGGTATAGGTACAAGAATGCTAAATATATATATCAGGCCTTATAAATAAATATTGGCCAATGCCAAAATATAAATAAATCAGCTGTGAAATCTAAATCATAAATTGCTTGGTGTACCCACAAAATAAAATCCAGATGCAAAAAAAAGGGGGCTATAACTGGTATCAGGAGGCATAGGGAAAGGGAGGTGGGTCCGCTTTCTTCTAGGAGTTCCTGGGGTGTTCTGTTGTCAGGGAACAGGGATGCCTGGGTTTCCCAATTACTGCATTGGAAACTGAGAGGCACTAGTTCCAAGCACTGCATTGGAGACTGGGAGGTGCTAGTTCCAACTACTGCATTGAAGACTGGGAGGCACTCTCAAAGACCCACACTTCCGGACAGTCCCTTTCAATAGTCACAGGAATGAGTGATGGTTAGGGCTGGCTGATGCTGCCTCTCAAAGCCAGATGGTGATAAACTAGCTTGTACAAGGGAGCTGAAAAGAAGGCATCTTCAATCACTGATTCACTGCCACACTCAAGCATCATTGATGCCAACATACATACATACACACACTTTTATTCACACTGACTCTTACCTGGATAACTGTCCAGCTCACTCTTCTCTCTAACTTCCAATTCGGACACTTTCCTCACTTAATTGATATCAGTTCACATGTATTCACTTTTGATTTACACAATGTCCAAAATGATGATTCTAATTTATTATTAAATCATATGTCTGCGCAAGAACAAAGATAAGGGGGAGGCATGATACATGTCTATAGAGTCCCCTACCCAGATCGCCCTCATTCTCCTCATTTTCTTCATAGCCTAATAGTAGGCTGTTGTGTAGAGCGACTTATGCCCAAGTAGGCAGTTGCCTGATGGGCTACCACAATGAAAAAAAACCCAACAAAAAATACCAAACTCATCTTCTTCATCCCATGCACCCTGGAAGAGAAGAATGGGATTGGGCATTTTGGAGAGGGGAGGTGGACTACTACTGACTAGTTCAGCCTTTGCATTATTTTGTCTAAGCACTGTATTTTGTAGGGAATTATTTATCCTTGTTACATCTGATTTGCCCCTTTTAATTTAATTTGACATTTGCATCTCTTTCATTTGATTTTATGGAAGGCAAATAAATATAGTTATACTTGAGCATGAAATGGGAGACTCAGCTTGAAACCTGCTCCTATTTAATAATCCCTTGAGAATTTCAAAATGGCGCTAAGTTTGGTACATTTCAAATTGTATTGGATTCGGTTTAGGTAATTTCAGTTCCTATCAACCCTTTAGATAGTTTATTCTTTACTATTTTATTTTCATATTCTCTCCATCTACTGGCTGTTTCTTTCAATCCATTGCTATATGCTAATGTATAGAAAATATTGTGGAGCATGGTTAGGATGTAGTTTATTGTTAACAAAAATGTTTTTTCTCAATCTTGTAAAGCTTAATTTAGTTATATTTTAAACTATATATACTTACTGCATTGCTTATTGTAATCTATGCTTGAAAATATTAAGTATTGAAGATATATTTTTCCAAAATATTTAATTTTTCTATATTTGTAAGAAAATAAAGTGAGTCCATTGTAGAAATGTGATCTTAATTCCTGTTAATTTGAACTACAAGTTTTATTTTTTTAAAGCAAAAGAATCTTGGCTGGCAGAATATAAACGTTTGGTGGAAGAAATTCCAGTTGTTCAATGCGAGTGTCATGAAGAACATAATCATCAAGTGCTCCATGTGTCATTTTCCCACAATGGGAAGATGTTTGCCACAACATCCAAAGATGCATTTGTAGTGGTAAGTGTTTCAACACCTAACTAACATCCACTCACTTGGTAAGGTGATATTATCAAAGCAATGTTGAGACCCTTGCATTGGAATGCAATTCTTCAGACTAATGCTTCTTCTCTTCTATAAGTTCACTTATTGCACCTTAATTAAGGGCCCCATAAGGGGTGCAGCAATTTGCCTTCCTGGCTGCTGTTCTGACGGGACTCAGCACCCCGTCCAGCCCCAGCCTAGACTCTTGTCCTTCTTTCTGACACCCTTCTTCCTCACTTTCCCTACAATCTCTCCCACAACTTTCTCTGGCCAGCCTCTAATTTCACAAGGTAGATGCTGACCAGCTTTCTCTCACTCAACCATCCCGGATTGGGGCTGAGGGGTGAGGGGACATTGTCCCCTCACCCCTGAGATCCGGTTTATGGTGGTGAGTTTTAACTACCCGCTTCTTACCCCACCTTCATCCTCCTCACATCCCTTTTCTTCATTTCTGTAGCCTATGAATTTTATGCCGAGCCCAAGGTGGAGCTGCTATGCTGATGGGCTGCCTGGCTACTGGGCAGGAGGTGTGGTTTCAAATGGTGGCAGCCGGCTTAGCCGGCCTCTTATTCACCCCTTGCAGAGTGGGCTACTGCAGGGGGTGATTAGCATTTGCGTCCCGCACTCACAACAGGGTCCCCATGCCCACCAATGAAAACTTAAAAAAACCTAAATCTCATTTTCGGAATGATCTCTCTGGCACAGGGACTGAGTCTCTGACTAACCCTGACTGTCTTAAGGATTTTGATTTTGATTATCCTTCAGCTCTTGCTAGTACTAATAGCAGAGCTACAGCAGACAAGTCAAATGAGGTCGTTGCTCCTCGCTCATCTGGTCTTGCTGCTGACAAACCTAAAAAGTTTACACCACACACTTCTATGCAGAATATCGCAACAGAACCTACTGAATTAAGCACTGAAACTGAATGCACTACCGTGGTTCCCACAGACGAGAACAATACAGACAACCATGCTGAAACTATAAATGACAATGAAGGCAAGGCTTTAGGGAGGTTTCCAAACGACAGTCTAATGCTGAGGCAGTGGCTCCACCCATTACTACCCAAGGCACTAGACTCAAATGTTGTAACACTGGAACCTTACTTACTACATTCTACTCATAGTCTAGGTAGGGCCACAGCTGAGAATCCTTGGATTCCAGTAGTGAGGTGTAGAAAGGAATGACAGAGACAGCATCAACTGCAAGCTACTTTTGATTTTTGTTCTACAGTCACAGCTCCAACTCCCTACTTTGAGAAATACTTCCTTATCTAGTTTCCTGGATTAGAGTTAGCTACAGATGTAAATAACATTAAACTGGATCAAGACATCCAGTCTAAAGTTGACTAGACATTAAAAATTGTCAAGGCTACAAAAAGTTCTCTACTGGTGGAGGCCTAAACTAGTGTGCAGGCCACCAAGATCAAATCATTAAAGTCTCTAGCAGGAAAGCAAATCACTGTTACTGCACACCGCCACTATAACACTGTTAAGGGTGTAATTTGCACCCCTACACTATGGCAGTCTCTGTTGTACTCTACGGACATCTGTGACACCCTAGTGTCACAGATGTCCGTAGAGTACAACAGAGACAAGATGGACAATTAGTACCAACTGACACTTATATCCTCACTTTTAACCTCCACTCCTGTCCACCAGTGCTTCGTATCACTAGCTGGGTCTTGGTTGAGGTGCACCAGTACCACTACTGCCCGCAGCAGTGTTACAAATGTCACCGCTTTGGCCATGTAGCAAAACATTGCTGTAGAGAGGTAGATACATGTGCCCGAAGTAGTGGTGGAGCTCATCGCAAGGATGCATGCACAAGTAAGGTGTTTTGCCTACATTGTAAAGGATCTCACTACATTAATGATAGACAATGTCCAAAATACAAATGTGAGAAAGATGTCGTGGACCTACAGATGAGAGAGTGAATTCCTCGTTTTGTAGCTCTCCAAAGAATCTTAGACAAACACCCTATCTATAAACCTTTGTACTCTGCTCCTGCCCAAGAGAGCAATGTCGCAATTAACAGTACAGTTGCCTCAGCAAGGGCCACACCTAATCTTCCTACAATGTCAACCACTGCACATACTCCTTCCACATCCATGCTGCAGAGATGGCATCAGTACTCTGATGCTATCATGGATGTGGAACGTGAAGCAGGCCCTACTCTTCTTGTGCAAACTAGGGGATATCCTCCAAAAGTACAGTCTGCAAATAAAATGGATGCATCTCCTATCTTGAAGAAAGCAGAACAAACAGAAAAGCTCTTAAAAGACCATCTGCATAAGCCTGATGACCCTCACACTCAGACGCATTCGCAGACTACCTCTATTCCACCTAAAGAACAACAGCAACCATAGACAGTCACAGACTCAAGCTCGCCTGGAACACAACTGTATGCGACCTCAAGACTGGAAACACCCAAAACCCAGCCTAGAGAGACTTCTGAGACTGCCCTACAACTGGAGACTTGTACTACTCACAGTACAAAAAAAATTACATCTCCTTACTTCGCCTACAAAAACCTCCACAACCCCAAAATATCATGTTACACCTCCTGTACAAGAGAGTAATGTGCAAAACATCCCTGTTATCGGCACTCAAGAGACTCAACTTCCGTCCTGCTCCCAGAAAGCTAGGTTCTCCTACCTACCAAAATAATGCCTTCAGGCTTCTCTCCATCTACTATTCTCCAATGGAACCTGGGATTATTTCGTACCAGGTTTCAAGACTTAAAAATTTAACAGACATAGGTTTCCTTTGAGACCTATAATGTGTTGCTTTTATCCAAATTACTATTATATTATTATTTAGTTAGATATTTATGCTTTTAATAGAAATTTATGATTTTAAATTTATGACTTAAATTTTATTTTTATGTCTCTTTACTGAAAGCTTCTGATCTCACTATAATAGATATATCTTATTTTTGTGTACCCTATATACTCCAGATTGCTTCTTATATTCCCAAAATTTTTAACCACATAATTCTACTTGAGATTCACTGTTGAATCACCTTATCGTGTCTCAGGGGTAAAACACCTAATATAATAATAATAATAATATAATAAACCTTAATTAAGGGATTCCTGATACTATGTTCTATATTGCCTACCAGGACTTCCCAACTAATATTGGCAGGTCTACACAATCATGGCTGTCTTCACACTGACAAACTTATCTTCAACACTTATATTACTTCCCTTTTTGGTGACCATCTTGTTTTGATGGCTATCTTGTTTTGACAGCCATGTTGTTTATTTATTGACAACCTTATAACTAACACATTCTCCTTTTTTTCTTATTAATCATTGTTTGCTCAGTTCTTTCAGTAGTATCATCGGTGAAGGCCCTTTCTTCATAAATCAGTCTGCTAGTTGCTTTGCTGTTTCTATCCACTTCACTTTCTGGATTTCTTTTCTCTCTATCATATCTTGCAATACAATGTTAATCCTTAAACTTGTATCTTCAACTAATAGATTGTAGACACTCAATCAGAGACTTATTATCTACATAGCATCTTACTGGGATTCTATTTTTATGTTGCAGTATGTGGTTTCCAGTAGGTGTGCCAAATATATTCCATTTTCTGCTGCATCAAGTAAACTAAGAGTCTGCTGCCCAAAGTTGATTTCACTACTCATCTGACTTTCTTTGATTTCCATTCATTAGGACAGCTATTTCCTGCCTTATCTCTTATAATTATAATATGGCCAACTTGAGACCTATGATCTATCAAATTGCCAAATGATGCATCGCTAGCATTCAAGTGCACACTTGTCTAGATCAACTTTTCCAAACCAAAGTGTCAGTGGGTTATCCTTCACCTTCCTAACTGTTTTGTTGGCTCTAATTATATACCCCACAATTGTTTGATTGAATGCTGTGCTCAGTTCACAGACATCATATGCCACATCTGGTCTTATTTGTGTGGCTATCCAATTAATTTTTCCCGCAACAGATAAGTTCCTTTTGTTTCAGAAAAAATATTTGTTTATAATTTAATATTGTTGTCAAATAATTATTTAACGTTACATTTAAAATTGTTCCATTTGGTGAGGATAACAAAAATTGTTTCCTCAAATGGAAAATATATCTGTAGGGACCCCAGCTATGGGGTAAGTAAGTTGTTTAGTTTGTTGAGTAACTTTCATTGTAAATATTATAGAAATGCAAGTTTAAGTTCGTAAAAATTTCCTGTTAGTGTAAATTATTGTGCCTTAGGCCAAATTAAGTTTAATATAATTTATAGCCCTAGATTTACATTTTTATATTACTAAATTTATAGATTTTTAATGTTTCATTATTAATTTTTTATGGGGGGGGGAATTTCTATTATTTTCTGCTCGGTTTTGTTTCTTTTTAGGTTCAAATCTTGGGTCTATATTTGTCTGACTGAAAAATCTCTGTAGCGAAATATTTCCTTGTGTAGTAGTTAGTTCTTAAATAAATCTATTCTTATAACCCTGTTGTTTATAGTAACCCAATTGCTCAAATTCGTAAGCTTCTGCGTAATTGTTCCTTCTCTTAAGTCTATCTACCCTTTGCTCCTTGATTTCTCTAGTTCCTCATACCCTTGAACATTGAACCATTCATGTCTTTTTTCCTATTCTTCTAATATCTCTTTTCCTATTTCCTTTCTGAATACTCCTTCCCTGAATTGTCATAAAGGCTGGATTTATGCCCCAGACAAGAAACCTTTTGAACAACTCACCCTATCATCTTATGTTCCGCTGACCAAATCTGAGTGGCAACAGGGAGTTCAAGTCTCTTTGTCTCAACTCTTGTATTTCCTAATTTTCCATCACATTATCATACCTGGTATTGCAAAAGTCCTATTACGATCATTATGACACACACAACCAAGGACTTACTCATAGAGTTGATGCAGCTAGACACATTTTTATTGTTTTAACATTTAAATATGTGTAAATTGTAATATTAATGTGGCTGCCCTCAGCGGTGTGCACATACTCTAGGCAAGATCTGAAAGTCATGCACACTTTGCAGACTAAGTCCTTTCCCATGTTGTCCCACACATGTTCAACAGAGGACATCAGCTCATCGACGTTGCTGTGGCTGACCTTACTCAGGGCATTCAGCTACATGCTGTAGTTGAGGGGATTGAGTGTGGACGACTGTGCCAGCAAAACTCCTTTGACCAGAAGTTCAATGGCAAACCTCAACCACTTTTGTAAGGTCTTTTCCGTGTGGGCTGGAGCACTTTCCTGCTGAACCTTGGAGATGTCCTGGCCAAACTTACCATATGGTCATTCTGCTTAATGACCAGATCAACTGTGAAGGCTTTTTCTTAAAAATAAATAAATAAATAAATGATTGCCCTACGCTTCAAGACATTGAGCAGAGGCCTTGCATGCACCTCAAGGTCTTGCCGCCCTCCTCTTTGATGGCCTTGGCCACTGAGGTCACTGAGATGTTCTTTGCAGGCACTGTCATTTTGAGCTTCGGAGTACTTTCAAAACCTTTTCTCATCACCAACCGGTTGATAACTTGATATCTGCCTGAATGAGATCGATCTGAGAGTTCTTACCCATTCTTGACCTTCTCTGTGACTGGCTGGTCATCCAGCTGATGTTGAGCTGCTTGATGATGTTGGACTTGTTATGGCCTGCATGCAGGAGAGCTGAGATCTCTATTCTTTTCACTTCCATCTCAACACATCTCCACACAATGGAAAAGATGTTTAATCAACATGTGCTAGAAAAGTAGAACTTTAAGTTTGTTTGACAGAACTTTTTCTATCATACACGTAAACCTCTTGCAAGATAAAAAAAAATGAGAGTAACAACTTTTGCAAAACCCGGTACATCAGTTCATTCTTCCTCCTCATCCCAACATTTCATATAATTCACTTATCTTTCCACCCATTTCCTTTGCATTCTTTCTGACCTTTCATCCATCTCCCTTGTTTATTCCTTCAGATCTTTCACCCATTTCCCTCTTCATCATTTCTTGACCTTTCCTCCCCCAACCCTCTATGATCAATAAGTATTATAGTTATATCTCACTTGAGCAAGGGAAGGTTAGGCACTTTCCAGACTCCATCAATCTATCTCTGCTTCTTTCCATCCTATAGCTTGGATACAAGTGCATACTCAATTATTGTATGTATACTTAGATTTTAATGACACTGGTTATTAATTTGCCTTTCTTTTCATTATGAATTTTCTTTTCTTTTAAGGTCTGGTCTTCAAATCACCCAGCCGAAGTTCTCCATCACAAAGATATGAAATATTATTCCTGGCAATGCACCTTGTTTTCTCAGTTCAACAGTACAGACAAGCTGCTACTTGTATCTGGTGCTCTCTTTGGATATTCAAGTAGAGCAATTTCTGGAGAAATTGCTGTCCTCAATCTTGAAGGTATAATGGATATGCTTAAGCTTATTTTTTTTTCTAACTTCTATACATGTTTTCAAAATTTGCCCATTGTATTGGGTATGTTTCTGCACCCAGTATTTGTTTCTTTCCCCCAAGAGTAGGGGGGTACCCTACATAGCCTGTTACACTTTGTACCTGGAGGAGCAGCCCATCCTCCCAGCCTGAGTTCCCCGTAAAGCCTGCAGCAATTTGCCTCCATGGCCACCATGATAACGGGACTCAGCATCCTGTCCAGCCCCAGCTTAGCCTTTTCTTCTTGTTGACAGCCTGTGTTTTTACCCTGCTTCTTCACTTTCCCTACAACCTCTCCCACAAATTTCTCTGGTCAGCCTCTAATTTCACAGGGTAGACGCCGACCAGCTTCCTCGCAGCCAACTATCCCAGATTGAGAGGCAGGGTGACAATGTTCCATCACCCCTGAATCCATTCTGGGGTGGTTGGTTTGTAACAACCTGCTTCATCCCAACCCAATCCTTCCTCTCATCCACCACACCTGGCGACCTATGCCTTCCACACATCCCCCATTGAGACCCTCCTTGTCAATGCTGGGGAGATGCCACTCGTTCTGCGCTGTGCATGATACATTATTCACCTATACGCGTGAGCTCGGTGCCTCCCTCGGTTACCAACAGCTCTCATTGCATCCGCCGCTGATCTCAATGGTGTCTATGCAGCAGAGAGATGCCAGTCATACCTGGCGAGGAAACTCCTTTGAGAGCTCAGTATAGTTCTCGGGCCCGTGGCATCCCATATTCTGCCCAGGATGCCACCCTGGAGGGTACCACCTTTGACTATTTGTCCCCATGCCTCTGCTCACAAAGCTTCTACAGTGCCGGGAGTATTGCATTCAGCCTTTTTGGAGCACACTTTGTGTCACGCTGGACCCATGGCAGTGTATACGGATGGCTGCAAGTACCAAGATGGAGTCGTTTTCCACACTGTATCCCCTCTGTTTGCCCCGTAAGGGCCGCGGCGATTTGCCATCCTGGCCGCCATGCTGATGGGACTCAGCACCCCGTCTGACCCCAGCTTAGCCTCTTCTCCTTCCTTCAAAACACTTGTTTCCTCGCTTTTCATACAACCTCTCTCACAACTTTCAATGGTCAGCCTCTAATTTCACAGGGTAGATGCTGACCTTCTTCTTAAGTCAACCGTCCCGGATCGGGGCTGAGGGGGGAGGGGACAATGTTCCCTAACCCCTGAGCTCCGGTCTGGGGTGGTTGGTTTTTAACAACCTGCTTTATCCCCACCCATACCTTCCTCACATCCCTTTTCCTCTCCTCTTCACAATCTATATATTTTTTATGCCGTGTTCAAGGTGGAGTCGCCATGCCGATGGACTGCCAGGCCACCAGGCGGGAGGGGTGGACTTAAATGGCGGTGTCAGGCTTGTAAGCACCTCTCGCAGTGCGGGCTACTGCGAGAGGTGATGCGCGATTGCATCCCGTGTCAAAAAGAGGGTCACCATGCCCAATGAGGAGTTTAAAAAAACCCCCAACCCCCAACTTCCCCTATAACATCGACGGAGCCGCCCTTGGGCAGCTCCAGCAGAAAAATGGAGGTCCCCCCCCCTGTGCTTGCTCAGGGGACCCTCCATATATCTCTAACCGGAGAGGAGGCTTACTCCTCTCCTTCGCTTACGGGTGTAGGGGACTCCCCCTCATCCCCTTCTCTGGAGGTGCTTTCGGGCGCCTCCCTTTTACCAGCGGCAGTCCCCTCTGTTCTTTCCAAGGGGACTGCCAAGAAAGCCAGCAGGCAGCCCTTAGCCAGCCGCTCCACATCGAAGCGGCTCGGTAGGGCAAACCCCCTTAGGGGGGAGAGGGAAGCCAGGCCCCTTCGGTCGCTTCCCTCAAAAGACCTGCTGGCAAGAGTACTGAACCTTGCCGGGGTCAAGGCCCATGCCTTCCCAAAGAAGACTAGTGACGATACTGCCAACGGGACCTGCGATGTCTTGGGGGGGGGGATGGCCAACTGGAGGCCCCCCTTCCTGAGATAGACATGGTTCTTGAGGAAACCTAGCCTCAGATGGTAGGGCCTTCAATGGGGGGGAATTCTGGCTTGGCGCCAAGCACCGAATCCGCCCCGATGCAAGGTCCTCCTCAAACGGCCGGGGATTCTCAGGCAGTACAAGGAGGGGAGGGATTTCCTCCGGATGTTGCCCCTGTGACCACCAGGACCTTCTCCATTTCGGAGAAGGACCTGGCTGAGGCCGGTCCATCTGGCCTGGGGGCTTCTACCGGCGGGGGTGAGAAGCGGGTTCATTCCCCGCCCTCCTCTCCAAAAAAGAAAAGAACGAAAAAGACCAAAAAGACGAAGAAGACTCGGGGCTCCTCTCCATCCGCGGGGGCTACGGGGACGGATGGGTCTGCTGCCACTTTGGCAAGCGACCAAGCCAAGATCGGCACATCCGGCCCCTCTGCCCCCCCGGGTACGGAGCTCCTGACCATGACAAAGACCAAAAGTGCATATTTTCGAGCCCGCTGGCTTCAAACGCTTCCTCGTTATTCACTCCACTGATGGCACCATGTTGTCCAAGGGCAACATGATCCATCAGAGGAGAGGATTAGCTAGTGCAATTGGTAGAGAGCCGAAGGTAACGCGTTTCTCGGACGAGAGCCTTCTGGCGAATGCGGCGAATCCCGCCGAGGCAGCCAAGATAAGTGCTCTTCGGACACTTCATGGCACCCCGGTGAGTGTAACGCCGCACTATACCATGAACTTTGTGAAAGGAGTAGTTTATGCGAGGGAACTCGTTGACTACTCCATTGAGGACATCACCCTAGAGCTGGCCGACCATGGGGCGGTCAAGGTCGAACGTGTGATGAGAAAACAGGGAGGGGCCTCGAGACCCACCCCTACACTCTTCGTCACGTTCGACTGTGACAAGCTCCCTGAGTCGGTGCGTGCCGGTTGGTACCGCTACCGCGTGAAGGCATTCGTGCCACTGCCGCGGCGGTGCTATTACTGTCACCGCTTTGGCCATACGAATCGCTCATGTAGACGTGCAAAGTTGGGGTCACCCGAAGTCTGTGTGAATTGCTCCAAGGTCGCACACGATAAGTCTAAATCGTGTGTGGCCAAGTGTGTCAATTGCGGAGAGCCGCACCCTGCTTCTTCGAAGCAATGTGGTGCATATCTACTTGAGAAAGAAATCCTGGCCGTTCAGGCCCAGGATCGACTCTCATTCCGCGAGGCAAAGGACTTGGTCCTGGCGCGCCTGGCTCTGCCTGGGACGTCATATGCCTCACTAGTTAGAAAGGCACCCTCTGCTCCTGGCCCATCCAGGCCAACGAGCACGGTTGTTTCCGCGCCCATTCGGAGCCCTTCTGCGGGCTCTACCCAACCCGGGCGCTCCCCTGGTAGAGCTGGTGGCAAAAAAGGTTCATACCCAGCCCCGGCTAAAACCAGGGCTCCCCCCTCTTCCCCCAGCGTGACCGTTTCCCGTAAGGCGAAACGGCCACGCGCCTCCACCGAGTCGTTAGACTCACAGGAGGCAACACCCCTGAAGATGGTCGCTAGGCCATCTTCCGGGGTTCCTAAAGCTGTTCCCCGAAAGGAGGACAGCAACAAAGGAGCTTCGGCCCCTTCGCCCACGCCCCGAAGTGGAGCGAGTGGCTCGGAGACGGTGGTTCCTCGAAAAGAGGGCCCCCCGCCTCCGAAGCCGCAACGCCCGCCTAAGGTTTCGAGGCGGAGGGAGGAAAAGACTTGCATGGTGAGCACAACCTCACCCAATAAGTCCTCGAAGGCGACAGCGCCTTCAGCGCTTTGTCCGGCCAACAGCGCCCGGGGTTCTGTCCCCGGGAAGCGTACGGCCATTCCCGTGAGGGTCTTCAGTTCGAGGAGGGCCCCCGCGTCTCCTCCGAGCTAGGCCTGGAGGGCATATTCCTTCAATGGAATTGCCGTGGACTCCGGGCCAACTGGGAGGAGCTGCGGAGGCTCGTCTCATCCCGTTCCCCGTTAGCTATCGTTTTGCAGGAGACCATGCTATGCGCATTCTCCCTGCCCGCCCTTCCGGGGTATAAGGGTCTTGCGACCCCACCACCGCGGGATGGCCGGGCTGGGGGATGCGCGGTTTACACCCGGCATGATGTCTCCGTTCTTCCTTTCTCTTTAGATACCTCCTTTCAGGCAGTGGCTGTGCAGCTGCACCTAGATAGGAGGTATTCTCTGATTTCTGCGTACATTCCACCGTCAGCTGACTTCGACGCGGGGCACTTCCGCCGCGTCGTGGCACGGTTGCCGAGGCCCTATCTCTTGCTTGGAGATCTGAACGGCAGGCATCCTCTCTGGGGAGATTACTCCATAAATCCCAGGGGACAAGTCCTTGCCGATCTGATCGAAGAGCTTGAGATGGGTGTCCTAAACGTGGATGAGTTTACGCATCACTGTCCCAGAACCGCTTCATTTTCTTGCCTCGACCTATCTTTGTGCTCTTCGGATGCACAGCCTGATTTTGATTGGGAGGTGGTCGATGACCTCCATGGTAGTGATCACTTTCCCATTCAAATATCATTTTCAGGGCAACTGCCGCCTGAGAGACCACCTCGGTGGTGCTTGGCGCGGGCGCGGTGGCCTGCATTTCAGGAAATGACTGAATTCTCTATCTCAGTCGAGGAGTTTAGGTCGGTAGATGAGGCCGTTGAGTTTTTCTCCGGCAACCTCATCGCCGTGGGCCTGACTACTATTCCTAGGACGTCTGGCCGTTTTGCACGCCGACCAAGCGATTTCACTGTCGCTGAATTTCGTCGGGCTAGGGCTAGGTTCCGGTATATTTCGAAGCACGCCCGCCGCTCTTCTTGGCGGGCATACGTGTCTTCACTTAACGGGAAAGACCCCTTTAGCTGAGGTGTGGAAGCGAGTCAAAAGGATTCGGGGCAAGTTCTTGCAGGACCTCCCTCCCGTTCTCCAGGAGAATGGGACTGCAATCTCGGACCCCGCGTCCGTGGCGGAATCCTTAGCGGCCGCCTTTTCCGCATTCTCTAGCCGTTATGCTGGTCCGCCAGCATTCAATGCACGTCGTGATGTCGCGGAAGGCCGCCGGCCGGACTTTACCTCTAGAGGCGGAGAACCCTTCAACGACAAGTTTACTGTGAGTGAGTTGCGTTCCGCTCTCGCTTCGTGGGCGGACACCGCCCATGGTCCGGACGATGTCCCGTACGCCATGCTTCGACACCTGGGTGAGCGAGGCATGGCCTTTCTCTTAGATTTGTTCAACAGGATCTGGGTGGAAGGTCTTCTCTCAGATTCCTGGCGAATCGCTACTGTGCTCGCCTTTCGCAAGCCGGGGAGAGATCACTCTACTCCGACCGGTTTCCGCCCAATCTCTCTAACCTCTTGCGTGTGCAAGTTGATGGAGAAATTGGTAAATGTTAGATTAGCCTATTTCCTGGACAGCGGAGGCCATCTGTCTTCTGCACAGTGCGGCTTCCGTAAGTTCCACTCCACGTCGGATGCTCTGCTCCGACTGGAAAATGCCGTCTGCGAGGCTTTCCTTCGTAGACAGCACTACGCCACGGTGTTTTTTGATCTGGAGAAGGCCTATGATACCGCATGGCGATACGGTATCATGGAGACTCTCCACACGATGGGGGCGAGGGGACGCCTCCCAATGTGCGAGATCGTCGATTCCGCGTACGTGTGGGGGGATCCCTCTCCGGCCCAAAGGAGCAGGAAGAGGGTGTCCCGCAGGGAAGTGTCCTCAGTGTCACACTCTTTGCCCTGAGCATCAACGTCATCATCTCGGTGCTGCCGGAAGATGTTCTCGCTACGCTCTACGTGGACGACCTTTCGATTTTCTTTGGCGCGGCCCAGATGCCAACTCTGGAGCGTCGACTCCAACAGGCATTGAACCACGTCTCTCGCTATGCCGAAGCGCACAGGTTTCGGTTTTCTTTGGCCAAGACTAAGGTGGTGCACTTCTGCCGCCATCCACGGCTTCACCCCGACCCAGATTTGTTTCTTAATGGGGTGCGCCTGGATGTGGTTGAGTCGCACCGTTTCCTTGGTCTTGTATTCGACCGACGCCCCACCGGCCTTCGCCTTGCGACCGGTGCCTTCCGCACTTCCCCCATTGAGAGCCTGTTGGTCGATGCTGGGGCGATGCCACTCGCTCTGCGCCGCTCGCAGTGCATCACCCGCCTGTACGCGCGAGCCCGGCGCCTCCCTCAGTCACCAACAGCTCTCACTGCTTCCGCAGCTGATCTTGATGGTGCCTATGCCGCCGAGAGACGCCAGTCATACCCTAAGCCCTTTTGGTTTAGGGCCAGGAAACTCCTTCGAGAGGTAGATCTAGCTCTCGGGCCGGTGGCGCCCCTGGTTCTGCCCAGGACGCCACCCTGGAGGGTACCACATTTGGCTATTTGTCGCCACGCCTCTGCTCCCAAAGCATGTACCACGCCGGGAGTATTGCGTTCGACCTTTTTGGAGCACACATCGTGTCACGCTGGAACCGTGCCAGTGTATACGGATGGCTCCAAATCCCAAGACGGGGTCGGCTTCCACGCCGTATCCCCTCTGTTTGAAGTCAGCGGGGTTCTACCAGGTGCTGCGTCTGTCTTCACGGCCGAGCTGGTGTCAATACACCACTCGGTACGGGAGATTACGTGACGTGCCCGATTTGGAGACCGGATTGTGATCTATAGCGACTCACAAAGCGCCCTGAGTGCTCTCGGGGCATTGGAATCTCCGCATCCCCTGGTTCACGATATCCGTGACGCCACCGTTTTGGCGAGCCGGGCGGATGTCGAGATTATCTTCTGCTGGGTTCCAGGACATGTAGGAATTGCGGGGAATGAGCGCGCCGATGAGGGCGCCAAGAGTCCGCGAGGATTCTGCAACCGGACCAGCGTTTCGCTCTTTCTCACACCGACTACATGGCAGGAATACGGGCAGCTCTTCGGACTGCTTGGCAAAGAAGATGGGAGATGGTTGAAGGGAACTTAAAGTTGCGTGCCATTGCGCCGCGACTGTTCCCATGGACCTATCCCCCAATGCCGCGGCGGCTTCAGGTTGCTTTCTGTCTTCTCCGAATCGGACACACTCGTGTGACGCATCGCTATTTGATGGAGTGCTCGCCTGCGCCCTATTGCAACGACTGCGTCGTCTCCCAGACTGTTCGGCACATTCTTGTCGAATGTCCCAGTCTGGGTGATCTTCGTGCACGATACCTGTCCCAGTACCGGGATGGGCGGGGTCGCTACCGCCTGTCCCTTGTGCTCGGGACAGATTCGTGCACATTGACTTGTGGACTTGTTGACTTTTTGGGGGAGGCCTGGCTTTTCCCCTTTATTTAAGGTTCTTTTTTTTTTTATTGTTTTGTTTGTAGGTTGCACTCTCCTGCACCGGGGTGAGGGGGACCTCCTCCCGTTGCCGGAGATTGCTTCGATTGTTAAGTTTTTCCAATTTATATCATTGTTAAGTTTTCATATTTTTACTTTAAAGTAGCCTAGTTCTAGACTGTCGTGTTTTTCGGCGACTTATGCCCAAGTGGGTAGTTGCCAGATGGGCTCCCTAAAAAAAAAAAAAAAAAAAAATCCTGGCTTTTACTTAAGACTTTTTGGACTAGGGTGGCCTCATCTATTTTAACTTTTTTGGTCTTGGGAATGTGCTCCACCGCTTACTCTTACGGAGGTGCCCCCCATCCTTTCTCAGGGGCCTCTCCAAAATTCTCCTTTTGTAGAGGGGACTTCTCCCTCATATAAGTAAAATGAATTCCCTTTGACCCCCTTTGATAGTTGCCTCCTGGCGACTCACTGTCAAGAATTTGCTTTCTCAGAGACCTTGCATCCAAAATAAAATGACCACTAGAGAAGAGTCGGTTACTCACAGCTGCAGGATTCCTTTGTAGACCCCCTAAGGGTAACCCTCAGTGGCAGACCCCACTGGGCTCTGCCCACTTTCATTGACCCATAGTTTGTGACCTTGTTGGCAGGCTCACCATCTCCCCCAGAAGAATGGGTGTGGAGAGCCCTTGGTCGGGATCCCCAATGCCTTGATAGAGGATGTTTGGATGAAACATCCTGAGAGAGGATGCTTAATCGGTGGGAAAGGCTCCTGAGACTAAATGCACTGCCCACCAAGGTCTTCCTAAGGGGTCAGTTCCCTTAGTATTCAAAGGGAGAGGAGACCTCTCCTGCTTCCATTGAGGCTCCACAGATGGCCTAATCTCTCTATCTTGTATTTGGACTCGGCTGAGGCCCCCCCTTTTGTCTTTAGGGCCCCCTTCAGTGTGGGAAAAAAGAGGGTGCCCCCCTAAAGAAAAAATAGGACAGGATTCTATTCCTTAGATACTGCGAAGATGGAGGTGCCCCCTGCCAACCAGCAGAGTACCAGACCAGTGGTGGCACGTTTGCCTTCCGGACTCCCTCAGAAGGGGAGGGAAAAGGGCCAAGCTCATAGTAATAAATGAGAGTAGGAAGAGAGGAGCTTGGGGGACCACAGGTCTCCTGATAGGGAGACTGCCGGGGATCTTCAAAACCACAACTGATAGGTCAAGGTTGTATAAAGACATATAACTGGTAGACTACTCCATTGAGGCTATCATTGAAGAGCTTGGTGGTCTGTATCAAGAGTGTTGAAGATGCAACTGGGAGGTCTCTAGACCCAACATTATTCATCACTTTCAACCTGAACAGGCTCCCAGAATCAGTGCTGGCTGGTTGGTAATGGCTGTGTAAAGATTCATCCCATTATCGGAGATGTGCTACCGATTCCGCTTCGGCCATACTAATAGAACCTGTAGACGTGCCAATTTGTGTCATTTGCAGATCTGTGCATGATAAAAATGTATCATGCTTTTTTGAAACAATTTGACTAGTAATTGTTAGAATAAGAGGTTCAGGCTGTGGATTAAGTTAAGTTCGGGAGGCTAGGGACATGGTCAGGTTGTAGTCTGTGCAAACAGGTACCTCCTATGCTCTAACGTTAAGAAAGCTTCCTGTATTCCTAGTCCCCTCCAACCCTTCAAACACAGTAGCTCCTGCGGCCATTAGGAACTTTTATGTGGGTTCTACCTCCGTCGCCACCCTGGTATTGCTGGCGGAAATGTGGGCTTGAGCCCTTCCTTCCTTAGCTAAAACCAAGGCTATGGATGTGATTCCACTGAGTCGTTAGACTCTTGCGACCCTTTCCGAGATCAGATGGAATGCTTAAGAAAGTCAGGTATGTCCTATGGATGATGGAACCTGAAACCCAAAGATTCCCCGCCTGCAAAAAGTTTTGATGTAGGAGAAAGGGGCTTGCACCCCAAGCCATCTGTCCTCCAGTAAGCTCTCGATGGGTGGAGCTCCTTAAGTGCAGTCAACAGGCAAAAGGTCTATGCCCATCCCACTGAGGGTCTTTACCTCGAGGAAGAGCCCAACATCTTCGATATCAATCTAGAAACTATTTTCCTCTATTGCTATAGACTCTGAGCTATTTGGAGGAGCTGGGAAGTCAAGTCTCCACTCGGTTCTCAATTGTTACCCTTATGGGACTATGTTGAGTGTGTCCTCCCGCCTCGGTGGCTTCATATCACTTTTTGTTCTCTGAATTGGACATACTCGTGGGACGCAATGCCGTTTGATGGAGCCCCTAAAATGACAATTGCCTGGTCCCCCAGACTGTTTTGCACATTATTGCTGTGTCCTAGCCTTGGGAATCTTCGTGCATGACCCCTCCATTTTGCTTGACTCTCTTTGGTGTTGGTTGCATGCTCCTGCGCTGGTGGGTGGCGGGTCTCCCTTGATGCCAGGATACGCTTCCTTCTTTTTCTTGTTTGTTTTTTGTTGGTGGTTTATTTTTATTTTATTCTTATTGATTTGTTTTATAATAGGATGAAATTAATTGTGATGACTTGTGCCCTTGGAGGCTGTCGTCAGATGAGCAGTAAAAAAAATTGCTCTCCTTTACACTAACAACATGGCAAAAAAGATGGGAGATGGCATTTGGGAGCAAGAAGCTGCATGCCATAGCACCTTGACTGTTCCCATGGACCCTATTCCCAATACCTCAATGGTACTAACTCATTTGAATCATTCACATGCGCAGCCACATTGCCATCCAAGAGAGTGCTCTCTGAACATTGCATGTCCATGCTTATGCGAAAGGTTGCTTGTTTGAGTCTCAGTACAGGTTGATGATTTATTTCACAAGGTTTATTTAACTATGATAGCTATGTATGGAATGGGTTTCTGGGTGTTTATTCTTTGGGCCTTCTGCCTATGCCTATAGATCAACCCTAATCTAACAAGGTACTAGAGTATATGGTGTGGTCCATCACAATGAAGAACCAATTTGGCCTAAAAAAAAAAATTTTGGCTTTGTGTATGCTAGAATATAAAGCAATGGTAGAGGATAGGTATTGTTCAGGACTTTGAGGCATAACCACCCAACTTTGTGGGACAGTTAAGTTGAAGGAACTATACTAGGTTTTGTGGTTAGGATACAGAAAAGAGAAGGAAATTCAAAACAAATAATCTTTAACTTTTTTACTTTCTTGGATCTCATAATTCTAAAAAAGACATAAAATGCAACTGTGTGACAAAATGATTTTTATTTAGCAAAATCTCATTTCAGATGTTTTTTATTTAGCAAAATCTCATTTCAGATGTTTTTTATTTAGCAAAGTCTCATTTCAGATGATTTTCAACTACAATGTCGAGTGTTAAATAAACCTTATGACTTGTTTGGAACTTGGTACAATCATGACTATCTTCTGTCAGGGGAGTTAAAATGGCTTGGACACAAAGTAAGTGTACTAATTAAGATACTAGTGGTAGTGGTGTAAGGAAGTTTATAGCAACAAAGGATTGGGGGGAGGGGTAAGGAGATTAAAATTACATACTTATGCATATACATATGCATACTGAAACATATTGATATGTACACATTTGCAGCTATGACCAAATATCACAAAAAAACATGGCACACTACCACAGCCAAATCTCATGTGAACAAACTCCAAAACACAGAACAATCACAGGATCTACACACAGCATACCCACCCTACACCTAAATGCTGAAACAAAAATATTCCCAATCAAAATTTCCCCTCGCTCTCTGTGGCCTTTTCATTTTTCAGGGGTTGGTCCAAGAGAGGCTCTGCCCTTCTCATGGGGAGAGGGGTCAGCCCTAGGGTGCTTTGAGGTACCCTGGTGCTGCCTTTGAGATTCATCACATCCCTTTTTTCGCCTATCCAATTATTTTTTTTACTGCCATTTATTTCCCCCTCTTCCTTCTCCTATCTTTTATCCTTCTCGATTACCTGACCTCTGCTCTTTTTTTTTTTCAGACTGATTCTAAATTTTTCTTTTTTATTATGAAGGTTGGAGGTTGGTCATCTCCACTACCTTTGTTTGCCGTTACCCAAAACAAAACCCATGATTAGCCCCTTTTCTTCCTTCTTAGGAGAACTAGGGCAGCCTCTTTGTCCCATAAATATGGTGTAATGGATCCATCCATATCCATTCTCCGAGATGACATACCGTATGCAACCGAATTTAGAGTAACAGGAGCGCCAGATCCTTGTAGGCCTCTCTGGTGGAGAGTCCCGAGGGAGAATGGGAAGTTAATTTTGTTTGCTATGACTTAGCTGAAACCTAAAACTTCCCCTTCTCATGCCAAATGTTCTTCAGTTCCTCTTTTAGCCCTCCCTCGCTCGTTGGATCCCTATGACAATGATGTGGACCCAGACCTTAATTATCCTTGCTTTTTGGTCTTTAGTTCCTCATCAGAAACCCCACTTACAAAAGTGGATATTTTACGTCAATGAATCATTTGAGTCACGCTGTGGTAAACCCCGTCTGATGTGGTCAAGGGTAGTGTTGATATTAAGGTTGAGGTGTCATCTCAATCTCAACACAACTTTGTCCCAAATCTCATCGATTGCCGAAATTCCCGTTACTGCATCTCATCTACACTTGAATTTTGTTAAAGATGTCTTCCATTAGAATGTATTAAGAGACTACGATCTCCCCCGTCTCCAGAGTAAGCTCAGTTCCCAACGCATCACCCCGTAAGCGGCGCGGTGATTTGCCTTCCTGGCCGCCGTGCTGACGGGACTGAGCGCCCCATCCGGCCATAGCTTAGCCTCTTCTGCTTTTCTTACTTTTGCCTCTGTACGGGTCGGCGGATGCGCCCACTTGGGGGGCATCGTCTGCAGGACCATGCCTTAAAGGAGGTTTGGTTGCCCGGGTCATCATTTTGTTTCTGGGAGGTCTTAGCAACGCAGTCCAGAGAATCTCCGTTAAGCGGCTCAGCTGTTTTTAAAACGACAGTGGGACTCATGGGGCGGGTTACCCTGTCTGGGCTGTATGGGCGCTCTTTGGACCCATGATGATGATTTGGTGTATGCCTTCGGCTCCAGGGCCGCCCAAAATAAAATATATACTTATATGGGTAAATTTAACAAACATAACTCCCAGAGTGGTCATCGTGCCTTGGACCCTGATGGTAGATGCTTTGATCCTTTTGGGTCAGAAGTCGACCCTGAGTTGGATTACGACCGATTTTTAGTCTTGAAAGCGAACGATAGTCCTCTTAGTAAGGCTGACATCTTCGACGTCTACGAGGATTTTGTTGAGAAATGTGGTGAACCTGCCCAAATGTGGCCACGTAATGATGGTGCATTGATAGTTGAGGCGAAATCAAGCGAGCAGCATCAGCGGATTAAGACCCTACAGTCTTTAGCTTAGCTTCTGTAGACATGTCCTCTGCATCGCACCCAACATTTAACATTTAATAGATTACGATGTTGACAGGCTGGTATCAAAACTTACCAATCAGAAAGTTGTAAGTGCCCACTGCATTTCCAGGTTTTTGAATGGCGCTAGGTTACCTACTGCCACCA
Organism: Ceratothoa steindachneri; assembly: GCA_963969495.1. Classification (NCBI taxonomy): domain Eukaryota; kingdom Metazoa; phylum Arthropoda; class Malacostraca; order Isopoda; family Cymothoidae; genus Ceratothoa; species Ceratothoa steindachneri. The sequence continues at coordinate 94,263,753 of OZ018325.1, read as the reverse complement.
TAATCCTGACCTTCAACAGATTGGAACCGCCCAAGTAGGTTAAGGCTGGCTATCTTAACATCCCAGTCAAGCCTTACGTTAAAACCCACGACGCTGCTTCCATTGCCAACGCTTAGGCCATGTAAGCAAGTTTTGTAAACAAGCAAGGTTGTGTGTGAATTGTGGATCGGATTATCACGGGACGCCCTGTTCTCAACAGCCGTGCTGCTCTAACTATGGTGGATAACACCCTGCAACATCACAGCAATGCACTTTCTTTCTCTATGAGAGGGAAGTCGTTGCCATTAGAAACAAGATCAGGGTCAGTTTTAAAGATGCTATAAGTAGAGTAAAGGAGATGTATGTCCAACCTGGTGTGAGCTTTTCTGATGTTCTGCATTCTACCTGGCCAAAGAAAGGGAGAAGCCAGAGACCTCCTACTGGTTCTCCAGTGCCTGACTAGGTAACAAGTCCTCTCCGTCATGCCTGATGAACCTTGTGGAATTCTTCCACTTCGTCTTCAGTGAGCACGATCGGGACAAGGCGTGGATGTGGTGTACTTAGACTTTCAGAAAGCCTTTGATAAGGGACCACACCGCTGCCTTCTAGCGAAAGTGCGAGCGCTGTGCAAAGACGGAAAAGTAGCCGGCTGGATCGAGAACTGGCTAAGTGGCAGACGGCAACGGGTGGTGGTGAATGGACAGGCTTCTGAGTGGGTGCCCGTTACTAGCGGGGTGCCTTAAGGTTCTGTCCTGGGACCACTACTATTCATCATCTACGTCAACGACATGGACGGTGACATGGTTGCCAAGATTTCCAAATTTGCTGACGATACAAAGCTTGGTATGAACGTTGCAAAGGATGGAAATACTGCCCGCCTGCAGGAAGATCTTTGGAAGATTTGGGAGTGGTCGGACACGTGGCAAATGCCTTTTAACGTGAACAAATGCAAAGTAATGCATATCGGCCACAGAAACCCCCAATCTCAGTATATCCTTAAGGGCACTGCTCTTGAATCAAGTGACACTGAGAAGGACTTGGGTGTAACTATCACTAGCGACTCAAGTTCTCGCAACAGTGCATCGAGGCAGAGAAGAAAGCCCAAAGGATGTTAGGCTACATAAAGTGCCAGTTTGGATACCGTAACAAGGAGATAGTACTTTGTCTGTACAACTCCCTCGTTGGGCTGTACCTGGAGTATGCTGTACAATTTTGGAGTCCTTCGTTTCAAAAGGATATTGCAAGGTTGGAACGCGTGCAAGCCAGGGCAACCAAACTGATTCCCTCTATCAGACATAAAAGTTATGAAGATAGATTAAGGGAATTAGATATGTTCTCGCTGGAAACCTGTAGACTGCGTGGTCAGCTCATCGAAGTTTTCAAAATACTTCGAGGGTTCGACAATGTTGACTACCGAGATATTTTCACACTGAGTGCGAACAGAACGCGCAATCACGGCTTCAAACTTGAACTGAAGCGATACCACCGTGATCTGTGTGGGAAATTCTTCACTTACAGTATCTGCGGTAGTTGGAACGCACTTCCGACGGAAGTTGTCAACAGTGAATCTGTTGACCAGTTCAAGTTAAGACTAGATAAAGTCTTGCGAATTCGCTGTTAAGATCCTCGCGAGTGATCTTCGAGGTTGCCAATGGACACCTTTGAAGATTGCGCCAAAAGTACCCTCCTTGTATGGGCCGTAAGGTCTTCTAGGGTACTTATTTTCCTTGAACATCTCCTCATGATGAACACTCTTGGTCAGCACCTAACAGTTCTTCTGAGGTTACCAACAAGAAGAGGAACCTCCCATCCTCTGCTGGTTCCCCAAGGGTGGTTAAGCACCTTGCTACTGCTCCAGAACATGTGGATGTTGATCATGTTGGTCCTCAGGTGATATCCATTCCACCTCTGGACATTCACCTTATCCTTAAAGGACCAAGCTCTTCTTCAGCTCCAAAGCCAGTTATCACCCCCATCCCCACCTTGTTGATACTGCTTGGAATTCCTTCGATCCCTGAATGAGAAGGAACCAACCTTTGCTCTTTCCCAGGAGCTAGCTGTTGTAGAGGTTACCACTTCATCTGAGGAGGACTCTCAAAAACTGCCTCCACATCCTTCTCTATCAGCATAGAATTCACAACTTTTGCCGATGTCCTTGCCACCACCATCGCCTCTACAACTTTTGCCGATGTCCTTGCCACCACCATCGCCTCTACCATCCCAACCAATACCAGGAATTGCGGGGAAGGAGGGCGCCAAAGAGTCCGCGAGGACTCTGCGACCGGACCAGCGTTTCGCTCTTCCTCACACCGACTACATGGCAGGAATACGGGCAGCTCTTCGGACTGCTTGGCAAAGAAGATTGGAGACGGTCGAAGGGAACTTAAAGTTGCGTGCCATTGCGCCGCGACTGTTCCCATGGACCTATCCCCCAATGACGCGACGGCTTCAGGTCGCTTTCTGTCGTCTTCGAATCGGACACACTCGTGTGACGCATTGCTATTTGATGGAGCGCTCGCCTGCGCCCTATTGCGACGACTGCGTCGTCCCCCAGACTGTTCGGCACATTCTTGTCGAATGTCCCAGTCTGGGTGATCTTCGCGCACGTTACCTGTTCCGGTACCGGGATGGGCGGGGTCGCTACCGCCTGTTCTTTGTACTCGGGACGAGTGCGTGCACTTTGACTGGTGGACTTGTTGACTTTTTGGGGGAGGCCGGCCTTCTCCCTATTATTTAAGCAGGGTTTTTTTTGTTTTTTGTTTTTTGTTGTTTTTTTTGCTTTTGTTTTTTTCCCTTTAGGTTGCACGCTCCTGCGCCGGGGGACCTGCCCCCGACGCAGGAGCTTGCTTCCTTGCCCCTTTTTTTGGGTGTTTTTCTTCTCTTTAATTTTATTTTAAAGTAGCCTAGAACTAGACCAGTTTTAATAAGGCGACTAATGCCCAAGTAGGCAGTCGCCAGATGAGCTCTTAAAAAAATAAATAATAATAGGCTCGAACAGGAGCAGCATCCTATCAACTTTATGGAGCCTAACATTGATAATGAGCCTTATAACCAGCTCTTTTCCATCCATGAGTTCCATAATGCTCTGAAGCACTATGGATCCACTGCGGCGATTTGCCTTCCTGGCTACCGTGCTGATGGGACTCAGCGCCCTGTCCAGCCCCACCTTAGCCTCTACTGCTTTCTGACACGGTGTCCTCTTACCTTACTTCCTCACTTTGCATACAATCTCTACTACAACTTTCTCTGGTCAGCCTCTAATTTCACAAGGTAGATACCAACCAGCTTTTTCTCATCCAACTATCCCAGATCGGGGCTGAAGAGGAAGGGGACAAGGCCACCACACCTCTGAAATTCGCTTTTGGGGGGTAGGTTTTAGCAACCTGCTTAACCCCTACCCTCACCTTCCTCACCCCCCCCCCATTCTCTCTGCTTTTCATAGTCTATCGACTTTACACTGTGCCTAAGGTGGAGCCGCCATGCCGATGTGCTGTCAGGTCACTAGGCGGGAGGAGTGACCTCAAATGGCGGCAGCTGGCTTGGCCAGCCCCATGTTCACCCCTTGCAGAGCCGGCTACTGTTTGGGATGATGAGCTTTTGCATCTCATGCTAAAAAAGGGGTCACCATGCCCAGTGATGAATAAAGAAAAAATTACTCCCTCTTTAGCTTTCCCTTGACCATCATCAGAGCCGCCCTCCGGCGGCTCCCCTGATCTCAAGGGACCATCCAAATTTCTTGTACCGGAGAGGAGGCTTACTCTTCTCCTTTGCCTATGGGTGTAGGGGACTCCCCCTCACCCCTTTCTCTGTAGACGCCTTTGGCTGCCTCCCTCTTTCCATGGGCAGTCCCTCCTTTTCTTTCACAAGGGCCTGCCAAGAAAGCAGGCAGGCGGCTGAAAATTAACTGATCCAGGTAGGAGTGTGTCGATCGGGCCAACCCCCTCAGTGGGTCAAGAAATGGCAGGGCTCATCGGTCCTTGCCCTCTAGCATCCTACACTCATGTGCTAAGAGCCTACAAGGGGTCACTGTATGTGCCGTCCTCTCTTCCTCGAGTGTGATGAGGAATAGAGTGTGATACCGCATTTTACCATGAACTTCATGAAAGGAGTAGTTTATGCGAAGGAACTCGTGGACTACTCCATAGATGACATCACCTTAGAGCTGGCCAACCATGAGCTGATCAAGGGCGAGCATGTGATGAGAAAACAGGGAGGCGCCTTGAGACCCACCCCTACACTCTTCATCACGTTCGACTGTGACAAGCTCACTGAGTTGGTGCTCACCAGTTGGTATCCCTACTGCATGAATTCACTTGTGCCACTGACACAGAAGTACTACTACTGTCACTGTTTCAGCCATACTAATTCTCTCCTGTAGATGTGCAAGGCCACACAGGATAAGTCAAAATCATGTGTGGCCAAGTGTGTCAATTGCGATGAGATGCAACCCGCTTCTTCGAAGCAATGTGGTGAGTAGCTTGTAAAGGAATCTGGCTGTTGAGGCTAAGGATTGCCTCTCATTTCAAGAGGCTAAGGACTTGGTCCTGGCGCCCCTGGCGCTGCCTGGGACATCCTATGCCCAATGTTAAGAAAGACACTCTCTGCTCCTGGCCCCTCCAGGCCTATTAGCACGGTCATTTCTGTGCCCATTCGGAACCCTTCTGTGGGTTCTACCCATCTTCTGGGGTTCCTAAAACTGTACTCCCCAAAAAGAGGACAACACTAAAGGAGCTTTGGCTCCTTCGCCCACACCCACCGGGAGGCTGGGTGGCTCGGAGAGTGGATACTCCAGAAGAGGGACCCCTGCCTCTGAAGTTGCCCCGCTCGCCTAAAGTTTCGAGGCTGAGGGAGGAAAAGACTCACATGGCTAGTCGAACCTCCCCCGATAATTTCTCGAAGGCTAAAGCCATTCTCATGAGGATCTTCTCCTCGAAGAGGGCCCCTGCCTCTCTTCCGATCACCTCCATGGTACTGATCACTTTCCCATTCAAATATGATTTTCTGGGCCGCTGCCTCCCGGCAGCATGCTACGGTGGTGCTTTGTGCGGGCGATGTGGTCGGCATTCCAGGAAATGACTGATTTCTCTGTCTCAGTCGAGGAGTTTAGGTCGGTAGATGAGGCCGTTGAGTTATCCGGCAACCTCAGCTCCGTGGTCCTAACTACTATTCCTAGAACGTCTGCCTACATGCCCTTTTATCGCCGCCCAAACGATTTCACTATCGGTGAATTTTGTCAAGCTAGGGCTAGGTTCCGGTATATTTTGAACCATGCTCACCGCTATTCTTGGCTGGCATACAATTACTTCTCTTAATCGGAAGACCCCTCTATCAGAAGTGTGGAAGCGAGTCAAAAGGATTCGAGGCAAGTTCTCACAGGACCCCCCTCCCTTTCTCCAGGAGAATGGGACTGCAATCTCGGACTCCGCGTCCGTGGTGGAATCATTCGTGACCCCTTTCTCCGAATTCTCTAGCCGGGATGCTGCTCCGCCAGCATTCACTGCACGTCGTATTGTCGCATAAGGCCGCTGACTGGACTTTACCTCCATAGTCGGTGAACCCAACCACAGGTGTATTCTCGGTGAGTTTCGTGCGCGGGCACCGCTCCTGGTTCAGACAATTCCCGTACGCCATGCTTCGACACCTGGGTGAACGAGGCATGGCCTTTCTGTTAGATTTGTTCAACAGGATCTGGGTAGAGGGTATCCTCCCAGATTCCTTTCGAATCTCTACTATGCTCCACTTTCGCAAACCTGGGAGATAACACTCTACTCAGGCTGGTTTCCGTCCAATTCTCCTGGAGAATGGGACCGCAATCTCGGACCCCGCGTCCGTGGCGGAATCCTTCGCGACCGCTTTTTCCGCATTCTCTAGGCGGGATGCTGCTCCGCCAGCATTCAATGCACGTCGTGATGTCGCGGAAGGCCGCCGGCTGGACTTTACCTCCAGAGGCGGAGAACCCTTCAACGACAGGTTTACTGTGAGTGAGTTGCGCTCCGCTCTTGCTTCGTGCGCGGACACCGCCCATGGTCCGGACGATGTCCCGTACGCCATGCTTCGACACCTGGGTGAGCGAGGCATGGCCTTTCTGTTAAATTTGTTCAACAGGATCTGGGTGGAGGGTCTCCTCCCAGACTCCTGGGGAATCGCTACTGTGCTCGCCTTTCGCAAACCGGGTAGAGATCCCTCTACCCCGGCCGGTTTCGGTTTCCGCCCACCTTTCTAACCTCTTGCATGTGCAAGTTGATGGAGAAATTGGTAAATGTTAGATTAGCCTATTTCCTGGACAGCGGAGGCCATCTGTGTTCTGCACAGTGCGGCTTCCGCAAGTTCCACTCTACGTCGGATGCTCTGCTCCGACTGGAAAATGCCGTCTGCGAGGCCTTCCTTCGTAGACAGCACTACGCCACGGTGTTTATTGATCTGGAGAAGGCCTATGATACCGCATGGCGATACGGTATCATGGAGACTCTCCACACGATGATGGCGAGGGGACGCCTCCCAATGTTTATATCTGAATTTCTGCGAGATCGTCGATTTCGCGTACGGGTGGAGGGAGCCCTCTCCGGCCCAGAGGAGCAGGAAGAGGGTGTCCCGCGGAAGTGTCCTCAGTGTCACACACTTTGCCCTGAGCATCAACGGCATAACCTCGGTGCTGCCGGAAGATGTTCTCGCTATGCTCTACGTGGACGACCTTTCGATCTCCTTTGGCGCGGCCCAGATGCTAACGCTGGAGCGTTGACTCCAACAAGCATTGAACTGCGTCTCGCTCTGCCAAATCGCACATGTTTCGGTTTTCCTTTGCCAAGAATAAGGTGGTGCACTTCTGCCGCCTTCCACGGCTCCACCCAGACCCAGACTTGTTTCTTAATGGGGTACGCCTGGAAGTGGTTGAATTGCACCGTTTCCTTGGTCTTGTATTTGACCCACGCCTCACCTGGGAGGCTCATATTCGCAGCCTTAGGGTCTCTTGTACCCGCGCCATAGATATTCTTCCGTCCGTGACGTTCAGCGCTTGGGGTGCTCATAGGGATACTGCCCTACTTTTTGAATCGATCCTTTGTTCGTTCGAAGCTCGACTATGGATGTGAGTTTTATGCATCTGCAGCCTAGCGTTTATTGCGGAAGGTGGACTCGATCAACCATGCTGGCCTTCGTCTTGCGACCGGTGCCTTCCGCACTTCCATTGAGAGCCTGTTGGTCGATGCTAGGGAGATGCCACTCGCTCTACGCCGCATGCAGTGCATCACTCGCCTGTACGCGCGAACCCGGCGCCTCCCTCATTCGCCAACAGCTCTCACTGCATCCGCAGCTGATCTCGACGGTGCCTATGTCGCCGAGCGACGCCAGTCATACCCTAAGCCCTTTATGTTTAGGGCGACGAAACTCCTTCGAGAGGTAGATATAGCTCTCGGGCCGGTGGCGCCCCTGGTTCTGCCCAGGACGCCACCCTGGAGGGTACCACATTTGGCTATTTGTCACCACGCCTCTGCTCCCAAAGCTTGTACAGCGCCGGGAGTATTGCGTTCGACCTTTTTGGAGCACACCTCGTGTCACGTCGAACCGTTCCAGTCTATACGGATGGCTCCAAGTCCCAAGAGGGGGTCGGCTTCCACGCCGTATCCCCTCTGTTTGAAGTCAGTGGGACTCTGCCAAGCGCTGCTTCTGTCTTCACGGCCGAGCTGGTGTCAATACACCACTCGGTACGGGAGATTACGCGACGTGCCCGGTTCGGAGACCGGATTGTGATCTATAGCGACTCACAAAGCGTCCTCAGTGCTCTTGGGCATTGGAATCTCCGCATCCCCTGGTTCGCGATATCCGTGACGCCACGGTTTTGGCGAGGTGGGCAGATGTCGAGATTATCTTCTGCTGGGTTCCTGGACATGTAGGAGTTGCGGGGAATGAACGCGCCGATGAGGGCGCCAAAGAGTCCGCGAGGATTCTGCAATCGGACCAGCGTTTCGCTCTTTCTCACACCGACTACATGGCAGGAATACGGGTACCTCTTCGGACTGTTGGCAAAGAAGATGGGAGACGGTCGAAGGGAACTTAAAGTTGCGTGCCATTGCGCCGCGACTGTTCTCATGGACCTATCCCCAAAAGCCGCGACGGCTTCAGGTCGCTTTCTGTCCTCTCCTTATCGGACGCACTCGTGTGACGCATTGCTATTTGATGGAGCGCTCGCCTGCGCCCTATTGCGACGACTGCGTCGTCCCCCAGACTGTTCGGCACATTCTTGTCGAATGTCCCAGTCTGGGTGATCTTCTCGCACGTTACCTGTCCCGATTCCCGGATGGGCGGAGTCGCTACCGCTTGTCCTTTGTACTCGGAACGAGTGTGTGCACATTGACTGGTGGACTCTTGTTGACTTTTTGGGGGAGGCCGGCCTTCTCCTTTTTATTTACCTAGGTTTTGTTGTTGTTTTTGTCTTTGTTATTGTTATTGTTTTCTTTCTAGGTCACACACTCCTACGCCGGTTGGAGGCGGAACTCTCCCCAACGTTGGAGCTTGCCTCCTAATTGGTATCTCTTTTTATTGTTGTTTTCTTTTCAAATTTTTATTTTAAAGTAGCATAGAACTAGACTGTTTGTTTGTGGTGACTTATGCCCAACTGGGCAGTTGCCAGATAGCCCCTAAAAAAAAATAAATCAGATTTTTTAAAACTATCAACCAGCTGTTTTCTGAATGATGAGAATCATGTTTTGATTTTTTCGTTTATTGTACAAAATACAAGCATTTAGAATGCAAACTTCCAGTAGATAAAATGCAACTTTCTGATACTATTTGATATTTTTTCTTTGGATTTTGTAATACGACATCAGTTGATCTGCCCTGTCTATACCTGCCATATTTTAATTATAATTCTTTACTTCAGCTGGTTTAATTCTCTCCTCTCCTCTCTTATTTGTGACTATCATTATTTCATGTCTATGAGCAGTAGTGCTCATTATATCTCTTTTGTCTTTCCATTTTGATACTATCATAGAGCCCTGTCTTTTAGAAATGGACTGACCTTTCTTAAGTTTTGTAGAAATAACTTTATTAGGATTTCCTCTTTTATTGCAGCGAAGTCTTCTTGTCATTAGGGCTTTCTTATCAACAAGTGATTATCCAGAGAAACACTGTTATAGTAATTGTCCATGAATAGGTGATGTCTTTTGTCAAGGTATGGTTTTGCAAAATGCATGGCAACTTTCTCTGAAAATGATGACTCATGTAGACTTTTAAAGCCATCCCTAGTAGTATAGACAAGAAAATTTAACAGAAATCCATCTGTAGTACAAAGCTCATAGAGCTTTATACCAAAGTAGCCTTCCTCACCACAATACCATTGACTCATCAAAGGAAAGATTTTTACGAGGGTCATAAGTATTTTTAATGTTATCTAAGATCTACTTCATGAGAAGGAAAATTTTACGAAGGATATCTGAATAACAATCTTCATTATTCCTTGTAGCCTCATTATTTGAGAATTAGTTCAAATCTTTTCAATTCCATTTCTTATTTCAAAAAGGCATGCAATATTTATCCTGTCTTTAATAATGTCTTAGAGATGGCATTTTTACAATTCCTATCGAAATAACATTTGCTAGGAAGTGTTTCAGTTCTTCAACATCTAAAGGTTTCCAACAAGAAATTCTTGAATTGCTTGTAACATACAAAGTTGATGCATACCTATTTGTCTCATTGACAATTATTTGAATTATATCATCATTCCAAAACCAAGAAAAAAATGCATTGGATCTGCGTAGGAGGGAATTTATGGTAGATCTTGTTGCATATCTACCCATTCATTTTTTATTTGATCATCATTTTGGTGGAAAGAGTCATCTTCAACAAATTCTTCATCCTCCACTATGTTATGAGGCACTGGATCTGAAAAAAAAATGTAATAACTTACAAACTAGCATCTAATAAAAAATATATATATTTATAATACTGGCAAATTTAACCAATTTATATGTAACTCAATCATCTATTCTCAATCATCTATTTGCCAAATATAGAATAATAAGTAATCATCATTTTTACAGATAATGAAAAATACCATACAAATACTCTACCAGGCCTGAAATTTATTAATATATTCAAAACATTTGAAGTGACGATTTCTAAGAATGTTAACCTTTAAACTTTTTTCAAGAAAATGTTTTCTATGAATTTTACATATGAATGATAAACAATGGCATTCATAAAACCAAAGATATTCTACTTACTTTCATTGCTTTCATCCAAGTTGCAAGATTCTATGGATTGTTCATAAGGAGTTTGAGTCACTATGAAGATCATTAAGCTCATCATATGAAGAAATACTTAATTTATCAAAGCCTTTAGCAACAATTCCCTCATTAAAAATACATTTTCGCTTCTTTTGATTCTCCTCCATGCTTGCATGCAGCCTACTATCTGCGGTAAAACAATCAACTGGGACAACTGTAAAATTTCCTGCCAAACATACAATTTCTGTTATGAGTCTACCAACAGGCCCTCTTAAGAATTTTTGCATTGAAAATTAAGTAAATCTGAACGTGTATTCCCATTTTGGCCCTGTGTGTAAAATCTATAAACTGATGGATTTTTCTGCTATGGACCCAATAACAGACTGCTCTTTTGGGCCAGTGCCATGAATATGTTAATATAGCTTAGTAGTAAGCTGTGTACAGTGACTTATGCCCAAGTAGACAGTTGCCAGATCTCCCCCCCCAAAAAAAACAAACAAACAAAATTGCATTTCTTAAAAGTAGCAAATCAACAAGTCTTTGATGAAGTTCAAATTTATAATATTTGATTAAAACTGCCCTATTCACTTTTTGGAGGATTGTATAAACTGTGCCAAGCATTTTATAAAAATTACAATAAAGGCAGAGACTAAGAACACGTTATGTTTGGCATTTTCACAGGATTGTACAAATTTACCACATAAAAAATGATTTGATATAAATGTCTTTGCAAAGAATTCTTTATAGAATTTATGTAAATTATTACCAATAATTGTATAAAAATAGGAGCAGTATATTGTATTAAAAGGAATATACTGGAGTGTATGTGCACTATAGACTTAACAAATTTCACTTCAAGTATAGATTTATTCTCCTGGGAGGAATTAATATTTCAACTCTTAAAAAATACAAAATGTACCTGCATCTAGGTTTATGGCAGGTTCTCCCCTCCCCCCATTATCTTCTCTATCTTCTACCAATCCCCCATTCTCCCCCTCTTGCTTTTCATTTATTTAAGAGCTCCTCTCACTCTACACTGATTCCTTGATAATATCCTATTAAAGATTAAAGTGCTCATATTCAGTCTTTCCATACACTACCTGGGTTTTTGGACATTTGAAAATAAAAGTACCACTGTAACATTGAGGCCCTTGTAGATACTCTTAATTTAAACATTTCCCATTTATATTATGACCATTGTGTATAAATATGGCTCCACACCGCCGCCTTCTCCGGAAAGTGCGAGTGCTGGGCATAGATGGAAAAGTAGCAGGCTGGATAGAAAACTGGCTAAATGGCAGACGGCAATGGGCGGTGGTGAATGCACAGGCTTCTGAGTGGGTGCCCATCACTAGCGGAGTGCCTCAAGGTTCTGTCCTGAGACCACCCCGTAAGGGGCGCGGCGATTTGCCATCCTGGCCGCCGTGCTGACAGGATCCAGCGCTCCGTCCGGCCCCAGCTTAGCCTCTCTTTCTTCCTTCAGATAGCCCGATTTCTCCCCTACCTCGTCGCTTTTCATACAACCTCTCCCACAACTTTCTCTGGTCAGCCTCTAATTTCACAGGGTAGAATGCTGACCTTCTTCTCAAGCCAACCACCCCGGATGGGGGCTGAGGGGGGAGGGGAGATTGTTCCCTAACCCCTCAGCTCCGGTTCAGGATGTGTTTTTTTTAACAACCTGCTTCATCCCCACCCATACCTTCCTCACATCCCTTTTCCTCTCCTCTTCACATTCTATCTGTTTTACGCCGTGTCTAAGGTGGAGCCGCCATGCCGAAGGACTGCCTGGCCACCAGGCGGGAGGGGTGGTCCCAAATGGCGGCGCCTGTAAGCACCTCTTGCAGTGCGGGCTACTGCAAGAGGTGGTGAGCGATTGCGTCCCGTAAAACAAAGAGGGTCACCATGCCCAATGATGAAAAAAAAAAAACATCTCCCCTTAATTCCCCCTAAAACAACGGAGCCGCCCTCGTGCAGCTCCACAGAAAAGATGGAGGTCCCCCCCCCTGTGCTTGCGCAGGGGACCCTCCATACCTCTTTAACCGGAGAGGAGGCTTACTACTCTCCTACGCCTACGGGTGTAGGGGACTCCCCCTCACCCCCTTCTCTGGAGGTGCTTTCGGGCACCTCCCTCTCTCCAGCGGCAGTCCCTCCTTTGCTTTCTAAGGGGACTGCCAAGAAAGCCAGCAGGCAGCCCATTGCCGACCGCCCCTCAGACAAGCGGCTCGGTAGGGCAAACCCCCTTAGGGGGGAGAGGGAAGCCAGGCCCCTTCGGTCGCTTCCCTCAAAAGACCTGCTGGCAAAAATATTAAACCTTGCCGGGGTCAAGGCCTGTGCCTCCCCACTAAAGACTTATGACGCTGCCAAGGGGACCTGCGATGTCCTGGGAGGGGATGGCCAACTGGAGGCCCCTCCTGTGATAGACATGGTCCTTGAGGAAAACCAGCCTCAGAAGGTAGGGCCTTCCATGGGGGGGGAATCCGGGCTCGGCGCCAAGCACCGAACCCGAATCCGCCCCTATGCAAGGTCCTCATCAAACTGCTGTAGATTCTCAGGCAGTACAAGGAGGGGAGGGATCTCCTCCGGATGATGCCCCTGCGACCACCAGGACCTTCTCCATTTCGGAGAAGGACCTGGCTGAGGCCGGTGCATCTGGCCTGGGGGCTTCTACCGGCGGGGGTGAGAAGCGGGTTCATTCCCCGCCCTCCTCTCCAAAAAAGAAAAGGACCAAAAATACGAAGAAGACTCCGGGCTCCTCTCAATCCGCGGGGGCTACGGGGACGGATGGGTCTGCTGCCACTTTGGCAAGCGACCAAGCCAAGATCGGCACATCCGGGCCCTCTGCTTCCCCGGGTACGGAGCTCCTGACAATGACAAAGACCAAAAGTGCACAGGGCGGAGCCTCGATGACATCGGGGCCCCTGATTCAGAGGTTACCTGGCGTTTTCGAGCCCGCTGGCTTCAAACGCTTCCTCGTTATTCGCTCCACTGATGGCACCATGTTGTCCAAGGGCAACATGATCCATCAGAGGAGAGGATTAGCTAGTGCAATTGGTAGAGAGCCGAAGGTAACCCGTTTCTCGGACGGGAGCCTTCTGGCGAATGCGGCGAATCCCGCCGAGGTGGCCAAGATAAGTGCTCTTCGGACACTTCATGGCACCCCGGTGAGTGTGACGCCGCACTCTACCATGAACTTTGTAAAAGGAGTAGTTTATGCGAGGGAACTCGTTGACTACTCCATAGAAGACATCACCCTAGAGCTGGCCGACCATGGGGCGGTCAAGGTCGAACGTGTGATGAGAAAACAGGGAGGGGCCTCGAGACCCACCCCTACACTCTTCGTCACGTTCGACTGTGACAAGCTCCCTGAGTCGGTGCGTGCCGGTTGGTACCGCTACCGCGTAAAGGCATTCGTGCCACTGCCGCGGCGGTGCTATTACTGTCACCGCTTCGGCCACACGAATCGATCATGTAGACGTGCAAAATCGGGGTCACCCGAAGTCTGTGTAAATTGCTCCAAGGTCGCACACGATAAGTCCAAATCGTGTGTGGCCAAGTGTGTCAATTGCGGAGAGCCGCACCCTGCTTCTTCGAAGCAATGTGGTGCATATCTCCTTGAGAAAGAAATCCTGGCCGTTCAGGCCCAGGATCGACTCTCATTCCGCGAGGCTAAGGACTTGGTCCTGGCGCGCCCGGCTCTGCCTGGGACGTCATATGCCTCAATAGTTAGAAAAGCACCCTCTGCTCCTGGCCCATCCAGGCCAACGAGCACGGTTGTTTCCGCGCCCATTCGGAGCCCTTCTGCGGGATCTACCCAACCCGGGCGCTCCCCTGGTAGAGCTGGCGGCAAAAAGGGTTCACACCCAGCCCCGGCTAAAACCAGGGCTCCCCCCTCTTCCCCCAGCGTGACCGTTTCCCGTAAGGCGAAACGGCCACGCGCCTCCACAGAGTCGTTAGACTCACAGGAGGCAACACCCCTGAAGATGGTCGCTAGGCCATCTTCCGGGGTTCCTAAAGCTGTTCCCCGAAAGGAGGACAGCAACAAAGGAGCTTCGGCCCCTTCGCCCACGCCCCGAGGTGGAGCGAGTGGCTCGGAGACGGTGGTTCCTCGAAAAGAGGGCCCCCCACCTCCCAAGCCGCAATGCCCGCCTAAGGTTTCGAGGCGGAGGGAGGAAAAGACTCGCATGGCGAGCCCAACCTCCCCCAATAAGTCCTCGAAGGCGACAGCGCCTTCAGCGCTTTGTCCGGCCAACAGCGCCCGGGGTTCTTCCCCCGGGAAGCGTACGGCCATTCCCGTGAGGGTCTTCAATTCGAGGAGGGCCCCCGCGTCTCCTCCGAGCTAGGCCTGGAGGGCATATTCCTTCAATGGAATTGCCGTGGACTCCGGGCCAACTGGGAGGAGCTGCGGAGGCTCGTCTCGTCCCGTTCCCCGTTAGCTATTTTTTTGCAGGAGACCATGCTAGGCGCGTGCCCGCTGCCTGCCCTCCCGGGGTATAAGGGTCTTGCGACCCCACCACCGCGGGATGGCCGGGCTGGGGGATGCGCGGTTTATACCCGGCATGATGTCTCCGTTCTTCCTTTCTCTTTAGATACCTCCTTTCAGGCAGTGGCTGTGCAGCTGCACCTGGATAGGAGGTATACTATCATTTCTGCGTACATTCCACCGTCAGCTGACTTCGACGCGGGGCACTTCCGCCGCGTCGTGGCACGGTTGCCGAGGCCCTATCTCTTGCTTGGAGATCTGAACGGCAGGCATCCTCTCTGGGGAGATTACTCCATAAATCCCAGGGGACAAGTCCTTGCCGATCTGATCGAAGAGCTTGAGATGGGTGTCCTAAACTTGGATGAGTTTACGCATCACTGTCCGAGAACCGCTTCATTTTCTTGCCTTGACCTATCTTTGTGCTCTTCGGATGCACAGCCTGATTTTGATTGGGGGGTGGTCGATGACCTCCATGGTAGTGATCACTTTCCCATTTAAATATCCTTTTCAGGGCAACTGCCGCCTGAGAGACCACCTCGGTGGTGCTTGGCGCGGGCGCGGTGGCCTGCATTTCAGGAAATGACTGAATTCTCTATCTCAGTCGAGGAGTTTAGGTCGGTAGATGAGGCCGTTGAGTTCTTCTCCGGCAACCTCATCGCCGTGGGCCTGACTACTATTCCTAGGACGTCTGGCTGTTTTGCACACCGACCACTCCCATGGTGGTCGGCCGAGTGTGAGACGGCCCTCAAACAGAAGCGTTATGCCTACATGCGCTATAAGCGCCGCCCGAACGATTTCACTGTCGCTGAATTTCGTCGGGCTAGGGCTAGGTTCCGGTATATTTCGAAGCACGCCCGCCGCTCTTCTTGGCGGGCATACGTGTCTTCACTTAACGGGAAGACCCCTTTAGCTGTGGTGTGGAAGCGAGTCAAAAGGATTCGGGGCAAGTTCTCGCAGGACCCCCCTCCTGTTCTCCAGGAGAATGGGACCGCAATCTCGGACCCCGCGTCCGTGGTGGAATCCTTAGCGACCGCTTTTTCCGCATTCTCTAGCCGTGATGCTGCTCCGCCAGCATTCAATGCACGTCGTGATGTCGCAGAAGGCCACCGGCTGGACTTTACCTCCAGAGGCGGAGAACCCTTCAACGACAAGTTTACTGTGAGTGAGTTGCGTTCCGCTCTCGCTTCGTGCGCGGACACCGCCCATGGTCCGGACGATGTCCCGTACGCCATGCTTCGACACCTGGGTGAGCGAGGCATGGCCTTTCTGTTAGATTTGTTCAACAGGATCTGGGTGGAGGGTCTTCTCCCAGATTCCTGGCGAATCGCTACTGTGCTCGCCTTTCGCAAACCGGGGAGAGATCACTCTACTCCGACCGGTTTCCGTCCAATCTCTCTAACCTCTTGCGTGTGCAAGTTGATGGAGAAATTGGTAAATGTTAGATTAGCCTATTTCCTGGACAGCGGAGGCCATCTGTCTTCTGCACAGTGCGGCTTCCGTAAGTTCCACTCCACGTCGGATGCTCTGCTCCGACTGGAAAATGCCGTCTGCGAGGCTTTCCTTCGTAGACAGCACTACGCCACGGTGTTTTTTGATCTGGAGAAGGCCTATGATACCGCATGGCGATACAGTATCATGGAGACTCTCCACACGATGGGGGCGAGGGGACGCCTCCCAATGTTTATATCTGAATTTTTGCGAGATCGTCGATTCCGCGTACGGGTGGGGGGAGCCCTCTCTGCCCCAAAGGAGCAGGAAGAGGGTGTCCCGCAGGGAAGTGTCCTCAGTGTCACACTCTTTGCCCTGAGCATCAACGGCATCACCTCGGTTCTGCCAGAAGATGTTCTCGCTACGCTCTACGTGGACGACCTTTCGATCTCTTTTGGCGCGGCCCAGATGCCAACTCTGGAGCGTCGACTCCAACAGGCATTGAACCGCGTCTCTCGCTATGCCGAAGTGCACAGGTTTCGGTTTTCTTTGGCCAAGACTAAGGTGGTGCACTTCTGCCGCCATCCACGGCTTCACCCCGACCCAGACTTGTTTCTTAATGGGGTGCGCCTGGATGTGGTTGAGTCGCACCGTTTCCTTGGTCTTGTATTCGACCGACGCCTCACCTGGGAGGCTCATATTCGCAGCCTTAGGGTCTCTTGTACCCGCGCCATGGACATTCTCCGTTCCGTGACGTTCAGCGCTTGGAGCGCTGATAGGGTTACCGCCTTTCTTTTTTATCGATCCTTTGTTCGCTCGAAGCTCGACTACGGATGCGAGTTTTATACATCCGCAGCCGAGCGTTTATTGCGGAAGGTGGATTCAATCCACCACACCGGCCTTCGCCTTGCGACCGGTGCCTTCTGCACTTCCCCCATTGAAAGCCTGTTGGTCGATGCTGGGGAGATGCCACTCGCTCTGCGCCGCGTGCAGTGCATCACTCGCCTGTACGCGCGAGCCCGGCGCCTCCCTCAGTCGCCAACAGCTCTCACTGCATCCGCAGCTGATCTCGATGGTGCCTATGCCGCCGAGAGACGCCAGTCATACCCTAAGCCCTTTGGGTTTAGGGCCAGGAAACTCCTTCGAGAGGTAGATATAGCTCTCGGGCCGGTGGCTCCCCTGGTTCTGCCCAGGACTCCACCCTGGAGGGTACCACATTTGGCTATTTGTCGCCACGCCTCTGCTCCCAAAGCTTGTACTGCGCCGGGAGTATTGCGTTCGACCTTTTTGGAGCACACATCGTGTCACGCTGGTACCGTGCCAGTGTATACGGATGGCTCCAAGTCCCAAGAGGGGGTCGGCTTCCACGCCGTATCCCCTCTGTTTGAAGTCAGCGGGGCTCTACCAGGCGCTGCGTCTGTCTTCAAGGCCGAGCTGGTGGCAATACACCACTCGGTACGGGAGATTACGCGACGTGCCCGGTTCGGAGACCGGATTGTGATCTATAGCGACTCACAAAGCGCCCTGAGTGCTCTCGGGGCATTGGAATCTCCGCATCCCCTGGTTCGCGATATCCGTGACGCCACGGTTTTGGCGAGCCGGGCAGATGTCGAGATTATCTTCTGCTGGGTTCCTGGACATGTAGGAATTGCGGGGAATGAGCGCGCCGATGAGGGCCCTAAAGAGTCCGCGAGGACTCTGCGACCGGACCAGCGTTTCGCTCTTCCTCACACCGACTACATGGCAGGAATACGGGCAGCTCTTCGGACTGCTTGGCAAAGAAGATGGGAGACGGTCGAAGGGAACTTAAAGTTGCGTGCCATTGCGCCGCGACTGTTCCCATGGACCTATCCCCCAATGCCGCGGCGGCTTCAGGTTGCTTTCTGTCGTCTCCGAATCGGACACACTCGTGTGACGCATCGCTATCTGATGGAGCGCTCGCCTGCGCCCTATTGCAACGACTGCGTCGTCCCCCAGACTGTTCGGCACATTCTTGTCGAATGTCCCAGTCTGGGTGATCTTCGCGCATGACACCTGTCCCGGTACCGGGATGGGCGGGGTCGCTACCGCCTGTCCCTTGTGCTCGGGACGAGTGCGTGTACTTTGACTGGTGGACTTATTGACTTTTTGGGGGAGGCCGGCCTTCTCCCTTTTATTTAACCCGATTTAATTGTTGTTGTTGTTTTTGTAATTGTTTTGTTATTACTTTGTTATTGTTATTGTTATTTCTTTTTATTGTTTTCTGTTCAATTTTTTAAAGTAGCCTAAAACTAGGCTGTTTGTTTACGGCAACTTATGCCTTAGTCGGCAGTCGCCAGATAGCCCCTTAATTAAAAAAAAAAAAAAAAAAATGTCCTGAGACCACTACTATTCATCATCTACGTCCATGACATGGATGGTGACATGGTTGCCAAGATTTCTAAATTTGCTGACGATACCAAGCTTGGTATGAATGTTGCAAAGGAAGGAAATACTGCCTGCCTGCAATATGATCTTCGGAAGATTGGGGAGTGGTCTGATACATGGCAAATGCCTTTCAGCGTAAACAAATGCAAAGTGATGCATATCAGCCGCTGAAATCCCCAATCACCCTATATCCTTAAGGGCATTGCTCTTGAATCCACAGACACTGAGAAGGACTTTGGTGTAACTATCACCAGTGACCTCAAGTTCTCGAAACAGTGTATTGAGGTGGAGAAGAAAGCCCAAAGGATGTTAGGGTATATAAAGCGAAAGTTTGGATATCGGAACAAGGAGATAAAACTTTGTCTGTATAACTCCCTCATCCGACCTCACCTGAAGTATGCTGTACAATTTTGTAGTCCTTCATTTAGAAAGGACATTACAAGATTGGAATGTGTGCAAGCCAGGGCAACCAAACTGATTCCCTCTATCAGACATAAAAGTTATGAAGATAGATTAAGGGAATTAGATATGTTCTCGCTGGAGACCCGGAGACTACGTGGTCAGGTTATCGAAGTTAAAATACTTTGAGGCTTCAACAGACTGGAGTACGGGGATATTTTCCAGCTCATCGAGGGGAGAACAAGAAATCATGGCTACAAACTTGAACTGAAGCGATACCACCATGATCTGTGTGGGAAATTGTCAACAGTGAATCTGTCGACCAGTTCAAGTCAAGACTAGATAAAGTCTTACGAAATCACCGTTAAGATCCTCACGAGTGATCTTCGAGGTTGCCAATGGACACTTTTGAGGATTGCGCCAAAAGTACCCTCCTTGTATGGGCTGTAAGGTCTTCTAGGGTACTTATTTTTCTTGTAGCTGCCTTCTGACCACAACCTAATGTGCATTAAACTCAAATTTAACCATCCCATCAGGCACTCCTACAAACAAAACTGCAACAAAGCAAGCTGGGAAAATTGACACAGCACATCAAGCACAACCTCAGAAACTTCAAGATCACAGAATTTTCCTTCTTAGATGCGTCATTTAAACACTTCATTACACTATAAAGTGAAGCAAACATACCACAGTGAAAATAAACATGATACAAACATGAATTTACATATGAAACTAGGCAGAAACAGATCAGATCACCAACACACAAAAATATTTATCTGAACACCCATATAAGAAACCAAATCAATACACACAACAGAAGTTAGACAATTGGAAATACTATATAGAAAATATAAACCCCTAAACCAATGCCACACAATTCCGAAAAAAAAAATCACAATTTCCCCACCCAAACATCCTTATGCCACACTAGACTCCATAGTTATCCACCACTAATAAACACCTTCATCTACTACTGGCTACATAACACAATCTCTTTCATTGAGGAAACCCCCCAACATTTTACCCATCCTAAACACAACAAAACCCTGCTAATAAACCATCATCATACAAACCCATTTTCCTCCTCTCACCACTTTCCAAAAGATTAAGAGTAACAAATTTTTCCCTAGTTCCAATGACCAATATACATTTGGTGGTAGAATCTTCTTTACATCTCTTCTCAATTTTAATGTCAAAAGAGGTCAATGTTTACAGTTATTCTGTGATTTGATGATTAACAGCATGTTGGATTCATGTGAGGATATGCAATTCTAATAAAAGATTTTAATAAAAAATAAAATTTTAGATAAAATATAATGCATAAAACTCAGAAACTGGTTTTATTAAATTTGTTCTCTAACTGATTACTCTCATTTCATATTAAGCTGCTTAGTTTTTCCTTTATTTTTAGAAATTCTGTACTAGTTTTTAATTTGATCTCTTACAAAGGTTTGGAAAAGATTTCTTTTGAAAAATTCTTAATTGTATTGTTTAAAAATGTTTTTATTGCACAGATAAGCACTCCAATTATCTGGTTAAATAAGGTCACCCAACAGCTTGAATCAAATCAGTTTGCTATTGTCTCTCGGCTGTATCAGTTCTATAGCATCACTGCTTCAGTCATCAGATCGATTCTTGTTGCTGACTGTCTTGAATCACAAGAAGATTCCACTTCATTACCAGTAACCCAAGAGAGCCAAGCAGAAGTAAGACTTTATTTATATGTATAAAATTAAGTGAGCCAAGTTATTTACCAGCTGGATGTAATAGAATACCCTAATTTTATATTTCCACTTGTTTTTGAATTATATTCGATGATATGCCATTGCCATCAAGATCTGACCTAGTTTAGATCATTGATAAATCATCAGGGATGTTTGCATCCTGGAATATGCTCCTCTCCCTCATAGGGCACTTTCAAGCAGGCTCTAGAAACCCACATCTTCTGTCAAGTCTTTTCCTAGTCGATGGATGGGTTCCTTGCAAATGCTTCAAGGTCTTGAAGAGGGCATATAAATAAAACCTATTATTATTATTACTACCTTTTGCTGTGGCAGCAGGTTCCTAGGTCCTGCAGTCACACTACTTGCTGCACAAGTAGAGCCACCTGGGTGTTTGAAGGGAGGAAAATGAGAGGAAAACTACTCCAAACTTACCCCGTAAGGGGCATGGTAATTTGCTTTCCTGGCCATCCTGCTGATGGGACTCAGCACCCCATACAGCCCCAGCTTAGAATCTTCTCCTTTCTGACACCCTATCTTCTTACCCTGCTTCCTCACTTTCCATACAACCTCTCCCAGAACTCTCTCTGGTCAACCTCTAATTTCACAGGGACACTGATCAGCTATGTACCTCTCACCCAACCATCCAGGATCAGGGCTGAGGGGGTAGGTGGCAATGTTCCCTCACCCCCGAGCTCTAGTTGGGGTAGTGGGTTTTTAACAACCTGCTTCATCCGCACCCACACCTTTCTCCCTCTGTAAGGGAATCGATACTTCCCATCCCTTTACAAGGGAGCCATTGGTCATTAACCACAACATCTTGGCAATGTAGACGCTGTAGCCCGACCACTTAACCTCCTCCCTTCTTGCCCCTCATCTTGATGAGAAACTGAATGGCCGGCCCAGACCACATAATGTGATAATCAGCTTAGGTCAACCCGAGACCCTAACATCGGTTAAAACAGCAAAGTTTTCCCTAAGAGCTGGTAGTCAATTTCACCACATATGTGAAATTAGAGGAGCGTCGCCCTAAAGCCAGAAGGTCCCTCAGGACCAGCTGTATGATACTCTGAGAAAAACCGTTGGAGGAGGAGACCATGCGGCCTTTCTCCCCCTCCCCTACCCCTACCCCAGTAGGGTGGCGATGTATAAAAGCAAATATCTTTGGAAAAATGTGGTAGATTACGTTAGTCATCAAGGCTACGAAGACCCCGGCAAGAGGCCCGGCTACCAACAGAAGGGACTAAGAAGAAGCTCATCCTCGAGCTAGCTCCTGGTGGTCACACCGAACTTTAAGTTAACTTGATTTAAGAAGCAAATTTCACTAACTCTCATCAGAGAAACCCCCCTATCCTGGTGTATCCCAAAGCACAGAGATAGTCCTCGCCCTTCAGGAATACCGGAATTAAGAAGAAGCTTATCCTTGAGCCTGTTCCTGGTGGTCACACTGAACTTTAAGTTAACTTGATTTAAGAAGCAAGTTCAACTTACTCTTGTCAGAGAAACCACCTATCCTGGTGTATCTCAAAGCACAGAGATAGTCCTCGCCCTTGAGGAATACCCCCGAGTGAACTCCCTCCAGCACTCCCCTGAGTCAAAGGATTCAAGCATTGACTCATCGCTCGCCAGTGCAAATTATTCCCTGAGTATCTTGAAGAAAAAAAGAAACATTCTTTTCCTGTCCTGTGGCGAGATCATTTCATCCAGAGGGCATGTGTCTCTCCATCTGCCACACACTCAGAAGGCCTCTGTGGCTTTAAAGAATTTCTTCCTTGAGAACACAGCTGTAAGCGCTGCTCCATGCGTCATCCCAGCAACAACATTCTTGAGGTGACATAACAATTGAGTTCAAGGCCAGACTCAAACCTGATTCTAGTAGGAATCTATAAAGGTATTTAAACCCCTGTATCCGTTTCAGTGTTGGTCAGTTTGCATTTTTATATTAAAGTGAGCTGTAGGTCAACCATTACTATAAATTCAAGTATGTCATTTATAAAACCTCACTTAAATTTGTTGAATTCATTTCTTTATATTTAGTGTATTAAATTTTGTTGGTTCATGTTTTGTTTTTTTAATTAGAGTTTTAGTTTTTTTAGATTTTTTTTTTTTATTCAATCCTCGACATGCTAAGCAAGGTACTAGGAACCCTCAAAGATTAAAGAAGTAATAATCAGATAATAATAATTAAAAATATAGCACTCTTAGAGATTAAACGTAATCGCACAGTTTTGAAGTACGTAAACAACCCATATGTACCAACTCCAGCCATCACTCAGTCCTTCCTATACCACGACACTCTCCTTTCACAGTCTATCAATTCTATGCCCAGCCCAAGGTGGAGCCGCCATGCCGAAGGGCTGCCTGGCCACCAGGCTGGAGGTGTGGCAGTCGGCTTTTGCCGGCCTCATGTTTACCCCTCGCAGAGCGGGCTACTACGTGGGGGGGATTAGAGTGACACAAATAGGGTCACCATGTAGCGGGCCAAAAATCTAGACTAACCCCAATTGATCCAACCCGCTTCCTACACTAATCCGGATGTGAGAAATCAAAGGAGAATGAAATTGATTGTATGTAGTCCTTTACTAACAAAAAAATACAATAATATTTACAAAAATATGGGTAAATATGCACACAATGAGCCTATTTATATATAACTAAAACAATCCTATCTTGGAACCCTATCAATCGAAAATATATATATTAATACTAAAAAGACAGCAAATACAAAAAGAAGGGACAACAAAAAGACAAGAGACAACAAAAAGAGGAGTTATCTTACGTGGTACCATGGTTTACGATTTGCCGGCCTCCCAGGGGAAAATCTTGCCGGCAGTCACTCTTGTGACAAAAATTGGGTGTGCACGTCTTATGGGGCCTTGCGCCTCCGAGCTCAATTTTTGTCAAGATCCAGTCACTTCTTTAGGCTATTAAAGCCCTCCGCAATCAACTACTATTAGAAGACTTCTTAAATTTTATTTTAATTTCTTCAAAATGTTTTTATTCCAGTTGCTCTTACAAAATTCCGGCAATGTTTATTTATTCCTTTACTTGAGTGCTGTCTCATAAAAATCTTTAACATTTAGTAGCTAATTTCAAGAAAAAACATGAGATGTTAAATAACCTTTTTCATACAACATGAAATCAAATACATATTTACAAAAGAAAATATAATAAAAAACCCATTCCCACTGACACACACATTCTTACATAGGAAGGGAAAAGGTATTGGGAAAAGGGGTGGGAGAATGGCCCCTCATACACACTCACATTCGCTCCACCAAAACCATACCCATGAATGAAAATTAAAAAAACAAACAAATAAAAATCTTCCCCTTTACCCCCTCCCCCCTCTCTAGCAATGGGGCCACCTTTGGGCAGCTCTACGGAAAAAATAGAGGCTCTACTGGAGAGGAGGCTTACTCCTCTCCTAGGCCAACGGGTGCAGGAGGGACCCTTAGGCGACTCACTCTGTCCAGCGGCGGTCCCTCCTTTCCTTTCACAGTGGAATGCCAAGAAAGCATGCAGGTGGTCGAATATTGACTGCTCCCGCTGGGAGCCGCTCGATAGGGCCACCCCTTTTAGGGGGGGCAAGGGATGGCAGGCCCATTGGTCATGCCCACCATCGTCCTGCACTTGTGCATTATGACTTTACAGGGGGCTGATGTACCTCCCCCTCTCTCTTCCCTGATGAATGCTGGTTCACCGGCCCAAGATGAGACAACCAAAAGTACCTTGAATAGGATCTGTGATATCTTGTGTGGGGGATGGCCACACAGAGGCCCCCACTGAGATAGACATGGTCCTGGAGGTGACCCATCCTCAGACGGTAGGATCTAACATGTGGTCGAACCCGTGCTCAGTGCCAAACACAGAATCCAAGTCCACCCATATGCAACATCCTCCTCAGACGTCTCAGGTCCACAAGGCCTCACAAGTTGAGGAGGGACCTCCTCCTCCGGCTGGTGCTCATATGACAGCCAAGGGCTTTTCCATTTCAGAGGAAGATCTTGCCGAAGCCGGTCCATCTGGCCTAGGGGCTCCTTCCAACTGAGGAGAGAAGCTGGCTCATTCTCCCCCTCCTCTCATAAAAAGAAAAAGAACAAAAAGGATGAAGGACTCGGGGATCCTCTTCCTCCACGTGAGCCGCGGCGACGGACGGGTCCACTGCCGTTTCAATATGTGACCAAACCAAGAAGGGCATATCCGGCACCGGTGCTTCCCTCGGTGGGAGTCCCAGACTATCACCAAAAGTGCACAAAGCGTAGCCTCGATTACATCGGGGCCCCTCAGAGGTTACCTGGCGTTTTCGAGCCCGCTGGCTTCAAACACTTCCTAGTTATTCACTCCACTGATGCCAGCATGTTAGTGAAGGGCAACATGTTCCATCAGAGATGGGCATTAGCTAGCCCGATTGGTAGAGAGCCGAAGGTGATCACTTTCTCGGATGGAAGCCTTCTAGTGAATGCGTTGGAGCTCTCTGAGGCAGCAAATATTAGTGCTCTTCAGACACTTGATGGCACCCTGGTAAGTGTGATGCTGCACTCTACTATGAACTTTGTGAAAGGAGTAATTTATGCAAGGGAACTCATGGACTACTCCATAAATGACCACATTAGAGCTGACCGACCAAGGAGCTGTCAAGGTCGAATGCGTGCTGAAAAAACAATGAGGGCCCTCAAGACACACCCCTACACTTTTCATCACATTCTTCGATGTGACAAGCTAACTGAATCGGCGCATGCCGGTTGGTATCGCTACCGTGTGATGGCATTCGTGCCACTGCCGCGGAGGTGCTACTACTGCCATTGCTTCGGCCACATGAATTGCTCTGATCTTTGACATGCCATCCGCCATACCATACTTCAGGCATGGAAAGAGCAGTGGACCGCATTAGATGTAAGCAAACTAAGATCGATCCCCGAGAGCATCGAGAGATGGAAGTACAGTGGTCTGCCACACCACCTGCAGGTGGTGGTTACACGTCTCTGGGTGGGCCACACCAAAATTACTCACAGGCACCTTATGGAGAGGGGTCCACGCCCCCTTATTCTGATGATTGTTTGGTGCCCCTCACAGTAGGATGGGTCATACTTTGGGGCAACCATATATTTTCATTAAATCCTTTAATGATAGATTTTGAAAAAGAACTTTATTTTGTTTTACAATTGCTCCTACCTACATCAATTTCCATTTAAATAAAAGTAAATTTTCCCCTTTTGTCACAAGCTTATGTAACCTATTTTTATTTAATCCAAGTACATACAAACACAAAGTAACCTCAAATTTACATGTTTATTGAGTGAGAAAAGTGTATGCAAAGCTCCACATATAGCTGCATGGGTCACTTTGAGTCATATTCAAAAGTTAAACCACCAGAGCACACAAATCTTGCTTTGACTCATTCCTGGACATCAGACATCTACTTGTCTCTTGTGCCCTGATTCCTCCATCCCTCTTTTCATGTGAGAAATAGTTGGAAGAAGCCTCAGTCACCATTCTTACAACCCTCTCAATGCTCTGTGTGTGACAAGGCCAGTTAGGTACTTTCATAGGAGAGTCAATGAAGTTTTTCAATTCAGAAGTACTTAAAGAGCATGTGAGAGGTGGCTCAGAGACATCTCTGACCAATTGATCAGATCTCCAATGCTGGTAGCATCACAATTGATGTTTGGTGTCCTTCTAAGCCTTACAAAGGAGTCTCCCATTTGAGTATCTGGGTCCCCTTCTTCCCTGATGGTCTGGATTCTTTTCACCCCTTCAGTTCTCTCCGCCTGATCTTCAGGGCATAGGAGGGTTTGGAGGATGGCTTCACTGTATGCAACAATATACAACACCTCCTTCCTCTCAGACTTAAGGCAGTGAAGTTGATAAAGAATTTGCCTAGGTCCCTTGGTCCAAGAGTGCTTAATCTTAATGTTAAACCAACGGGTAATATACACCAATGATGAACTCAACAATCACTCGTAGATTCTTAAAGGCTTTTCCTTTGAACTCATGCCTTGACACCCACAGCCGAAGAAGTCTGTTAGCTGTGGTCAGCCAGCTACTGTGGTTTACTGCTCCTATTTCCAATAGAGAAAGGCACTGTAGGAAACACTCCACTCTGATTGCTGATACAATTCTATAGCTGTAGTGTTGATCAATATAAAGATTTTGCACCACTTCCTGAGGTATCTTGGTAAGAGGAGGACCTAAAGATATTCGAGTGAAATTTGGGTTGATATCCAAGTCTGTAACAGAGTCAAGGAGCTTTCCTATTGGTCCGGAATATCTGTTGTCAGATAGTGTTGGGCCACCCAGGTTGATAGTTAGATGATGGAGAGGGAATTCCCCAGTGTGCAGGTTACAGACCAACCAAACAAGCTTTCTGCCCAAATGGAGCTCCATTTTTCGCATTACTCCAGCATTTACACCTGTGTTTACATTCATGGAGTCTCCTCCAAAGGCCATTAAGCTTTTATCCAAATCCCTTTCCCTCAGCCATCCAAACATAGCCTTAGCGATCTTCTCTGCATGTGATTGTTCTTTTGTAGCCTTTTCTGGGACAAAGTGGAAGAGGTAATTGATCCCATGCTCACTTCCCTCTGCCTCCATCATAAAATTTGTCACATCAATTCGTCCATCAAAAAGACAAGAAATTTTCCCCTCCTTCCTTAGCTTTTCCAGTGCTCTCTTAACTTTATTCTTATCAATGACTTTACTTGTATCTTCCTCAATAATGAATCCAGCATCTATTAAAGCTACTGTTGCTATAGCTGCAGTTGGTATCAATCTGACACTATACCTTATACTAGCAAGAGCAATATTTGGAATTTCATCATAATTCTTTCTATTTCTGGTGGAAGATTTTGGCTCTTGGACAGCTTCAAAAGTTATTTCATCACCCAAACTGTTGTCACCATCAAAACTTTTTGCCTCCAGATCTTTACCATTTGCCAAAAAATGCTCAATTTCTTTTATGGCTGCTTTTCCAAGCTTAAACAGCACTTTCCTCCTTACTTTTTCTCTTTCTGCTATCCTTTCTTTTTCTTTCCTTTCTGAAGCTCTTAATTGTCTATTATGCTCTGGAATATCAGGACCTCCAATTTGAAAGGTACTTTTACTTCCACCCTTTTCCTTTTGTCCTTTAAAAAGGCCAGTTCCCTAGTAGGTATTTTTTTCTCTTTACTACAACAGCAGTTAATGTGGGTTTCAGTCTCACAGTCATTACAACCTACTTCCCAACAACTGGAAATTTGACATTTGCATGTCAATATATCAAATAACTTATCTAGTTTTGCAATGAACCTCTCATTTACTCCAATTTTTCCTTTACCAAGGAAAACTTTTACTGCCTCCTTCCATACCTCCTTAAGCTTTTATATTATTGTGACCTTTTGATTTACAACAGGTGGTTTGAAGAGAGCATTAGCTTTGGTCCACTGATTAATCAAGCCCTGATACATGTCTTTTACCAGCTGGTCCACTTCATAATTTCTACAGTCATCTTCACTTTGCTCCCTCAGGTAGATGCCATACCTCAAAATATCTCTTAATGTTGGTAACTCAGACACCATCAGTTCTTGCCCAGTCCCAACAAAACTAGTCAGATAAAAACTTGATTTGGACCTTGTCTTAATTTTCGCCATTGTCACACTAAGCGCAGGTATATCTGCAAATGAAAAGATGGCACTTAGATTAAGAAATAATCTCTTCCAAATAATTATATGTTATTCTAAAATGATCCACAGCCTTTACTAGCAATCAAATAAAATGTAAATGCTCTATAAACAGTTACCATAGTTACCAGAACTGGCAACACTACTGGAATATTGCCTTCCACTGAGTAATGAGTACTGGCTACTTGCAATTTTGGAGTTAAACCAAACTAAATTAAGGGTCATTTTTAACAGGTTTCCTACTTTTCATGTCTCTCTAATACATTTTTTTAGACAAATATCTTTCAGACTACATAAATGTATTGATGATAGAAAATGGTAAATTTGATCTTTTATGGGTAACTAAAATAATAGTAAAATATAGTAAATGACCCAGAACTAACAATATTTCAACTTCAAATTGATGTAGGTTAGATGAATCAGAATTTAACTTTTCTGTCAAAAGTCTGTTCTTTTCACCAATATTCATAATTTGAATACCCCTCATCACCAGTTTCATAAAACTCTAGAGTATGACCCGTCCTACCCTCACAGTGTTCCATATGATGTAGTGTTCCAGCCTGGGAGAGCTCCTCAAAACCCATCTTGTGAGGCACCGGGAGGCAGATGGTGCCTACTCCCTACTCTCTATGCTTTGCCAGGCTGGTGGTGTGGATTGGGATGTGATCATATTTTTGAAAGAGGCTCGCCGCCTCCCTAACATATATAAGTAAAAAATTTTTAGCACAAATATATATACTATTTTAAAACAATATGAATACTCTAAAATAAATTCTATATATTTTAGCCTTAATCCATTTACTAATCATTCGCCCATTCATCCCCATCCTCCTCATTCACCCATCAAAGCACTATTCTGTAAATATAAATCAACTTCATCAGGCATAATTCATTAATTCAGTCTCATTCAGACTCTCACCCCCACCATCTCACACATTCATTCATAAATCATTACTCATCCACTCTTCCTCATTCATCCATAGCTCTGCATTACATCTTTAAATACTCAGGGGGTAGGCCCACCTTCTCCCGGCGCAGGAGCATGCGACCAACAACAAACAGTCAAATAAAGTGGAGGAGGCCAGCCTCCTCAAAAAAGTCCTATAATCCAAAGGTCTGTGTGCATGAACCAGTCCCGAGTACAAGGGACAAGCGGTAGCGAATCTGCTCGTCCCTGTACCGAGACAGGTAACATGCACGAAGATCACCCAGACTGGGACATTCAACAGGAATGTCCCGAACACTCTGGAGGACAACGCAGTTGTCGCAATAAGGTGCAGGCGAGCGCTCCATCCAATGGCGGTGCATCCCGCCAGTGGATCCAATTAAGAGATGACAGAAAGCAACCTGAAGTCATCGCGACATTGGGGGGTTTGTCCATGGGAACAGATGCAGTGCAATGGCACGTAACTTTAATTTGCTCTTGACCGTCTCATCATCATCTTTGCCAAACAGCCCGTATTCCTGCCATGTAATCGGTATGAGGAAGAACGAAACACTGGTCTGGTCGCCCAGTTCCCACAGACTCTTTGGCATCCTCATTCCCCGCAATTCCTACATGTCCAGGAACCCAACAGAAGATAATCTCAACATTCACATGGCTCGCCAAAACTGTGGCGTCACGGATATCGCAAACCAGGGGATGCGGAGATTCCAATGTTCCTAGAGCACTGAGCGCTTTGTGAGTCGCTATAGATCACAATCTGGTCTCCAAACTGGGCATGTCGCGTAATATCCCATACCAAGCGAAGTATTGCAACCAGCTGGGCAGTGAAGACATGCAGCGGCTAGCAGAGCCCCGCTGACTTAAAACAGAGGGGATGGTTCTAACGTAACCGTGCCAGTGTATACGGATGACTCCAAGTCCCGAGAGGGGGTTGGTTTTCACAAAACCCCCAAATATATATAGCTCTACAATAATATCGGGTAATGCAGAAATATAAATAAATCACACTCAAAATAACTTGGAGACACAACAATTCCACCACTACTTGTCAAGTACTTGGTCTGGCCGGTCCCAAGGAGCTGAAAAGGAGAAGGCATTTCAGTCAAAGATTCACTGCTCCACTCAAACGTCCCTACCACTAACAACCACAATCACACAGACTAATACTCACCTGGTCTTTTATCCAGCTCACTTTTCTTATTCACTCCAATTAAGGTAACCTAACTTTAAAATTCACTTTTACATGAAAGTGTCTCAACTTTATTTCAATTGTTTAAAAATATGCCTGTGGAAGGAGATAGAGGTGAATGGGGGGGAGGCACAATGGAAGTCCATCGGGTCCCTCACTTGGATCATGATCCCCCAGTTCTTAGTCATCCAAGCCACCCTGGAAGAGAAGAAAGGGATTAGGTATTTGTGATGGTGAGGGCAGATGAATTATCCAACTCCACTACTACATTGCCTTTTCTCTTTCTTATATTCTCCATATCATGCTTGAGATATCTAGCTCGTCTCAATAAAACTAGTCCCAGCAATATACCCCCCTCCCCTCCCAGCACACATGGGGATAGCCTGTGTAGGCTGTTACACTTGTTATCCATAGGACCTGCACATCTTCCCAGCCTGAGTACAAATTAAGGAAGCCCCGTCGCTGGGTTGACTTTAATTCTATGATGGGTATGGGGGAAGCTGTTGGTGCGCTTGCCCCTCATCCCCACCCCCTATCAACACTGCTTTACCTATTTATTATAAGTATTATTGTTATAAATCATTATTATTATTATTATTTATTAGTTATTTTTCATTTATTATTATTTATTTACTATTTATTATTATTACTGCCTTCACTCTGTACCAGGAAGACTTTTCCCATCTAGACAGAGTTCGGTCCAGCAGCCATGGTCCCTCGGTGGACTGTATGCCATCCTGGTATGATAATAATAGGTGATCACCCACCCTACTCATTAGTGGATCTGCCTATCTCTACTTCTCTTTATTCCATACTGAAAGTGCTTGGCACACTTTCGTCTTCTTATGAGCCCTTAGTCGAGGGGCAATGTATACTGTGATGGCTGAAACCCCTTGACTAGGGTAAGTATTAGGTATGTGGTGTGATGGGCTGTCGAGTCAGCTCACCTTCCAGTACACATATATGGTGGCGCACAACAGAACCATCCTTTATGGTTAAAGTTTGAGGATAATTTCACCTAAATAGTGGGCTGGGTACCAAAGCCCATCTTAGCTGGACCTGTGGATTGAGTATGTTTAAATGATCATATTCTGGAATTTTCTGCACTTATGGAGACTTTTCACCTCCCAAGTCGGAGGGGGGGGGGGGGAAGGTCATAGTATTTACTTTCCATGTGCTCTTTTCTTTTTCGCTCAAACTGTGGCGACAAGTGAAAGGAATAGTGGGAATATGCATGGAGACCTGCCTCCAAGCGTGGCCTCCCCCCCCTCCCTCTAAGCGTGGCCTCCCCCCCTCCCTCCTAGGTGTCAAGAAGGATAAATACCTTCCCACCATCCCTATGCAGCACAGAGGCTTTCCCTTTGCCATCTTTGGAGCTGCTCTGGGCCAGCGCCACCTCTAAAAAGGAGTTGGCTCCCCCCTCTGCTTTCTTAGGTGCCCCTTTAACCCTCTTCTAACGAAGGAGGTTTACTCCTCTCCAAGATCCCTAGGTATAGTGACTTCTCTCTCACCTCCTTCTTTAGAGGCACACTTAGCTCACTCCATTGCTCTATCAGTGGTAGTCCCACCTTTCCTATGACAGGGGACAGCCCCTCCTGAGATGGACATGGTCCCAGAGGGAAGGATTTTGCATGGGGTCCAAGTCGGGCTTTGTGTCAAAAACTGAGCCTGAGTCTGCCCCTGTGCAAGCTCCTCCTCAGCTGGCTTGGTCCCCTGAGGACTCACAAAGAGAGTTGTGATGCCCCTTTCCTTCTTGACAGCTGATCCCTTCTCTGGCTGTCTTGAGGCCTGCCCATCTGGCCTAGGGGTGCCTTTCAGGGGTGGAGAGAAGTGGATTCGCTCCCTGCCCTCATCTCCCCAAAAGAGAAAGAACAAGAAAAGAAAAAGAGGACTAGAGATTCCTGTCCCTCCGCGCGCGCTCCAGGGAAGGACGGGTCCGCTGCCAAGATCAGCACGTCCTGCCCCGAGGCTCCTTCGGCTGGGGTTAAAATTGACAAAGACCAATGTTGCAAGTGCGCTGAGCGTAGCCTCGATTATGTTGGCCCCCCCTCCTTCATTGACAGACTACCTGGTGTTTTCGAGCCTGCTGGCTTTAAACGCTTTCTGGTTATTCAATCCACTGATGGCAACATGTTGGCCAAGGGCAACATGATCCATCAAAAGAGAGAATTAGCTAGTTCGATTGGTAGAGAGCCGAAACGGACCCGTTTCTCGGAGCCTTATGGCGAATGCGTCGGATCCCTCTGAGGCGGCCATGATTAGTGCCGTTTGGACACTCATTGGTTCGCCTGAGAGTGTGACACCGTACTCTACCATAAACTTCGTGAAAGAAGTAGTTTATGCGAGGGAACGTGTGAACTACTCCATAGAAGACATCACCTTAGAGGTGGCCAACCTTAGGGTTGTCAAGGTCGATTATGTGACAAGAAAACAAGGAGAGGCTTTGAGGCCCACCGTTACACTCTTCATCACGTTCGAACCATGGTAGGCTCCCTGAGTCCGTGCGTGGCAGTTGTTATCGCTACCTCGTGAAGGCATTCGTGCCCTTGCCGCAGATGTGATATGATTGCCACTGCTTTGGCCATAAGAAATGCAAAGTCAGGTTTACCCGATGTCTATGTAAGTTGCTCCAAGGCCATACCTGATAAGTCCCTATCGTGTATGGTCAATCACCAAAGAAGCTTCGACTCTTATGCCCCCCACCCAAGGCTTGCAGAGCGGCTCGGAGACGGTGGACCCTCCTAAGGAGGGACCCCCGCCAAAGGTTTCGAGTTAGAGGGTGTAAAGACTCGCATCCCGAGCCTAACCTCCCCCGATAAGTCGTTTAAGGCGACAGCGCCTCGTTCGACCACGAGTGCCCGGAGTTCTGCCACCGAAAATCGTACTGCCATTCCCGTGAGGGTCTTCTTTTCGAAGAGAGCCTTGGCATCTCCGAGCTAGGTCTGGAGGGCATATTCCTTAACTGAATTACCGCGGACTCCGGGTCAACTGGGAGGAGGTGCTGAGGCTCGTCTCCTCCCGTTTTCCCCTAACTATCTTTTTGGAGGAGACCATGCTGGGCGTGTGCGACTACCCTGAAACTGAAGCGTTATGCCTACATGCTTTATAAGCGCCGCCCGAACGATTTCATTGTCGGTAATTTCTTCGAGCTTGGGCTAGGTTCTGATATGTTTCGAAGCACGCCCGCCGTTCTTCCTGGCTGGCATACCTCTCTTCTCTTAATGGGAAGGCCCCTCTTGCAGAGGGGTGGAAGCGAGTCAAAAGGATTCGGGGGCAAGTTGTTGCAGGCCCCGAGAATGGGACCTCAATCTCGGACGCTGCGTCGGTGTCGGAGTCCCTCGCGACCTCTTTCTCCGCATTCTTTAGCCGAGATACTGCTCCACCAGCATTCAATGCACTTCGTGATGTCGCTGTAGGCCGCCGAATGGACTTTACCTCCAGAGGCGGAGAACACTTCAGTGACAGGTTTACATGCTCGCTTCGTGCGCTGACCCCGCCCCTGGTCGAGACGATGTCCCGTATTCCATGCTTTCACACCTAGGTGAGTGACACATGGCTTTTCTGAGAGATCTCTCTGCCTGACCGGTTTTCGCCCAATCTCTCTAACCTCTTGCGGGTGCAAGTTGATGGAGAAATTGTTAAATGTTAGATAACCTTTTTTCTGGACAGCGGAGGCCACCTATCTTATGTACAGTGCGGCTTCTGCTCGTTCCACTCCCCGTCGGATGCTCTGCTCCGACTGAAAAATGCTGTCTGACAAGCCTTTTTTCGTAGACTGCACTACGCCACAGTATTTTTTGATCTAGAAAAGGCCTTTTGTATCTCATGACGCTACGATTTCATGGAAATCCTCCACACATTGGGGGCTAGGGGACTCCTCCCAATTTTTTCATCTGAAATTCTGGGTGATCTTCGATTCGGCGCATGGGTGTGGGGAGTCCTCTCTGGCCCACAGGAGCAGGAAGTGGACGTCGCACATGCAAGTGTCCTCAGTGTCACACCCTTTGCCTTGAACATTAACGGTATCTCGTCTCTGTTATCGGACGATGTTCTCACTACGCTCTACTTAGACGACTTTTCGCTCTCTTTTGGTGCAGCCCAGATGCCAATTCTGGAACATCGACGCCATCAAGCTCTCAACTGCATCTCTCACTATATTGAAGCGCACTGATTTGGGTTTTTCTTGACCAACACTAAGGTAGTGCACTTCTGCCACCATCCACAGCTTCAACCCGACCCAGGCCTATTCCAAATAAGGCTTGGCCTGGTTGTGGTAGAGTCAACAGCGAAATGCTTTGTGATGAGCTACTCAAGTCAGAAATCTATAGTTTCTATATTTCTTTTGTTCTTTCCAGAATTAGTGTACATGTGTACTACTTTACATGTATTCGTCTATCTATTTATGGGCTAAACGATGGTGGACATGAAAAATGATGGGAGATACTATTTCAGACATAAAATTTTCAGAATTTTAACACTGATTCGGAACCAAGTACAAAGGGTATCTCGCAAACCTAGTGGATGCAGCGTTTGATTTGTGACGTCGAAGCATGAGTTTGATCCCACCGACTACAGGCACAACATACCCACTCTCCTCTTTTCCGAATCCCTTCCAATGAGGTACTAGTATCCACTATGAGGGGTACTCGTATCCACTTCCTCATGTCGGGGAACTGGTGTCTCCCCCCCCCCCCCCGAATGATTCCATGATCGCTGTATGATGTCCAACATATACACATTAGTAACCTCAAACCCCCAGCTCCCCAATGAGGACTGACCCTTTTGGTGCCTTCTGACTCACTAGTAATTGTTATTCTGATCTGCTACATCTCATATGGTCCTGGGATCTGTCCACGATTAGAGAAATGTGACATCACCTACCATGCACAGAAATTAGGTTCCGCTGTATGGATCACCCCTTTTCCCGATTTGAATTCCTTTAAATTGTTGGAAATGAGAAATGCCACTTAGATAATACATTTAATTTCTCTTCAGGACATTTCTGATTCTTCAACAAATCAATCTTCTTCCGCTGAGATCCTGGAGAAGAGAGACAAGTACCTCCTCTTCATGATGGGTTCAAAGGCTAATTTGCCACACCAAATTGGTAAGATTCCGGTTTTTGAGTTTCTTGTAGGCACCAAAAGAGACTACAATTAGTGGAAAAACTTCATTTTGGAGAATAGTTTTGGAAGAGACTGGCTTCCAAAACTAGTCTCCACAGTAAAGTTTTGTTATGGGGTTGACGATGAAAGCCAGTCACTGGAGACTAGTCTCGAGAATAAAGTTTTTCTGTTGAACTGCAGGTAGGATTCAGTTTGTTATAAAGGCAGTCAGAATGATTCCATGAGGAAGGATGTTCCAATGATGCCATGAGGACTCATAACACTGGTGTGCATTTTGAAATTTTTTAATTTTTATTTTTATTCATGGATATTAGGTTGCTGATTTTAAATATCTAAACCATTTTTTTCTATCACGTAAGGATTTTGAATAAAATACAAATTAATGATGACAATAAATGTGCATTTTTAATATATTGTTACTTATTTAAAATGAATAAGTAATCATGGAAAAGCATATTATTTCAGTTTTAAGAACATATGTATACCAAATCAACATGAAATAAATCACGGTTATCATGCAATGAATTAAAATCATAAAATAAAATGAATGTAAAAAGAAACATGCTCTCATGGTTAGCCTATATACCGATTCAAACGAAGGCATACCGCTGTGATTTCTGCTTGTGCTGTGCATCGGGACCATCATGTTTCAATGACCAGCAGTAATCCGCCATCATGCTGACATTCCATTTGCCCTGGTATCGAGTTTCCATTGTGCAAATATCTTGATGGAAACACTCTCCTTGTTCCTCACTATAGTTCCCACAATATAGTCAAGATGTGAGTGCAAAAAGTGCATCTTCACACTCATTCTAGATGCAAGTTGCTGAAAACTAGAAATCAGATCTTGGATCATTTTTTTCATGTTCTGGGGAGCGGGTGTTTCCCAAAAAGTAATGGACAATCTGCTTGAAGGAAAACCAGGCATTCACCCCGACACCTGCTAATACTTCCTCAAAATGCTTGTCCTTCATCAATTCCCGAATCTGAGGGCCAACAAAGATTCCTGCCTTTAGCTTGCCTTCACTTACATGAGGAAACTAGGAAACTTTGACTCCAGGTACTTGAAAGCAGCTCCATTCTTGTTCAAGGTATTCACAAAGTTTTTCATAAGCCCTAATTTGATATAGAGTGGTGGTAGCAGAATTTTCTTGGGATCAACTAGTGGCATAGCTCTCAGGTTGTGATTTCCGGGTAAAAAGCTGGTTCTTGGTGGCCAGTCCTTTTTTTCATAGTGCTGGCTGTCAGTCTTACTATCCCAGAGACACAAAAAACAGGAATACTTGGTGTATCCCCCTTGAAGATCTAGTAGGAGAGCAATAACTTTTAAATCACCACAAATGCGAAAATTGTGTTGATGGTACTTGATTGCAGTTATTAGTGTTTTCAAATTTTCGTAGGTTTTGGACATTTGGATACTATGGCCAATTTACATAGATGCAGCTGTGTTGCCATTGTAGAGAACAGCCTTTAAACTTCTGTTAGAAGAATCAATGAAGAGCCTCTATTCATCTGCTCTGTATGGCATCCCCATGTGTTCGATAAGGCCAGAAATATTTTAACAGAAAACTAAAGAATCCTCTTTCTTAAAGAACTGAATGAATTCTGCTTCACGATGACCCTAACAAGCGAATGTTGTTCCAGAAGCTAGAAGCTTGTGTTCCTTCAGTCTAGAGCCAAGTATCTGTGCACTTTCTTTTGGAAGTTTAAGGTCTCGCACCAGGTTGTTGAGCTCAGCTTGGTTGAAGAGTTTGGGCTCGTCATTTGTTGGTGGTTCATGTTCTACTTCCATCTGATTAGTATCACTAGTATCGGACTCTGATGAAATTTCCCATATCTCAGGTGGCACAGGTGTATTGTATCATCTGAGTGTGGAACAAGCCTTATTGCTGAAGGAATATTTGGGTATATTATGAGATCTTTAGTCTTCTTGTTGAATCCAGCTGCTTTAGTCATACAAAAGTAGCAGTCATCATGGTGATTCTTCTGCTCTCGCCATATCATTGGTACTCCAAAGGTCATACATTTAAGTTTTCCAAAAAAAAGTTTTCTTCACAAAACTTACACATATCTTCAGTATTTAAAATTTGATTACAAAAGGTTCTTTTCTTTGTAAACTAGCTTTACACACACATCTCATGACAATTGCTCCTATACCATCGCAGGAGGATTTGCCATGAGATGTTGCCTGGAAATACCACTCACATGTTACTCCAAAATCTCCAAAATGGTAGGTTATGTTCATAAAATTGATTTTTTTTTTTGTACTGCCCCACATATCCATCTATAAAATAGTGTATTTTGAGCATAAATTTTTAATTTCAGGTATAAGTTTTTTCCAAAAACTGTATATCATAACAGTATTATGTTTAAGTACAGGGGACAAAAAACAAAAACTTTTATGGCATAATTGATCATTTTTTTAAAAATACACTACAAATGGATGCATGGTGGCTTGGGAATTCTCCCAATGAAAGCTCTGGGCCTCATCTTGTACAATGAAACTATAATTCTCAGAAAAATCTCAAAGAATGACTACCTCATCATTCTTGAGATTATTTTTCAATTCTTTGAAGTAATCACTATGGGATTTTGCCACATAATGATGGTGAGTGAATTTTATAATTTTGTCGCTCAAGGAATTTGTGTATTGATCAAAAGATTCATTTATCTCATTCAGTGTACATCTATCTAGATATCCATTGCTTGTAAGTTAGAGATTCAATTTCATTGAAACTTTGAAGAAAACTTTTAACTCCTTCCTCTTTGGGACATTGATTACAAAGCTACATCATGCATTCTCTATTTTCGACACTGCAAACAGCTTTCTTCATAAGCAGTTTATAACTTACATCTTTAGAACCTAAAGCTGAAATTTGTAGTTTAGGATTCTGATGATATGTACAGATGCATACTGAATGAGTTCTTGATGCTCCAGGCAATGTACAATATTGAGGCCGAAGACTTGCCAAGGTAGAAAATCCAATTTTATGAGCTTCTTTTAGATTTAGAAGTATTAAGCGCTTTTGCCCATGCACTTTCTCACCCAGTAAATTTTTAACGCTTAAGTAGTCTGCTTTACCTGGACATAACCTACTAACATCTTCAGATTCATAGAAACTTTTTACATATTGTTTAGTAGCAGAGTTCACTACCCTACCTTTAGATACTTTTGGAAGTTCTTCTGGAAAAATACCTATTCTGTGAACAATATCTCTACTTTTTTTTCCTAAATACTGAGATGCGCCAGAAACCTCACAGGTTTTGTTTTTTTATAGTGAATGGAGATAATGTTAAAAGTTTCAGTTTCCTCTCATAATTACTTGTTGAATGAAATTCACATACAATTTCTGGTAGTAATTTGTCTTGTAATCTGAAAAATAATTTTTGCCTTTTATCAAGTAGTACCTATACTTATAACATTTGGAAAAAAAAATTATCATAAGGAGAATAAACAGTTTAAAAATATTAAGTAAATTTTTTTTAGAAATTTTCTTTCTAAAAAAGTAAAAACTTATAAATAAAGTTTTAAAAGTATATGTATAGGTTGCACTTTTCAATTTCAGTATTAGTTTTTCATTGTTTTGGACTAGGCAGAGAAACCATATGAATCCTCTAATTTCCTTTTCAGAGATTTTGTGGCCTTTTCCAAAGTTTTCTCTGCTTTCCTCTGAAATGCGGATTCAGCTGTAAAAAAATTTAAAAAATGAAACTTTATTTTAGTTAGGTACCTATCTATATAAAAAAAGCTAGAAAATTGGGAAGATATACTTTTTTATTTTCATTAAACATTAATGATCAGTAAATATAAACTAGGTAATATGTTGGAATATAGATATGTACACCTCTAAGGTTCTGGAGAGAGTGGTTGCTTCACGCATCAACAGTCACATGGTGGCCTGTAACATTGATGAAACCTATCAATCTGGTTTCAAGTCAGGTCACTCCACAGAAACCGCCCTTCTCAATGTGTCCGATTGCTTACAAAGAGCCGCGGACAGGGGTTGTGCCTCCATCCTCGTTCTACTCGACCTCTCCTCTGCCTTCGATACTATTGACCATACCGTCCTACTTGATTGTCTCCACTCTTTCCTCGGCATATCTGGCACCGTGCTTGATTGGTTCCGCTCTTACCTCTCGTCTCATACCCAATCCGTTGTGATTGACGATGTTTCATCCGACTCTACCCCCATTCGCTTTAGAGTGCCACAAGGCTCTGTCCTTGGTCCTCTACTATTTCGTATCTACCTTCTCCCTCTTAGTTCCCTTCTCCGTAATCTCGGTCTATCCTTCCACCTATATGCTGATGACACTCAAATTTTTGTTTCCTCATCCCCTACGTCTCTTGCCTACTCTATCACTGACCTCCTGGCTGCCTACTCCTCCATTTCTAACTCGCTCTACCAACTTCCTCAGGCTTAATCACTCCAAAACTGAGGTCCTCCTCGTCGGCACCCCTGCTCTTGTCAAAAAATCTAAATCTCTCTTTCCCTCGCTTACTCTGGGCAGTAATATTATCATTTTCTATGACTGCGTTAGGAATCTGGGTGTTGTTTTTGATGAGCATCTCTCCTTTAAGCCTCATATCCGCAATGTCAGCAAATCCTCTCTATGTTTCCTTCATAACTTCTCTCGCATTCGCTCTCACTTTGATCGCCAAAGTCTTGAGACTGCTGTTCATGCCTTCATCACCTCACGCCTTGACTACTGTAACTCTCTGCTTGTGAATCAATCTGCCATCCTCCTCTCTCTGCCTCCTTCAACTTGTACAGAACTATGCCGCCCAGCTTCTCCTCCGTCGCCCTCGCTTCTCTTCCTCGAAACCCTTGCTGCATGAACTGCACTGGCTCCCTGTCAGATCCCGTACTCACTTCAAGATACTTCTCCTCACATTTAAGGCCCTAAACAACAAGGCCCTGTCTTACCTCTCTTCTGCCCTCTCGCCACGCCATGTCCCTCGGGCCCTTCGGTCATCACATATTCCTCGTTCATCCCTCTTCTTAATGGGAGACTGCTCCTTCTCAATCTTCGCCCCTAAGTTGTGGAATGCGCTTCCTGCTGAAATCAGGTCTTCTCCCTCTCTTACCACATGTAAGCGTCTCCTGAAAATGCATCTTTTCAGTATTGCCTTCTCCTCCCTCTTGAATTTCCATTGAATTTTCACGAGTGCGTGCACATTGACTGGTCGACTTGTTGACTTTTTGGGGGAGGCCGGCTTTCTCTCTTTCATTTAACTAGGTTTAGTTGTTGTTTTTGTTATTGTTATTGCTTCCTAATTGTTATTTCTTTTTATTGTTGTTTTCTGTTCAAATTTTTTAAAGTAGCCTAGAACTAGGCTGTTTGTTTACGGCGACTTATGCCCTAGTGGGCAGTCGCCAGATAGCCCCTTAAAAAAACAAAATATCCATTGAATTTCCATTCTCATCTCAGCACAACGTGCGCTCTGGGAAGGCCTCAGGCCTTGAAGAGCGCATTACAAAAGACATTATTATTATTATTATTATATACCTACCTACATATACAAGAACACATTTATTATACATCATAGGTAGGTACTTACATTTTTTCAAAGGAGTAACATTTAAATTCTTAAGAGCGCTTGCTAAACTTTCAGTTTTCACAGGGCTGCAATCTTCAAAGGATTCTTCTACTTTTTCTACATCACAAATACTCTTTTCCAATGGCGTATTCAAAGAAGAGTTGGACTCACTTCTGGGCAAAGTTTCTTGATCTTCCGATATTTTTAGAGGATCATTTGCAATAATTTTTCGCCATCTAGTGCACCATTTTGCTTTATTCTTTTTAACAAAGAACTTGTAATTCTAATATCTTTCAAACTTTTGTCTTTTACATATTTTTTTTTAATGTCTTTTTAGTGGGTTTGAACATTCCACACGACATGTTTTAGCATCTGAAAAAAAAAATTGTTACCAAATATGTTGATATATCACTATTAAGCCCCCCCAAAAGCAGAATTTAAAGAAAAGTTGAAAAACTTATTTTTTTCAATTATTTTTGAAAATGTTCACATTAAGTGCCCATTGATTTTATTTAAAGAATTTGTAGATATATATTTAAAATTAAAAATTAGAATTTTTTTTGGGGGAAATTAATTGTATTGGGGGGGGGGAGGGGCTGGTGAAAAATACTTTTTTGAATAATTTTTTGTAATATTGTTCAAAAGTTTAGTACTTTACAGCATTTGAAAGAGCTTTTCAAGCTGGTTCCAACATTATATAATATTGTGGGGTTTACCTTAAAAGTTTCTGAGATATAGCCCTCCAAAGTGTGGGACCCTACAGCCCTGTCCAGAAATGGACACACTGGTATCTCGAGAACTGTTGAGCGTAGAGAAATAAGAGTTACACCATTGAAATCAGCCTAAAATACTCTCAGATAGCAAAGTTACAGCAAAATCCCAGACTTGAAGGTTTAAAATGTCAAAAGTTTGGTTGATTTGTCATGGAATGCCCCTGCCGTCGATTGAGAGTAGTCAGTCTAAATGTAAAAGAATGAGAGCAACAAGGCCATTTGATGATGCTCGTTAGGATGGGTTTGATCAGTTTCCTGTGCTTACTATTCTAAAGCAAAGATGCAAATGCTGCATCAAAGCTTATGCACAGATGAAGTGTAGCAAGTGCAACATCTTATTATGTCTGTTGAAAAATTGAAATTGTTGTATTACATTTCCTAAAAAAAATTGGGGTGTATATTATTTTATTAAAATTAACAAAAAAAGCAATTAACTTTTATTTTTTGTTATTTCACCAATGATTTTATTTTTTAGATTTTTTCATGTTTGCATCAGCACTTCCCAATGATGCTATGTGGAATCATTTTATTTTCATGCTTTCCTTCAATGTTCAATGAAAAAAAAGTATGTGTGTTTTATGACCTAAATAGAATGTTTTAAAGTCAAATTTTTTTTATATATATCAAGCAATTATTCGGGAAAGAAAGGGGTAACTAGGTTTAAGGACATGATCAGCTACTTCATACCTAGTCAGTAACAAGGCTTTGGAACCTCTTAAAAATTACCCCTCCAGGTCGCCAGAGAACAGGGATTGTGGTGTCCTCTGCGTTGTGGCGTGATTAATGGAAAAATCGTTTTTTGCCCTAATAACTCCTTCCTTGCATCTAATGATCTGAGAACTTGTGGCCTTTGTTGGGTGGATAATGCTTTACTGTTTAGGGCGAGTGGGTTTTATTGCATTGTTTGTTGCCAAACCAATAAATGTCTCATTGACCATGAGCATCAACAGAATCATCTCTGTGCTGCTGCAAGATGTTCCATCCACTCTGTGTAGACAATTTTTGATCTCTGGATGCTGCTTAGATGCCTTCCCTTGAATACCAACTCCTCATCACATTTCACGTTATGCTGAAGCATATTGCCTTCATGGGGGAGGGGAGGGGTAAGACCAAAGTGGTGCACTTTTGCCCCTTCATGGCCATCACCTCAACCCAGTCATTGTATTAAATCTGGCTTGCCTGCACCTAGGCTACTCACACCAATTCCTGTCTTCTTTTACCAACACACCATGGCTTCTTGTACCTGCTTGAGGAAAATACTTCACTCTGCACTACTCTGTGCTGGTCAGCTTGTGGGGTCCTGATAAGGCTGCACTACTATTCTCACGTTCCTTTGTTCACTAAAAGCTCAACTACACATGTGAAATTTATTTCTCCACATCTGAGCATCTATTGCTCAAGCTGGATGCCTTCCTCCACTCCAGTGCCTTCCCTACATCCCTTATAGAGAACCTCATTGTCGATGCCAGAGAGATGACAGCCACCTTTTCCTCCACAGTGTACTATGTGCTTGTAGACTCGCATTCATCATCTCCCTCAGTCACCATGACTCATTTCATCTGTGGATGATCTTGATGCAAGACACCAATCTTTCCCTAAGCTCTTCCTGCTTAAGGCTAGGAAGCTCCTTCGATAGCTTGGTGCTGATACTGTTGGGCTGGTGGCAGTGCTGGTTGTGTCTAGATACTACAATGTTGCATTTGTATTTCTTGAAGCAAATAGCCAAATTACTTGGGGGTTTTATTTTATCTTTGCCAATAAAGTCTTTCAACTGTACTATAAAATACTTGCACAATCCCTTCTCTGAGCATGCATAAGTTCAAATTGACCCCTTCCATACGATGACTCTACTGTAGGCATCATGCCATGCCATGTCATAATATGCAATGACGCCAATGGGGGCTTCATTACTTTAATTCTTTCTGTTGGAATGTAGATATGTCGCAATCCTTGTCAGAGGATTCTCTAATATATTCATAATGCTGCTTGATGATGTGATGTCAGTTTTCTTGACCAATCAGAAGCTTACACGTTTTATTGAAGAGTGGCAAGTAAGCTTCATTTCAGTTGCTGGCAGCGTCTTCTGAGAGGTGTGTGGTAGTTGAAACTTGATTGTCAAACTAACATAAAAAAATATGTCAAGTGAGGAGGGTATCAGTGACAGTGGGAGTGACTATGCACCAGATGAAAGTGATATGGACAATATAGTAGTGATTTTTTGGATTTTAGTGATAATAATTTAGATGACATACCCGAACTGAGAGAAATGGCTGGAGGGTGGAAACGAGTGATTGATGTGTTTACTGATGCAAGGCCTGAACCAGAGCCTCAATTGGTTTGTAATTTTAGTGGTATCAATCCAACAGCTGGTTTTTCAGATAACATGACTGCTTTAGAGTGTTTAGAAAAGTTTATTACCAATGATGTTATAAAACATATTGTTTCTTGTGTAAATGATAAAGCAAAGGCTTTTTTTATATGAATCCTTAAAGTAATCAAATTGTAAATAGTATTCGGTGGAAAGATG
The DNA here is from genome assembly GCA_963969495.1 of Ceratothoa steindachneri. NCBI lineage: Eukaryota > Metazoa > Arthropoda > Malacostraca > Isopoda > Cymothoidae > Ceratothoa > Ceratothoa steindachneri. The sequence goes on along the minus strand of OZ018325.1, from coordinate 94,219,362 downwards.
TAACTGAAAGTGACATTTTGACATTTCTTTCACTTTATTTCTATACTGAAATATGCAAATTTAGCGACATGAATCAGTATTGGGCAAGAATGCCTTCCGAAGCGGGCATTCATTTTTTCTGTGCCACTATCATGAGATGGGACAGGTATATGTCAATTATGAAGTTCCTACAATTTAGTAAATTAAAGGAAGTGAAAAGAAATGTACCTTCTACATGCTTGGATAATTTTTGTAAGATTTTGACATAATTTCAATGAATAATGTGGATGAAGGCGAGCATATTTCCATTGATGAAGCTCTAGTTTTATGGAAAGGGCGGCTAGGCTTTCATCTGTTTATAAAAACCAAGCGTGCTAGATTTGGCATCAAGGTATTTGTTATGTGAAACAGTGGACAAAATTGGAGTGGCTACAATTATAACTGGAAAGTATACTACAGCAAATGCCATGAAAACAATCTTTCTTTGCCTGATGTTGATCGAATAAATGAACTTTCATCTAGTGAAGAGTTAATTGTTCATCTTCTCAACTGGACTGGGACATCATGTAATTATGGATAACTGGTATGCAAGCACTCGTTTTTCACACTTTTTGATAACACAGAAAATAACAATGACTGCAACAATTTGTGCGAACAGAGGAGTGCCAAAGGAGCTTGCTAAAGAGAAATTGAGCGTTATGATGCCTCTTTTGTTCGCTAAGGTAATGCTCTGATAGTAAAGTGGGAAGACCGAAGATCAGTGCATGTAATAACTACAAAGTATTTTGGCAGGCTTTATTGAAAAGGATAAAATGTATTTTGGTGGAACCAGAAAAGTTTACAAAGCCCCTTTACACATTGAAAGGTATAACAAACTCATGAGAGGAGTTGATAAAGCAGACCAACTTCTGGAGCCCTTTGATCCAAGTCGTAAATCACTTGCATGGTTCAAGAAGCTAGGCCTACACTTTTCTTGTTTACAAAAATATTGTAAATGGAAAATTTACTTTCAAGAGATATATCATCATGATTGTAAGTCAAATCCTGGAAATGCATAATCCAGAAGGAGTGGCTACTCGCGATAAATTTATTACCAGCAATCCTCGTGCAGGTCACAAGCAAAAGTCTGAAAATACTGTTCACAATCACACTCCCATTGAACCATTGCCTGGTAGCTCACAAATGCATCCCAAAAGCGATGTCAAGTGTGTTACCCTAAACATAAGGAAACAAGGAAGTGTTGCATTAGATGCCCATAAAAACCAGGCCTATGTAGCGTCGAACACTTTAAAGAATGGCACAACAAATAAACTTAGTGTGATTTTCAATATTTCTTCTTCTTATTATTATTATATATATGTATGGTTTATTACAAAATATATTTTTTTATTTATAATATATATATTTCTTAATATTTATTTATAATATATATTTATAATATATATTTATATATGTTATTTAAAACAGCAAAAAAATCTGATGTTTTGAGATGGGTCAATAAGATCGTTTTTCATTACCGGCAACACGTTTCGTGAGTCGTATGGAAAGGGTTAAAGTTTGCTTCTGATAATTTCCATGTCTACCTTTAGAGATACCAACAAGGAAGATTTAACAGCATCTTTGCTTTATTCAGTCTAAGGGCAAAAGGGTGTTAATAGGGTTATCAATATTCTTATGGCTGCCAACTAAAGTAAGTTGTACTCTCCAGGATCTCATAACTCTCCTTGGGAACCTCTTTCCCATCCTCACTCAGAAACATTGAGACTCCCAAGGTAAACTAACATTTTTCTTCCATTTCTTACTTTTCCTCATATTTTTTCAAGGTTAATTTTATGTCCTTTTATACAGCCGCAGCCGAACGTCTATTGCGGAAGGTGGACTCGATCCACCACACCGGCCTTTGCTTGGCGACCGGTGCCTTCCGCACTTCTCGTATTGAGAGCCTGCTTGTCGATCCTAGAGAGATGCCACAGTGCATTACTCGCCTGTATGCATGAGCGCTGCGCTTCCCTTTGTCGCCAACGGCTTTCAAATCATCCGCAGCTGATCTCGACGGTGCCTATGCCGCCGAGTGTCGCAAGTCATACCCTAAGCCCATTGGGTTTAGGGCCAGGAAACTCCTTCGAGAGCTAGATATAGCTCTCGGGCCGATGGTGCTCCTGGTTCTGCCCAGAACGCCACCCTGGAGGGTACCACTTTTGGCTATTTGTCGCCACGCCTCTGCTCCCAAAGCTTGTACAGCGCCAGGAGTATTGCGTTCGGCCTTTTTGGAGCACATCTCTTGTCACGCTGGAACCCTGCCAGTGTATACAGATGTTCTAGTCCGAAGAGTGGGTTGGTTTTCACGCCGTATCCCTTCTGTTTGAAGTCAGCAGGGCTCTACCGAGCGCTGCGTTTGTCTTCGCGGCTGAGTTGGTGGCAATACACCACTCGGTACGCGAGATTACGCGACATGCCCGGTTCGGAGACCGGATCGTGATTTATAACCACTCACAGAGCGCCCTGAGTGCTCTCGGGGCATTGGAATCTCCACACCCTCTGGTTCGCGATATCGGTGATGCCACAGTTTTAGTGAGCCGGGTGGATGTCGAGATTATCTTCTGCTGGGTTCTTGGACATGTAGGAATTGTGGGGAATGAGCGCACCGACGATTCCGCGAGGACCGAGCGACCGGACCAGCGTTTTCCTCTTCCACACACAGACTAGATGTCAGGAATACGGGCAGCTCTTCGGACTGCTTGGCAAAGAAGATTGGAGACGGTCCAAGGAAGCCTAAAGTTGCGTGCCATTGCGCCTCGACTGTTCCCATGGACCTATCCCTCAATGCCGCGACGGCTTCAGGTCACTTTCTCTCGTTTCCGAATCGGGTACACTCGTGTGTCGCATCGCCATTTCATGGAGCGCTCGCCTGCGCCCTATTGTGACGACTGCGTTGTTCCCCAGACTGTTTGGCACATTCTTGTCAAATGTGCCAGTCTGGGTAATCTTTGCGCACGTTACTTGTCCCGGTACCGGGATGGGCGTGGTCGCTACAGCCTGTCCCTTGTACTCGGGACGAGTGCATGCACATTGACTGGTGCACCTATAGACTTCTGGGGGGATGCCGGCCGACCTTCTCCCTTTTATTTAACTAGATTTTTGTTGTTATTTTCTTTGTTGGTCACACTTTCCTGCACCGGGGGGACCTTCCCCTTATGCAGGAGCATGCTTCCTCTTTTTACGATTTTCCCTTATTGTTGTTATTGTTTTTCATTCTTATTTTAAAGTAGCATAGTGCTAGGCTGTCCTGAGTGCGGCGACTTGTGCCCAAGTGGGTAGTTGCCAGATAGGCTCTTAAAAAAAATTGACATGAACCAGTTCTCTGTCATAACATTTCTTTTGGTCTTGTGGTAAGGCTTTGTGAGTTATTTGGTTAACTGATGGCCTTCTGGGGTCTGGTGCCCTGTTTTCACAGGTAGGGAATTGCACCCAGCATGTACTTGCTGCTATTGTCATTTATGAGGACAAGCTTTATTCCATATTTAGCAGCTGCTCATCCACAGTAAGGGTGTCATGTGGGACATAGATTTTGCCACACTTTTCAATAAAGATGTCCCAGATCTTCCAGATCGCTGCAAACTTGTCAGTCTGCCACCTCTCCTCCCTTGTGCCTTTGCCATCAATTCTCAGACAGCTGACCAGGAAGGAGAAGCAATCCTCTGACATGGCTGCACAGTAGAATTCTGAGCCAGTCTGGGTGCTAAATATTTTCCTTGTGGACAAGTGGTTGTTCCTATGGCACTCACTGACGATTAGTATCCCCAAAAGTGCTCGCAACTCTGCTGGTTCTATCAGGGACATCCTTGCCCTGTGATAGTCATACTTGGCTGGAATGATATGGTTGGTCCACTGCAATATTTAATTTATAATTTCATCATCAAACAGCCGGTTCATGGCTTTCTCTGGGGTGTCTGCACTCCTTGCTTCCAGTGCAGGTCCTGGGGTGTGGGAAGGGGCAATGTTACATGATGCTGTCCTTACTGCCGTGAGTATCTGTGGACGACAGTTCCACCTAAAGCCACATCTGGTTGTCATTGTGCTGGTTCAAAGGTCGAAGATTCTTGGAACATCATCATTATCATCAGCAGCACGGGTTCATCTTCCCCTTGCAACACTAGGGACAGCAGAGGGAATAGTTGGCATAGCAGGGGGAACAGCAGGGTCAGAAGGAGGCACAGCAGGGGCAGCCACGCCGACACCATGTGGCTTGTGAGGTGTTGATGTCCCTCTTTGTTTGTTGCATGCACTCCTGAAACTCCCTTTCATCTGACTCATCTCTGACCTCATCAGATGATGGGGGCTGCTCATAATCTTTGTCATTATCTGAGTAATGCAACCAATCATTTTCCACATCCTCTTCATTTTCACTTTCATTTACATGTAATGCACTTATATCTGATAAACCTGCCTTATTCATTATATTGTGTAGTTGTTCGTCAGCATAAGACTTCACAGATTCTTCACTGGCCATATTATTACAATGAAAAGCAAAATTTCAAAGCCTGTAAAGAAAAAGATACATGAGAAAGCACAGAAAATCAAATCATCTGATATTATATATATTATATTAGTATATAAAGTATATTAGTTTATAAAGTATTATATGAGGCATACACAGTCACTATGTTTATACATTATAATGGTTATGGGGTAAAATTTACTAAAGTATATTAGTATATTAACACTGTTCTGGGTAAACTGTACCCAAGTACATTTGTACATTCACATAGTTGTGGGGTATATAATCCCCTTACAGGTTTGTACGTTATCATGGCACTAGGATAAAATTTACCCGACCCACCCCACACGTGATCCCACAATCCCACAAGCACAAGAGCTCACAGCCGACTGAAGCTACAGAGACACCCATGTGGCTACCACCAAGCACCACGCGGTGGCCACATAAAACAAAGGGCGTGGGGTATATTATACCCCACAACCGTGTTTAAGGGTTAAGGATCTTCATAATTGTATTGTACATCCATCCCAATCAGACCATTTTCCCTGCTCAGGACAAATGGGGCAAACACATTACCAATTTGGTCTTCTTGTAGCTCAAAATGTTCCATTCAAATTGAGTCTATAAGTCGCCATCTTTTTTCATCTTGCCACCCACTATAAATATATTGCTCATTAAAAAATAAGGTTGAATACATGATACTTGCTCAGTCACAGAATTAATGAAGCTATCAAAAATGTATGGTGTGATGAAATCTTTAGAACAAGTTTGTCAAAATATGATTAAATCCATGCAAAAAATATCTACAATAAGTCATCCACAGCAAGGTACAGATGACAGAGTATTAATATAATGTATGATAATATATACATTTACTTTTAAACACAATACAAATTTCTAGGGTGATCAAATACTTTTTGCCAATACTACTTTTCAATCCATTTTATATTTTATTTTTACAACTACTTAAATTCAATAGTTTCTACTAGAGACTTGTATAAAATAAAAAAAATGTTCAGAAAATAATTTTTCTTTCTCATGCTGACAAATTTGAAAAAAAAATTTGCTTGTTTTATGGGCAGGACTGAAGCGAATCCACAGCTTCAAAGTTCCAATGATTCTGGCTGATGATTTGACACTGAAGGAGAGAATTGAACTGCACAATCTTGAGTTGGAGCAACGTAGACAAGGAATCTATCATAGCCCTGATTGGTAAGGCAACTTCCTATATTCACTGCTCCCACAAGATGATAACAAGTGCCTAAATTTTATAGAAAGCACTTTATTACAAAATTCTTCAATAATAGTTATAAATTCACCCTTGGGTATCCTTATCTATTAACCTTGGTGAGGTTTGTCATTGAAATCATTCAAATGAAACAAGGAATTAACTAAACTAAGATAGCAGCAAATGAAGCATTTAAACAAACATTGGAAGCCACATTTTTTTATATTTAGTTTACAGAAGGAAATTGGAAATGAAGAATAGTTCAAAAGTAGATAGTGAAAGCACTTTAATGAGCTTAATAATGTGTTGTATAAAGCTTCCATAACCTGTTTAGGGATATATAATCTTTATAATTGCATGAGATTGTGAGAGGTCTGAAGAATGGGAAGGCAGCTGGAGTAGATGATATAGTCAATGAAATGCTAAACAGTGATGCTAATTGTGTTATGGAATGGGTCTTGTGGTTGTGTTATGAGATATTTGAAAGGTGATAAATGCCAGCGGATTGAAGAAATGGTGTGATAATACCCTTGCATAAGAATAAAGGGAAGAAAGATGAACGTAAAAATGACAGTGGGATATGTACTTTGAGTGATGTACCCAATTTACCTTTTGGCTTCCCTACCCCTCTTCTCTGAGGTGGGCAGACTGAAGGAATGTCACCTCATTCCACAGGCTGGTCCACAATTCCCTAAGTGGGGTGATGGAGTTTGTTTTGTACTTGTGCAAGGTTTGGACAGTCAACTTGATACTTAGTGTCATCTGGGTCTAAGGTAACATTGGATGATGTTTGTGTTGGGCCAAGAGGGGCAAGGTTTATTCTATCTTAGTATTTTGGAAGGATGGTCAAGTGGCCTCTGTTGGCCAAGAGATACTCTGTGTGTCCTGTGTTAGGTATTGTATACTGGGCAGTCATTTAAGTCTGCTGGTGAGGATGGTGCAAATGTTTTATCAGGTTGTGGTTTGGGAAGGAGGTGGAATGTTGTACTAGAGGTTTTTGTTTGTTTTCATTCAGGTTGAGGTGGTGTGGTGGCAGGCTCTAGATCCCACACTACAATCTCTGAAGCTCCACTAGAGCTGCCTGGGTGTTTGAGGGGAGGATAATGAAGGGTTAGTCTAATATTTACTTTATAAAAAACCCCCCAGTAAATACTGGAAAAAATGGTAACTCAAAACCTTCACAAGTATAAATATTCAAAATTATGTACAGCCTTACAAATAAATTGTAATATTGGCCAACGCCAAAATATAGATCACCCCCAAATAAATAAATATGTATATACACACTACTGAAATACTTAGATAATATATATAGGGCCGCCAACATAAAGATATAAACAAGCCACCCAAGATATATATAGGGCCTTACAAATATAGATATCATCCAATGTAATGAGAAATCACACGCAAAATTGTGAATATATATTGGATCCAAACCAACAATATTTACAAATGGTACCAGTATCAGGGGGAAAAATGGAAACGGAGGTGGGCCCACTTTCTTTGAGGAATCCCTTTGGGTCCCAGACTCTTGAAGCGTTTTGCACTCAGGGAACTGGGACTCGCGGGTTCCAACCACTTTGTTGGAGACTGAGAGGTGCTAGTCCATACGCTTCAGGATGGTCCTTTCTTAGTTGTGAGTGAGGGTCAAGGCTGGCTGCTGCTGTCTCTCAAGTCAGATGTCGATAGACAGCCAGTACCAAGGAGCTGGAAAGGAGAAAGCATGTTCAGTCGCAGATTCACTGTCACACTCAAACATCATTAAAAAAAACAACATACATACACACAACCCTATTCAGACTGACTCTTACCTAGATGACTCTCCAGCTCGCTCTTCTGTCTAACTTCCAATTCAGACAACTTCCTCACTTAAGTTTAGCCACTTCACAAGTGTCTCTTTCTCAAAAAATGTCACTTTATATTTTAAAATTCGCCTGTGGGGGGAGACAAAGGTGAATGGGGGTGCACGATAGAAGTCTATCGAGTCCCCAACCCGGATCACCCTCTCTCTTCATCCAAAGCACCCTTGGAAGAGAAGAAAGGGATTAGATATTTGGGGAGGGGAGGCAGACTACTACACTGGGATTGCTTAAGCGCTCTGAAGTGTTTGGTTCCTCTCATATTTAGATGTACTCAGATTGTACGACTTTGGTTTTGGTTCATGTTGTGTGGTTTGTGGGCATCCTATGATGATTCTGAAGCCATGGTGGTGATTTCTTTTTGAGCAGTTCAGACACAATCTTGTGGAAGTGGTTTACGAGGTATGTGTTGACTTGGATGACCTCTGATATGGCCTTGCAGCTTTTGTCATCCATTTAATTATGTTATGTATAAAGTTTGGTGATTTTCTTATTTTTTTTTTCCTATATTGATGTGTGTCTTTGACAACAAATGGGGGAAAAAGGATAAGAGAAACCACAGGTGGTACAAGAAATGAACAGAACTGTATATAAGCCGGCAGTTCGGTTCATTTCTTGTCTTAGTTCCTTGTTACTCTGGGGAAGCTCGAGAGGAGTGAAATATCAGTAAAGAAGAGCCTTGTACCACTTGTGCCCCGTAAGGGGCGCGGCGATTTGCCATCCTGGCCGCCGTGCTGACGGGATCCAGCGCTCCGTCCGGCCCCAGCTTAGCCTCTCTTCTTTCCTTCAGATAGCCCGATTTCTCCCCTACCTCGTCGCTTTTCATACAACCTCTCCCACAACTTTCTCTGGTCAGCCTCTAATTTCACAGGGTAGATGCTGACCTTCTTCTCAAGCCAACCACCCCGGATCGGGGCTGGGGGGAGAGGGGACATTGTTCCCTAACCCCTCAGCTCCGGTTCGGGATGGGGTTTTTTAACAACCTGCTTCATCCCCACCCATACCTTCCTCACATCCCCTTTCCTCTCCTCTTCACATTCTATCAATTTTACGCCGTGTCCAAGGTGGAGCCGCCATGCCGATGGACTGCCAGGCCACCAGGCGGGAGGGGTGGTCCCGAATGGCGGCGCCTGGCTCTGCCGGGCTAGTAAGCACCTCTCGCAGTGCGGGCAACTGCGAGAGGTGATGAGCTATTGCGTCCCGTATTAAAAAGAGGGTCACCATGCCCATGTATGACACAAAAAACAAAAAAACCCAACCCCCAACTTCCCCAAGAAAATCAACGGAGCCGCCCTCGGGCAGCTCCACCGAGAAAATGGAGGTCCCTCCCCTTGTGCTTGCGCAAGGGACCCTCCATAATTCTTTAACCGGAGAGGAGGCTTACTCCTCTCCTACGCTTACGGGTGTAGGGGACTCCCCCTCACCCCCTTCTCTGGAGGTGCTTTCGGGCACTTCCCTATCTCCAGCGGCAGTCCCTCCTTTGCTTTCTAAGGGGACTGCCAAGAAAGCCAGCAGGCAGCCCATTGCCGACCACCCCTCGTGCAAGCGGCTCGGTAGGGCAAACCCCCTTAGGGGGGAGAGGGAAGCCAGGCCCCTTCGGTCGCTACCCTCAAAAGACCTGCTGGCAAGAATTTTAAACCTTGCTGGGGTCAAGGCCTGTGTCTCCCCACACAAGACTGGCGACACTGCCAAGGGGACCTGCGATGTCCTGGGAGGGGATGGCCAACTGGAGGCCCCTCCTGTGATAGACATGGTCCTTGAGGAGACCCAGCCTCAGATGGTAGGGCCTTCCATGGGGGGGAATCCGGGCTCGGCGCCAAGCACCGAACCCGAATCCGCCCCTATGCAAGGTCCCCCTCAAACGGCCGAGGGCTCCGAGGCCGTAAAAGGAGGGGAGGGATCTCCTCCGACAGGTGCCCCTACGACGACCAGGACCTTCTCCATTTCAGAGAGGGACCTGTCTGAGGCCGGCCCATCTGGCATGGGGGCTTCTGTGTGCGGAGGTGAGAAGCGGGTTCATTCCCCGCCGTCCTCTCCTAAAAAGAAAAATACTAAAAAGACTAAAAAGACGAAGAAGACTCGGGACTCCTCTCCATCCGCGGGGGCTGCGGGGACGGATGGGTCTGCTGCCACTTTGGTAGGCGACCAAGCCAAGATCGGCACATCCGCCCCCTCTACCCCCTCGTGTGCGGAGCCCCTGACTAAGACTAACACCAAGAATGCACAGGGCGGAGCCTCGATGACATCGGGGCCCCTCATTCAGAGGTTACCTGGCGTTTTCGAGCCCGCTGGCTTCAAGCGCTTCCTCGTTATTCGCTCCACTGATGGCACCATGTTGTCCAAGGGCAACATGATCCATCAGAGGAGAGGATTAGCTAGTGCAATTGGTAGAGAGCCGAAGGTAACCCGTTTCTCGGACGGGAGCCTTCTGGCAAATGCGGCGAATCCCGCCGAGGCGGCCAAGATAAGTGCTCTTCGGACACTTCATGGCACCCCGGTGAGTGTGACGCCGCACTCTACCATGAACTTTGTAAAAGGAGTAGTTTATGCGAGGGAACTCGTTGACTACTCCATTGAAGACATCACCCTAGAGCTGGCCGACCATGGGGCGGTCAAGGTCGAATGTGTGATGAGAAAACAGGGAGGGGCCTCGAGACCCACCCCTACATTCTTCGTCACGTTCGACTGTGACAAGCTCCCTGAGTCGGTGCGTGCCGGTTGGTACCGCTACCGCGTGAAGGCATTCGTGCCACTGCCGCGGCGGTGCTATTACTGTCACCGCTTCGGCCATACGAATCGATCATGTAGACGTGCAAAATCGGGGTCACCCGAAGTCTGTGTAAATTGCTCCAAGGTCGCACACGATAAGTCCAAATCGTGTGTGGCCAAGTGTGTCAATTGCGGAGAGCCGCACCCTGCTTCTTCGAAGCAATGTGGTGCATATCTCCTTGAGAAAGAAATCCTGGCCGTTCAGGCCCAGGATCGACTCTCATTCCGCGAGGCAAAGGACTTGGTCCTGGCGCGCCCGGCTCTGCCTGGGACGTCATATGCCTCAATAGTTAGCAAGGTACCCTCTGCTCCTGGCCCATCCAGGCCAACGAGCACGGTTGTTTCCGCGCCCATTCGGCTAAAACCAGGGCTCCCCCCTCTTCCCCCAGCGTGACCGTTTCCCGTAAGGCGAAACGGCCACGCGTCTCCACCGAGTCGTTAGACTCACAGGAGGCAACACCCCTGAAGATGGTCGCTAGGCCATCTTCCGGGGTTCCTAAAGCTGTCCCCCGAAAGGAGGACAGCAACAAAGGAGCTTCGGCTCCTTCGCCCACGCCCCGAGGTGGAGCGAGTGGCTCGGAGACGGTGGTTCCTCGAAAAGAGGCCCCCCCGCCTCCGAAGCCGCAGCGCCCGCCTAAGGTTTCGAGGCGGAGGGAGGAAAAGACTCGCATGGCGAGCCCAACCTCCCCCAATAAGTCCTCGAAGGCGACAGCGCCTCCAGCGCTTTGTCCGGCCAACAGCGCCCGGGGTTCTGCCCCCGGGAAGCGTACGGCCATTCCCGTGAGGGTCTTCAATTCGAGGAGGGCCCCCGCGTCTCCTCCGAGCTAGGCCTGGAGGGCATATTCCTTCAATGGAATTGCCGTGGACTCCGGGCCAACTGGGAGGAGCTGCGGAGGCTCGCCTCGTCCCGTTACCCGTTAGCTATTTTTTTGCAGGAGACCATGCTAGGCGCGTGCCCCCTGCCTGCCCTCCCGGGGTATAAGGGTCTTGCGACCCCACCACCGCGGGATGGCCGGGCTGGGGGATGCGCGGTTTACACCCGGCATGATGTCTCCGTTCTTCCTTTCTCTTTAGATACCTCCTTTCAGGCAGTGGCTGTGCAGCTGCACCTGGATAGGAGGTATACTATCATTTCTGCGTACATTCCACCGTCAGCTGACTTCGACGCGGGGGACTTCCGCCGCGTCGTGGCACGTTTGCCGAGGCCCTATCTCTTGCTTGGAGATCTGAACGGCAGGCATCCTCTCTGGGGAGATTACTCCATAAATCCCAGGGGACAAGTCCTTGCCGATCTGATCGAAGAGCTTGAGATGGGTGTCCTAAACGTGGATGAGTTTACGCATCACTGTCCGAGAACCGCTTCATTTTCTTGCCTTGACCTATCTTTGTGCTCTTCGGATGCACAGCCTGATTTTGATTGGGGGGTGGTCGATGACCTCCATGGTAGTGATCACTTTCCCATTCAAATATCATTTTCAGGGCAACTGCCGCCTGAGAGACCACCTCGGTGGTGCTTGGCGCGGGCGCGGTGGCCTGCATTTCAGGAAATGACTGAATTCTCTATCTCAGTCGAGGAGTTTAGGTCGGTAGATGAGGCCGTTGAGTTCTTCTCCGGCAACCTCATCGCCGTGGGCCTGACTACTATTCCTAGGACGTCTGGCCGTTTTGCACGCCGACCACTCCCATGGTGGTCGGCCGAGTGTGAGACGGCCCTCAAACAGAAGCGTTATGCCTACATGCGCTATAAGCGCCGCCCGAACGATTTCACTGTCGCTGAATTTCGTCGGGCTAGGGCTAGGTTCCGGTATATTTCAAAGCACGCCCGCCGCTCTTCTTGGCGGGCATACGTGTCTTCACTTAACGGGAAGACCCCTTTAGCTGAGGTGTGGAAGCGAGTCAAAGGATTCGGGGCAAGTTCTCGCAGGACCCCTCTCCCGTTCTCCAGGAGAATGGGACCGCAATCTCGGACCCCGCGTCCGTGGCGGAATCCTTAGCGACCGCTTTCTCCGCATTCTCTAGCCGTGATGCTGCTCCGCCAGCATTCAATGCACGTCGTGATGTCGCGGAAGGCCGCCGGCTGGACTTTACCTCCAGAGGCGGAGAACCCTTCAACGACAAGTTTACTGTGAGTGAGTTGCGTTCCGCTCTCGCTTCGTGCGCGGACACCGCCCATGTTCCGGACGATGTCCCGTACGCCATGCTTCGACACCTGGGTGAGCGAGGCATGGCCTTTCTGTTAGATCTGTTCAACAGGATCTGGGTGGAAGGTCTTCTCCCAGACTCCTGGCGAATCGCTACTGTTCTCGCCTTTCGCAAGCCGGGGAGAGATCACTCTACTCCGACCGGTTTCCGCCCAATCTCTCTAACCTCTTGCGTGTGCAAGTTGATGGAGAAATTGGTAAATGTTAGATTAGCCTATTTCCTGGACAGCGGAGGCCATCTGTCTTCTGCACAGTGCGGCTTCCGTAAGTTTCACTCCACGTCGGATGCTCTGCTCCGACTGGAAAGTGCCGTCTGCGAGGCTTTCCTTCGTAGACAGCACTACGCCACGGTGTTTTTTGATCTGGAGAAGGCCTATGATACCGCATGGCGATACGGTATCATGGAGACTCTCCATACGATGGGGGCGAGGGGACGCATCCCAATGTTTATATCTGAATTTTTGCGAGATCGTGGATTCCGCGTACGGGTGGGGGGAGCCCTCTCTGCCCCAAAGGAGCAGGAAGAGGGTGTCCCGCAGGGAAGTGTCCTCAGTGTCACACTCTTTGCCCTGAGCATCAACGGCATCACCTCGGTTCTGCCAGAAGATGTTCTCGCTACGCTCTACGTGGACGACCTTTCGATCTCTTTTGGCGCGGCCCAGATGCCAACTCTGGAGCGTCGACTCCAACAGGCATTGAACCGCGTCTCTCGCTATGCCGAAGCGCACAGGTTTCGGTTTTCTTTGGCCAAGACTAAGGTGGTGCACTTCTGCCGCCATCCACGGCTTCACCCCGACCCAGATTTGTTTCTTAATGGGGTGCGCCTGGATGTGGTTGAGTCGCACCGTTTCCTTGGTCTTTGATTCGACCGACGCCTCACCTGGGAGGCTCATATTCGCAGCCTTAGGGTCTCTTGTACCCGCGCCATGGACATTCTCCGTTCCGTGACGTTCAGCGCTTGGGGCGCTGATAGGGCTACCGCCTTACTTTTTTATCGATCCTTTGTTCGCTCGAAGCTCGACTACGGATGCGAGTTTTATGCATCCGCAGCCGAGCGTTTATTGCGGAAGGTGGATTCAATCCACCACACCGGCCTTCGCCTTGCGACCGGTGCCTTCCGCACTTTCCCCATTGAGAGCCTGTTGGTCGATGCTGGGGAGATGCCACTCGCTCTGCGCCGCGTGCAGTGCATCACTCGCCTGTACGCGCGAGCCCGGTGCCTCCCTCAGTCGCCAACAACTCTCACTGCATCCGCAGCTGATCTCGATGGTGCCTATGCCGCCGAGAGACGCCAGTCATACCCTAAGCCCTTTGGGTTTAGGGCCAGGAAACTCCTTCGAGAGGTAGATATAGCTCTCGGGCCGGTGGCGCCCCTGGTTCTGCCCAGGACGCCACCCTGGAGGGTACCACATTTGGCTATTTGTCGCCACGCCTCTGCTCCCAAAGCTTGTACTGCGCCGGGAGTATTGCGTTCGACCTTTTTGGAGCACACATCGTGTCACGCTGGTACCGTGCCAGTGTATACGGATGGCTCCAAGTCCCAAGAGGGGGTCGGCTTCCACGCCGTATCCCCTCTGTTTGAAGTCAGCGGGGCTCTACCAGGCGCTGCGTCTGTCTTCACGGCCGAGCTGGTGGCAATACACCACTCGGTACGGGAGATTACGCGACGTGCCCGGTTCGGAGACCGGATTGTGATCTATAGCGACTCATAAAGCGCCCTGAGTGCTCTCGGGGCATTGGAATCTCCGCATCCCCTGGTTCGCGAAATCCGTGACGCCACGGTTTTGGCGAGCCGGGCAGATGTCGAGATTATCTTCTGCTGGGTTCCTGGACATGTAGGAATTGCGGGGAATGAGCGCGCCGATGAGGGCGCCAAAGAGTCCGCGAGGACTCTGCGACCGGACCAGCGTTTCGCTCTTCCTCACACTGACTACATGGCAGGAATACGGGCAGCTCTTCGGACTGCTTGACAAAGAAGATGGGAGACGGTCGAGGGGAACTTAAATTTGCGTGTCATTGCGCCGCCACTGTTCCCATGGACCTATCCCCCAATGCCGCGGCGGCTTCAGGTTGCTTTCTGTCGTCTTCGAATCGGACACACTCGTGTGACGCATCGCTACTTGATGGAGCGCTCGCCTGCGCCCTATTGCAACGACTGCGTCGCCCCCCAGACTGTTCGGCACATTCTTGTCGAATGTCCCAGTCTGGGTGATCTTCGCGCACGATACCTGTCCCGGTACCGGGATGGGCGGGGTCGCTACCGCCTGTCCCTTGTACTCGGGACGAGTGCGTGCACCATGACTCGTGGACTTATTGACTTTTTGGGGGAGGCTGGCCTTCTCCCTTTCATTTAACCCGGTTTGTTGTTGTTGTTGTTATTGTTTTTGTTATTGCTTCTTTATTGTTATTGTTATTTCTTTTTATTGTTTCCTGTTTAATTTTTAAAGTAGCCTAGAACTAGGCTGTTTGTTTACGGCGACTAATGCCTAAGTCGGCAGTCGCCAGATAGCTCCTTAATTAAAAAAAAAAAAAAAATGTACCACTTGTGGTTTCTCTTATCCTCCCTCCCCATTATTTTGCCTACATTAAATTGTAGGTTAAAAATAACATAATTCAATGGAAGACAAAAGCTGCAAGGGTGTATCACAGGTCATCTGAGTCAACACCTACCCAATAAACTGTCTAAAACACTGCTTAAAAAAGGCATCACCATTATGCTTAGAAAACCTCAGTGATCTATCTACTAGTACCCCTAAGACCTTCTCATTCTCTACTGCATTCATTCAATGCCCATCCATTTCATAGCTAAATTCTCTATTATCCCTTAGTGTGTTAATAACTTTACATTTTTTAAGATTAAAATTCATCTGCCAATTTTGTGCCCAACTTATTTAAGTCACTGCAATTTCAAATTAGCCTTGCTTCATTTACTACAGTTGCCAATTTTGTGTCATCAGTGAAAATTGACATTTTACTATTTACACCTTTAGTAAGATAATTTATAAACTAGGAATAATAATGGGCCTAGAACTGATCCCTGATGTATGCCACTGATAATCTCCCTCCATTATGAAATTTAGTTACATAATCCATAAATTCAAGTAAGTTTGTTAAACACGATCTACCACTTCTAAACCCATGCTGACCAACATTTATTAAACTAGTTACCTATTTCTATATAGTCAAAAATACTCTTCTTAACTACCTTCTCAAGAATTTTACAAACTATGTATATATGTTTAGCTTACAGGCCTAAAGTTATTTGGGTCCTCTTTACTTACCTCCTCAAAAATTGGCACTATATTTGCTATTTTCCAATCATTAAGTATTTCCCCAAACTCCAGTGATCTAGTATATATCTTCTCAAGAGCTATTGCCAGGCAGATGTTGAGATTATCTTCTGCTGGGTTCCTGGACATGTAGGAATTGTGTGGAATGAGTGCGCCAAAGAGTCTGCGAGGACTGGCCGACCAGACCAGCGTTTTGCTCTTCCTCACGCCGATTACATGGCAGGAATACGGGCAGCTCTCCGGGCTGCTTGGCAAAGAAGATGGGAGATGTTTGAGGTGACCTTAAAGTTACATGACAGTGCACCGTGACTGTTCACATGGACCTACCATACAATGCCGCAATGGCTTCAGGTTGCTTTCTGTCATCTCCAAATTGGACACACTCTCAGGATGTATTGCCATTTGATGGAGTGCTCACCTGCGCCATACTGTGAAGACTGCATTGTCCCCAGACTGTTTAGCACATTCTTGTTGAATGTCCCAATCTGGGTGATCTCCACACACATTACTGAGTGGGGTCGCTACCGCTTGTCCTTTGTACTCAGGACTGGTTCGTTCACACTGTCTTGTTGACTTTATGACTTTTTAGAGGAGGCTGGCCTCATCCACTTTATTTGACATTTTTTGTGCGTTTCCTTTTGCTTCCTTCTTGCCTTTTTTCTTTTTCTCATTATTTTTAGCATTTGTCCTTTTTATTGTTATTTGTTATTTACATATTGTTATTTGTTATTTACATATAGCCTAGTAGTAGGCTGTGTTATGTTTGGCAACTTATGCCCAAGTAGGCAGTCGCCAGATGGGCTACCACAATGAAAAAAAAATTCAAGAGCTACTGCAATACTTTATATACCTTGTTTGTTGATGTACTAGCTTTAATTATTCCTAAGTTAAATTAAACAATCTGATGATCACTATTTCCCAATATGTTTCCCTGACAGTCAATTCCTGAAATAAATTATCATCATTTGAAAGTACCTGATCTAATATATTGGTACCTCTTGCTGTATATTAACAAATTGACTAAAAAAAATTCTCCTCAAAACATTCTATAAACTTACAACTTTCTCTATCCCTCCTTATCATATTTTCCCAATCCATAGAGCTTAAATTAAAATCACCTAGAATTACTGTATCTGCCTCACATCCTTTATTTATTTCCCTTATCATTAACTCATCTATATCATCAGTCTGTCCAGCTGGTCTTTAAAAGCCTGCCAAGTTTGCACCATGAAACAATAGGTAAATTTTCCTCTCTTTAAATTTAGGCAAAACTATGAATCAGTGAAAGATAAATTCGACAGCATCGATCATGTGTTTGATCTTCATGGGCACATTATTGGCATGAATTTGTCACCTGATCACAGGTAGGTTAAAATATTCTCACCATTGAACTGCTTTTACATTGTTGGAGTAGTGGAGACGTACATTCAAAGGAGTTGCTGCAGTATGCCCAACTAAAATCTATATAAATACCCCAATTGAAAAGGTTATTGTCTCATGTGTCTTGATTTTCAGTCTCTCTTCTATGTATCCTTGCTACAGAGATATTAGTGATTTATTTGAAGATTTCCTTGACACGATACATTCTTTTCCTTTTGCTTGGCTATAAAATAAGTCTCCTAATAAATATTTTTTCCTGCCTTATTATAAGCAAGTGGGGATAGACCAGGTAGGGTTTGTATCAATCAAGTAATTGCATTGAGACATTTGAGACCAGGGATAAAAAATGTGCCCAGTCTCATGGATCTCATAGGCCAGACATTTTATCATTTGTCACTTAACTTAACAATTCATCACCATTAACCAATGATAGGGAAACTTGCATCAACCGGATGGATTTTGACAGCAATGGCCAGAACACTCACAACTTTTGTTGACTGTAGCTCACAAACCTATCACCCAACTCTTGTGGTTTCCCCTTGACCACTCCTTCCTCTACAGTCACCCCAGTGGCCCCTCTAAGCTCTCTCGGGAAGAGTCTGCAGGTGGGTACCCTTTGTCCTGACAGTCTTGAACTAGATTGATACTACCATGGCTTTATTCCTTTTGGCACTTTTTTCGCTATTTAACCACTTATAAGGCCTCTTACTTATTCTTTTGGTCCATGGCTAATATTGGAGGCTAGTTACCGACTTGCCTTTGTCCATTCATTCCTTGAAGGGGGGACATCACCCCCTTCCTCTTGACTGGTTGAGGTGGTGAGATTTAACATGTCTGCATTCCTACCACCCTTTTCTCCTACTCCCCTCTGTCTCTTTCTTTTCCTTGTATCCCCTTCCCTCCCAGATCAAACACCAACACCTTTCCCCCTCCCCACAAGTAGCTGTGTAGCTATATATTTTCACATTTTAAATTTCTCTGTGGATCTCCCCTTACCAAACTTTCTGCCTTTTTGCTATTTTGCTTCAAATTCGAGACAAAACTTCTCAAAGAACCCTCCATATGACCAGAGCTGGAGATTGGGGCACGTCCCCTTAGAGAGACACTCAGTGGCAGATCTGTCTGGGGCCTCCCTTCAATCCTAGAAGTAAGACTAGTGTGCTACATGGTGGCCAATGTGCCAGCTCACTACAATTTTAGTGCCAGCACCCCTGATGCTCCCAGCCTGCAAGAGTTTCCTACCAATAGAATTTTCACTCATGAGATCCCTGTCACCACAAAGGGGTATATCCTGATGTAGGCTGCTTCTGAGGGTATCGGGGACCTTAACTCTGGGGCCATGGCATCCTCACCTCAGATGGCAGGATCTTTCCTGAAGGGTGATTGCAGCTTAAAAGGATCCACTCTCAAGTCGGACCCCACTCCAGGGCACGTCCCTTCCAAAAGGTCTCAGTTGCCTAAAAAACAAAGGCAAAAAATGATAAGGACACAGTTCCTTCTACGTTAGGCACCAAGTACTGGAGGGTCATTTACCATTTCAGCAAAGGGACATGGATGCTGCTGGTCTATTCAGTCTTGTGGTTCCCTTCAGGAGTGTTAGAGAAGGGGGTGTAACCCCCTCTATTGCCACCAACAAGTAAATAAAGCCGTTAGGCCTCTGAATGTATATGTTTTTAGGTCATCCATTCTACTGACAGAACACATATTCCATCAGTGTTTAGTTATGTGTTATGATAGAAAACCAAAGGTCTCAATTTTTAAGATGGCACACTCAACACAAATAGACCCTGCACATCACCTCGAACTTTTTAAAAATAGTAGTGCTTTATGCCAGCGAACTGCTAGACATCAATGAAGAGCTGACAGCCGAGAAGTGATCAGTGCCAATACTTTGCCTTAAGAAATAAATCTGGCTGATTTGCAAAACTGGATCAATCCCAGATTCGTGTAAACTGCTCAAAGGCTATTCATAGTAAGCTGTTTTGTGCAAGGCTGTGTGTGAATTGTATTGGATCGCAACCTTGTTCCTCTAAGCATTGCAATTATTTGTATTAGAAAGAGGTGGCCATTCAGATTAAACACTAGATTTCACTTAGAGAGATTAAGGAGATGGCTGAAGCTGAGTCTCTGAAAAATCAGGCAAGGGATGGAAATGCTCCCTCTCGGATTTTGATGATAATTAGTGTATGGCTAGATATTTGGTTGAGACCACTGAGTCTGAAATCCATTTTTCAATATCTTAGTTAGAAACAAAGTTATGGACATCCCAATTTTGAGTGTTTTGGCAGCCCCCTATTTTAATGACTTGTATCTCAGCCCCTAATTTACGTACATAGAATGTTAGCCAAAAAAAACAAATGTCCACAAGAGAATTTTTAGCTCTTTAAATTAATTAAGTCAATACTTTATATAAAAATAATATTAAAAAGTTAAGGCCATCTAAATTTTTAATGTAATGTGGGGTAGGTACCCCAAAGAACATGGATTTTTTTTAACAAAAAAAGGCACTATCCCTTTTGTTTCATAAAATGCATACTTTCTTTAGTATATTTTACTTGGTCTTTTCAATATACAAGGTTGAATATATTGAACTTTTCAGCACTTTTTAATAAATTGCCTAGAGTTTATGCTGTAGTACATATGTAGAATCACTATGTTAGAAGGGAATTTTCCTGCTTCTTTTGGGTCAAATTAATGTGATTGTAACTCCAGCATTCAATTTGGGTGCACTCAACACACTCAAAATGTTCATCACTACCTAACATGTATCCTCAATTGACAAAAAAGAGAATTTGTTTTGTCCAACTTCATACACCAGGTCTGGTTTTTATGTTCATCTGGAGATTTCTTCAATAAACCCTTTTCCATAAAAAGCATTACAATAATACCTCACCCTACATCATTAATTGGTTCTTAAGGCAGTAACATAACCTGAATTTTGACATAAATTGAACATAATGGATAAAAAATGCCTTAGAATGACAAAAAATGATGGTAAACACTTTCAAACTAGTGTAAGAATAACACATCATTTTTAATCCTCTGGTTCATTGGAATCCTTTCATGTGTTTGTCATTCTATCCACACTGACAATAGACATTCCATCTCATCAAAAATCTTCCCTCTTTTCATGTTAATCACATGTCTTCAAAGAAGTGCTTTTACAACCACATATGCTAGAATTTGTTCAAGATCATGAATTCTGGTTGATACGGTAGACCTTGGCAATCCTACAAAATGAGCGATCACTAACGTTTTCACTTTTTTCATATCACTTTATCAGCCTAACCTTATCAGCCATCATAGGAACATTATGCTTAGGTACACTCACTTTCCCTTTCTTTGGACCCATAGTTATTTTATGCGCAGATCACTAATAAATCACAGAAATAAAAGAGGAAAGCTAAAGAAGTACACACACTGAACTACATGCTTGAACTGAAACTGAATACAGTATCACAGCCATGCCACTGAGACAGGTTTACTGTGAGTGAGTTGCGTTCCGCTCTTGCTTCGTGCGCAGACACTGCCCATAGTCTGGACGATGTCTCATACACCATGCTTCAACACCTGGGTGAGTGAGGTATGGCCTTTCTGTTAGATTTGTTCAACAGGATCTGGGTAGAGGGTAACCTCCCAGACTCCTGGTGAATCGCTATTGTGCTAGCTTTTAGCAAACCGGATAGAGATCATTCTACCCCGGCCGGTTTCCGTCCAATTTCTCTAACCTCCTTGCATGTGCAAGTTGTTGGAGAAACTGGTAAATGTTAGATTAGCCTTTTTCCTGGACAGCGGAGGCCATTTGTGTTCTGCGCAGTGCGGCTTCCACAAGTTCCATTCCACGTCGGATGCTCTGCTTTGACTGGAAAATGCCTTCTACGAGGCCTGCCCCCCATAAGGGGCGTGAGGATTTGGCATCTTGGCTGCCGTGCTGACAGGACTCAGCACCCCATCCGACCCCAGCTTAGCCTCTTCTCCTTCCTTCAAAACACTTGTTTCCTCGCTTTTCATACAACCTCTCCCACAACATTCTCTGGTCAGCCTTTAATTTCACAGGGTAGATGCTGACCTTCTTCTCAGCCAACTGTCCCGGATAGGGGCTGAGGGGGGGAGGGGACAACGTTCCCTAACCCCTGAGCTCCGGTTTGGGGTGGTTGGTTTTTAACAACCTGCTTCATCCCCACCCATTTCCTTTCCTCTTCACGATCTATCTTTTTACACCGTGTCTAAGGTGGAGCCGCCATGCCGATGAACTGCCAGGCCACCAGGCAGGAGGGGTGGTCCTGAATAGCGGCACCTGGCTCTGCCAGGCCTGTAAGCACCTCATGCAGTGCGAGCAACTGCAAGAGGTGATGAGCTATTGCTTCTCGGAGAACAAATAGGGTCACCATGCCCATGGATGAAAATAAAAAAAACAACCCAAATCACTCCCCAATTCCCCTTGCTGATCAACAGAGCCACCCTTGGGCAGCTCCACCGAAAAAATGGAGGTCATCCCCCCCCCCTGTGCTTGCGCAGGGGCCCCTCCATATTTCTCTAACTGGAGAGGAGGCTTATTCCTCTCCTATGACCCTGGATGTAGGGGCTTCCCCCTTACCCCCTTCTCTGGAGGTGCTTTCGGGCACCTCCCTATTTCCATCGGCAGTTCCTCCTATTCTTTTTAAGGGGACTGCCAAGAAAGCCAAGAGGCAGCCCATTGCCGACCGCCCCTCGTGGAAGCGGCTCGGTAGGGCTAACCCCCTTAGGGGGTAGAGGGAAAGCAGGCCCCTTCGATCGCTTCCCTCAAAAGACCTGCTGGCAAGAATACTGAACCTTGCCGGGATCAAGGCCTGTGCCTCCCCACACCAGCTGACTAATTACAATACTGCCAACGGGACCTGTGATGTCTTGGGGGGGGGAACTGGAGGCCCTCCCTGAGGTAGACATGGTCCCGCAAGCAACCCAG
Source organism: Ceratothoa steindachneri (assembly GCA_963969495.1). NCBI lineage: Eukaryota > Metazoa > Arthropoda > Malacostraca > Isopoda > Cymothoidae > Ceratothoa > Ceratothoa steindachneri. The sequence continues at coordinate 94,197,213 of OZ018325.1, read as the reverse complement.
CTTCAGACGGTAGGGCCTTCCATGGGGGGGGAATCCGGACTCAGCTCCCAGCACCGAACCCGAATCCGCCCTTATGCAAGTTCCTCCTTCCTCAAACGGCTAGTGTTTCTGAGGCAGTACAAGGAGGGGAGGGATCTCCTCCGACCGGTGCCCCTACGACTACCAGGACCTTTCCATTTCGGAGAAGGACCTAGCTAAGGCCGGTCCATCTGGCTTGTGGGCTCCTTCCGGCAGAGGTGAGAAGCGGGTTCATTCCCCGCCCTCCTTTCCGAAAAAGAAAAAGACAAAGAAGACTCCGGGCTCCTCTCCATCTACGGGGGCTGCGGGGACGGATGGGTCTGCTGTTACGGTAAGCGACCAAGCCAAGATCGCCACATCCGCCCCCTCTGCACCCCCGGGTGTGGAGCCTCTGACTATGACGAAAAGTGCACAGGGCGGAGCCTCGATAACATCAGGGCCCCTGATTCAGAGGTTACCTGGCGTTTTGGAGCCCGCTGGCTTCAAACGCTTCCTCGTTATTCGCTCCACTGATGGCACCATGTTGGCAAAGGGCAACATGATCCATCAGAGGAGAGGATTAGCTAGTGCAATTGGTAGAGAGACGAAGTTGACCCATTTCTCGGACGGGAGCATTCTGGCGAATCCCGCCGAGGCGGCTAAGATAAGTGCTCTTCGGACACTTCATGGCACCCCGGTGAGTGTGATGCCGCACTCTACCATGAACTTTGTGAAAGGAGTAGTTTATGCGAGGGAACTCATTGACTACCCCATTGAGTACATCACCTTAGAGCTGGCAAACCATGGGGCAGTCAAGGTCGAACTTGTGATGAGAAAACAGGGAGGGGCCTCGAGACCTACCCCTACACTCTTCGTCACGTTCGACTGTGACAAGCTCCCTGAGTTGGTGCATGCCGGTTGGTACCGCTACCGCGTGAAGGCATTCGTGCCACTGCCGCGGCGGTGCTATTACTGTCACCGCTTTGGCCATACGAATCGCTCATGTAGACGTGCAAGGTCGAGGTCACTCGAAGTATGTGTAAATTGCTCCAAGGCCACACACGATAAGTCAAAATCATCTGAGGTCAATTGCGGAGAGCCGCACCCCGCTTCTTCGAAGCAATGTGGTGCATATCTCCTTGAGAAAGAAATCCTGGCCGTTCAGGCCCAGGATCGACTCTCATTCCGCGAGGCCAAGGACTTGGTCCTGGCGCGCCCGGCTCTGCCTGGGACGTCATATGCCTCAATAGTTAGAAAGGCACCCTCTGCTCCTGGCCCATCCAGGCCAACAAGCACGGTTGTTTCCGCGCCCATTCAGAGCTCTTCTGCAGACTCTACTAAACCCGGGCGCTCCCCTGGTAAAGCTGGCGGCAAAAAGAGTTCATACCCAGCCCCGGCTAAAACCAAGGCTCCCCCCTCTTCCCCCAGCGTGACCGTTTCCCGTAAGGGAGAACGGCCACGCGCCTCCACCGATTCGTTAGACTCGCAGGAGGCAACACACCTGAAGTTGGTCGCCAGGCCATCTTCCTGGGTTCCTAAAGCTGTTCCCTGAAAGGAGGACAGCAACAAAGGAGCTTCGGCTCCTTCGCCCACGCCCAGTGGTGGAGCGAGTGGCTCGGAGACGGTGGTTCGTCGGAAAGCGGGACCCGCCTCCGAAGCTACCACGCCCGCCTAAGGTTTCGAGGTGGAGGGACGTAAAGACTCGCATGGTGAGCCCAACCTCCCCAAATAAGTCATCGAGGGTGACAGCGTCTTCAGCGCTTTGTCCGGTCAACAGCGCCCGGGGTTCTGCCTCCAGGAAGCGTACGGCCATTCCCGTGAGGGTCTTCTGATCGAGGAGGACCCCCGCGTCTCCTCCGAGATAGGCCCGGAGGGTATACTCATTCAATGGAATTGCAGTGGACCTCGGGCCAACTTGGAGGAGCTTCGGAGGCTCGTCTCGTCCCGGTCCCCGTTAGCTATTTTTCTGCAGGAGACCATGCTAGGTGCGTGCCCCTTGCCTGCCCTCCCGGGCTATAAGGGTCTTGCAATCCCACCACCACGGGATGGCCGGGCTGGGGGATGCGCGGTTTACACCCGGCGTGATGTCTCCGTTCTTCCTTTCTCTTTAGATATCTTCTTTGAGGCAGTTACTGTGCAGCTTCACCTGGATAGGAGGTATACTATCATTTCTGCATACATTCCACCATCAGCTGACTTCGACGCGGGGGACTTCCGCTGCGTCGTGGCACGGTTGCCGAGGCCCTTTCTCTTGCTTGGAGATCTGAATGGCAGGCATCCTCTCTGGGGAAATTACTCAATCGAAGAGCTTGAGATGGATGTCCTACACGTACATGAGTTTACACATCACTGTCCGAGAACCGCTTCATTTTCTTGCCTTGACCTATCTTTGTGCTCTTCGGATGCACAGTCTGATTTTGATTGGGTGTGGTCGATGACCTCCATGGTAGTGATCACTTTCCCATTCAATTATCATTTTCAGGGCAACTGCCGCCTGAGAGCACACCTCGGTGGTGCTTGGCGCAGGCGCGGTGGCCTGCATTTCAGGAAATGACTGAATTCTCTATCTCAGTCGAGGAGTTTAGGTCGGTAGATGAGGCCGTTGAGTTCTTCTCCGGCAACCTCATCGCCGTGGGCCTGACTACTATTCCTAGGACGTCTGGCCGTTTTGCACGCCGACCACTCCCATGGTGGTCGGCCGAGTGTGAGACGGCCCTCAAACAGAAGCGTTATGCCTACATGCGCTATAAGCGCCGCCCGAACGATTTCACTGTCGCTGAATTTCGTCGGGCTAGGGCTAGGTTCCGGTATATTTCGAAGCACGCCCGCCGCTCTACTTGGTGGGCATTCGTGTCTTCACTTAACGGGAAAACCCCTTTAGCAGAGGTGTGGAAGCGAGTCAAAACGATTCGGGGTAAGTTCTCGCAGGACCCCCCTCCCGTTCTCCAGAAGAATGGAACCGCAATCTCGGACCCCGTGTCCGTGGGGGAATCCTTCGCGACCGCTTTTTCCGCATTCTCTAGCAGGGATGCTGCTCTGCCAGCATTCAATGCACGTCGTGATGTCGCGGAAGGCCGCCGGCTGGACTTTACCTCCAGAGGTGGAGAACCCTTCAACGACAAGTTTACTGTGAGTGAGTTGCGTTGGGCTCTCGCTTCGTGCGCGGACACCACCCATTGTTCGGACGATGTCCCGTACGCCATGCTTCGACACCTGGGTGAGCGAAGCATGGCCTTTCTGTTAGATTTGTTTAACAGGATATGGGTGGAAGGTCTTCTCTTAGAATCCTGGCGAATTACTACTGTGCTCGCCTTTCGCAAACCGGGGAGAGATCACTCTACTCCGACCGGTTTCCGCCCAATTTCTCTAACCCCTTGCGTGTGCAAGTTGATGGATAAATTGGTAAATGTTAGATTAGCCTTTTTCCTGGACAGCGGAGGCCATCTGTCTTCCGCACAGGGCGGCTTCCGCAAGTTCCACTCCACGTCGGATGCTCTGCTCCGACTGGAAAATGCCGTCTGCTAGGCTTTCATTCGTAGACAGCACTACGCCACGGTGTTTTTCGACCTGGAGAAGGCCTATACTACCGCATGGCGATACGGTATCATGGAGACTCTCCACACGATGGGGGCGAGGGGACGCCTCCCAGTCTTTATGTATGAATTTTTGCGAGATCGTCGATTCCGCGTACGGGTGGGGGAAGCGCTCTCCAGCCCAAAGGAGCAGGAAGAGGGTGTCCCGCAGGAAAGTGTGCTCAGTTTCTCACTCTTTGCACTGAGCATCAACGGCATCACCTCGGTGCTGCCAGAAAATGTTCCCGCTACGCTCTACGTGGACGACCTTTCGATCTCTTTTGGCGCGGCCCAAATGCCAACTCTGGAGCGTCGACTCCTACAGGTATTGAACCGCGTCTCTCTCTATATGCAGAAGCGCACAGGTTTCGGTTTTCTTTGACCAAGACTTAGGTGGTGCACTTCTGCCGCCATCCACGGCTCCACCCCGACCCAAATTTGTTTCTTAATGGGGTGCGCCTGGATGTGGTTGAGTCGCACCGTTTCCTTGGTCTTGTATTCGACCGACGCCTCACCTGGGAGGCTCATATTCCTAGCCTTAGGGTCTCTTGTACCTGCGCTATGGATATTCTTTGTTCCGTGACGTTCAGCGCTTGGGGCGCTGATAGGGCTACTGCCCTACTTTTTTATCGATCCTGTGTTCGTTCGAAACTCGACTACGGATGCGAGTTTTATGCATCCGCAGTCGAGCTTTTATTGCAGAAGGTGGACTCGATCCACCACACCGGCTTTGGCCTGGCGACCGGTGCCGTCCGCACTTTCCCCATTGAGAGCCTGTTGGTCGATGTTTGGGAGATGCCACTCGCTCTACGCCTCGTGCTGTGCATCACTCACCTGTACACGCGAGCCCGGCGCCTCCCTTAGTCACCTACAGCTATCACTGCATCTGCAGCTGTTCTCGACTGTGCCTATGCCGCCGAGAGACTCCGGTCATACCCTAAGCTCTTTGGATTTAGGGCCAGGAAACTCCTTCGAGAGCTAGGTATAGCTCTCGGGCCGGTGGCACCTTTTGTTCTGCCAAGGACGCCACCCTGGAGGGTACCACATTTGACTATTTGTCGCCACGCCTCTGCTCCCAAAGCTTGTACGGCGCCGGGAGTATTGCGTTCTATCTTTTTGGAGCACACCTCGTGTCATCCTGGAACCGTGCCAATGTATACGGATGTCTCCAAGTACCAAGAGGGGGTCGGCTTCCACGCCGTTTCCCATTTGTTTGAAGTTAGCGGGGCTCTACCAGGCGCTGCGGCTGTCTTCACGTCCGAGCTGGTGGCAATACACCACTCGGTATGGGAGATTACGCGACGTGCCCGGTTCGGAGACCGGATTGTGATCTATAGCGATTCACAAAGTGCCCTGAGTGCCCTCGGGGCATTGGAATCTCCGCATCCACTTGCTGGCGGTATCCGTGACGCCACGGTTATGGCGAGCCGGGCAGATGTCGAGATTATCTTCTGCTGGGTTCCGGGACATGTAGGAATTGCGGGGAATGAGCGCGCCAAAGAGTTCGCGAGGACTCTGCGACCGGACCAGCGTTTCGCTCTTCCTCACACCGACTACATTGCAGGAATACGGGCAGCTCTTCGGACTGCTTGTCAAAGAAGATGGGAGACGGTCGAAGGGAACTTAATGTCGCGTGCCATTGCGCCGCGACTTTTTCCATGGACCTATCCCCCAATGCCGCGACGGCTTCAGGTTCTCTTTCTGTCGACTTCGAATCGAGCACACTCGTGTGACGCATCGCTCTCTTATGGAGCGCTCGCTAGCGCCCTATTGTGATGACTCCGTCGTCCCCCAGACTGTTCGGCACATTCTTGTTGAATGTCCAAGTCTGGGTGATCTTCGCGCACGTTGCCTGTCCCGGTACCAGGATGGGCGGGGTCGCAACCACCTGTCCCTTGTACTCGGGGCGAGTTCGTGCACATTGACTTTTGGGGAGGAGGCCGGGCTTTTCTCCTTTATTTAAGTAGTTTTTATTTTATTTATTTTTTTTGTTATTGTTTTCTTTTTTAGGTTGCACGCTCCTGTTCTGGGGTGAGGGGTACCTCCCCCCGATGCCGGAGATTACTTCCTAATTGTTACGTTTTTTCCGTTGCTATCATTGTTATTCTTACTTTAAATTACCCTAGTGCTAGACAGTCGTGATTCCGGCGATTTATGCCCAAGTGGGCAGTCGCCAGATTGGCTCCTAAAAAAAAAAAAATTAAAAAAAGCGAGGGCTTCCTTCGTAGACAGCACTTCGCGACGGTGTTTTTTGATCTGGAGAAGGCTTATGATACCGCATAGCGATACGGTTTCATGGAGACCCTCCTCATGATGGAGCCGCTGGATGCCTTCCGGTCGTTATATCTGAATTTTTGCAAAATCGCGGATTCCGCGTACGGTTGGGGAAAGCCCTCTCCGGCCTAATGGAGCAGAAAGAAGTTATCCCGCAGGGAAGTGTCCTCAGCGTTACACTCTTTGGTCTCAGCATCAACGGCATTACCTCGGTGCTGCCAGAAAATGTTCTTGCCACGCTCTACGTGGACGACCTTTCGATCTCTTTTGGCGCGGCCCGGATGCCAACTCTGGAGCGTCGACTCCAACAGGCATTGAATCGCGTCTCTCGCTATAACGAAGCGCACAGGTTTTGGTTTTCTTTGGCCAAGACTAAGGTGGTACACTTAGGTTCCATCCACGACTCCACCCCGACCCAGATTTGTTTCTTAATTGGATGCGCCTGGAAGTGGTTGAATCGCACCGTTTCCTTGGTCTTGTATTCGACCGACGCCTCACCTGTAAGGCTCATTCATATTTGCAGCCTTAGGGTCTCTTGTATCCGCGCCATGGATATTCTTCTTTCCGTGACGTTCAGCGCTTGGGGCGCTGATAGGGCTACTTATTGCCTTACTGTTTTATCGATCCTTTGTCCGTTCAAAGCTCGACTACGAATGTGAGTTTTATGCATCCGCAGCCGAGCATGTATTGTGGAAGTTGGACTTGATCCACCACACCAGCCTTGGCTGGCGACCGGTGCCTTCCACACTTTCCCTATTGAGAGCCGGCTTGTCGATGCTGGTGAGATGCCATTATTTATCCGCCCTACACGTCTCCCTTTGTCACCAACGGCTCTCAAATCATCCGCAGCTGATCTCGACCGTGCCGATGCCGCCGAGAGACGCAAGTTATACCCTAGGCCGTTTGGGTTCAGGGCTAGGAAACTTTCGAGAGCTACATATAGCTCTCAGGCGTGTGGCGCTCCCGGTTCTGCCCAGAACGCCACCCTGGAGGGTGCCACCGTTGGCAATTTGTCGCCACGCCTCTGCTCCCAAAGCTTGTAGAGCGTCGGGAATATTCCGTTTGGCCTTTTTAGAGCACATCTCGTCTCTCGCTTGAATCGTTCCAGTGTATACGGATGGCTCCAAGTTTGAACAGGCGGTCGGTTTCCCCGCCGTATCCCCTCTGTTTGAAGTCAGCAGGCCTCTACCGGGCGTTTCGTCTGTCTTCATGGCTGAGTTGGTTGCAATACACCACTCGGTACTTGAAATTACGCGATGTGCCCGGTTCGGAGACCGGATCGTGTATTATAGCGACTCACAGAGCGCCTTGAGTGCTCTCACGGCATTGGAATCTCCGCATCCACTGGTTCGCCATATCCGTGATGCTGCGGTTTTAGTGAGCCTGGTGGATTTCGAGATTATCTCCTGCTGTGTTCCTGGATATGTAGGAATTGCGGGAATGAGTTCGCCGACGAGGGCGCCAAAGAGTCTGCGAGGTTCTGGCGACCGGACCAGCTCTTTGCTCTTCCACACACAGACCATATGGCAGGAATATGGGCAGCTCTTCCTATTGCTTGTCAAAGAAGATGGGAGACGGTTGAGGGGAACTTAAAGTTGCGTGCCATTGCGCCGCGTTTTTTCCATGGACCTTTTCCCCAATGCCACGACAGCTTCAGGTCGCTTTCTGTCATCTCCGAATTTGGCACACCTGTGTGTCGCATTGCCATTTAATGGAGCGCTCACCTGCGCCCTATTGTGACCACTGTGTCGTCCAAAAGACTGTTCGGCACATTCTTGTCTAATGTTCCAGTCTGGGTGATCTCAGCTTATGTTTGCTGTCCTGGTACCAGGATGGGCGGGGTCGCTACCGCATGTCCCTTGTACTCAGGACGAGTGCGTGTACCTTACTGGTGTACTTTTGGGGGGAGGCCGGTCTTCTTCCTTTTATTTAACTAGGTTTTGTTTTTGTTTTGTTGTTGTTGTTTTCTTTATAGGTTGCATGCTCCTGCGCCTGGAGGAGGGGGACCTCCATCCGATGCTAGAGCTTGCTTCCTAATTGTCATCTTCCTTTGTTCTTTTTCTTTTTTTCTAATTTTTATTTTAATGTAGCCTAGAACTAGGCTGTTTATTTGTGGCGACTTATGCCCAAGTGGGCAGTCGCCAGATAGCCCCTTAAAAAAAATAAAAAAATAATGTAGCCTAGGTTATAGGCTGAATTGATTTGTAGCAACTGTGCCCCAGGATCATTTCCAAATCTGCAACTTAAAAAAAACAAAAGATGGCAGAGCATGCTTTCCTCTCTCCTTTTTCAGTTTACTTTTTCTTTTGTTGTTTCATTTTTGTTCCTTTTCTATATAACAATTATTAGGCTAACTAGATTATACTGACTTTCTCCATACAAGCAGTTGCCAGGATGAACTAAAAAACAATCTAAACTGTGTGGAAAATGGTTATAATTATAAGTTGATGCCTATTTAAACATAAAAATGAATATTCTTCCATAGTATAATATAATGGAGAGGTTTTTAGTAGTTTCTGGGAGGTTGACTATCATTTTGTGTTTTTTTTTCCATATCCATAGCCATTTCTCTAATGTTAAATTTTGTGTGAATAAAGCAAGACTTAATATCAAATCTTTTAGAGAGGTAATTTTTTTTATCATACTTTTGCCAGGAAATCTTTTTCACAGTTTATATATTTTTTGTTCATTCTTTAAAACTGTGAAAATGAAGCTTTTAAATTTAACCCTTTTTTATCTTTGATTTGCCTCTTATAAAATTATATCACTTCTTTCAGGATAAAATGATTCTGAAGTATATTTGATATATTTTTCGTTCTCATTAATAACTGAAGAAATTCAAACATAAAAATAAGATAAATAAATGCAATTTAAATGCAAGGACATGGAGTGTGATATTTAACCCATTCGCCACTTTAGGGTCTTTCAAGGCTGCTGACTCAGTACTACATAATCTCCGGAGGGCCTTTTGTGACCTTTGAAATTAGACTTGTGTTCATACTCATTTTTATGATGATTCCTCCATTTTTTTGTTTCAAACTCGTGTTAGTAGTTGGTTATTCAATTAAAATACAGAAATGCCTTAAGTCAGTCCTTCTTTGTTTGTAAACAGAGATTTATGAATGAGAGTAACATGACCCAGTTTCAACAAATTTTATATGACAGCAACCATACCATACCACACATTACACTACTCTTTCATTTCTTTGGTTCAACACACTTATGTTTGTGGTTTTTCATCCAATTAAAATGCAGAAATGCCTTAGGTTAGCATGTTATTCAAATCACACTAACTGAGGAAGGACAAGCTGGAACAAAATCGGAGTGTGCGGGGAAGGAAATAATTTTTCTTTTTAATTTCATGAAATTCAAAGTTTTTGAAATCCAGAAATGTTTCCTATAAATAAAAGCAGTTTTCTATAAAATAGCAGTTTTAAGCACTACCTAAAATTTTTTTAAATAATTTTCTTCCAAGATGGGAAAAAAATATGAATAATTTTTAAGTTAGGTAACTAGAAGAATTCTTTTCAATTAAAAAGTGCAAGAACAAGAAAGCCTATTAGGCCCCCCCAAAATAGACTGTGCTATGTTAGAAATATTTATATTTTTTTTGTTTAAATTTATCATTCTTTTGGATATAAAAATGTTTCCCATAAATAGATCAATGTTTTTTATAAAATAGTAGTTTTAAGCAAAACTCAAATTTAATAATTAATTTCATGAGTTAAAAGGAAATAATTTTGAGCAACAAGCAAATATTTCCAATCATAATTCTAAATATGTAGAAAGTTATTAATAATTTTTAAGTTAGATCATTTGAATATTTTTTTGCAATTAAAATGATATATTATTTGATTTATAAAAAAGGATTTAAATATTTCATTTAATTTTCCCCCTAAGAATCTACCAAGAAAATTTATTTTGTGATTTTAGGGTTAATGAGTTTAGTCTCATTTATAAGCCTAGCTCCATCAAGCAAAGTTAAGCTACATTGAATATGGCTAGTTATCAGTTGGAGTCTTGTTTTGAGTCTTTTTTTTGCAATTAAAATGATATATTATTTGATTTATATAAAAGGATTTAAATATTTTATTTAATTTTTCCCAAGAATCTACCAAGGCTAATTTCACCCATGGCGATTTCAAGCAAATTCTTTTTGTGATTTAAGAGTTAATGAGTTTAGTCTCATTTATAAGCCTAGCCCCATCAAGCAAAGTTAAGCTACATTGAATATGGCTAGTTACAAGTTGGAGTCTTGTTTTGAGTTAATCTTCTGGCAGTTATCATCTTTAATGACTTATGGTTTGGAACTCAGTTTAAACTATCAGCCTCTACTGACAAAACCTTTCCAAAACAATTGCAAATTCATAGTTAGACTTAGATGAAAAACAAATAAAAGTTCCATTTATAGAACCATCTTTTTTTAAGGTATCTCTATGTGAACAGTCGACCATGGGTAGTGGATTACTCAGTTGATGATTCCTTTTCTCCTTCAGTTATCTCTCAACAAGTCCAAATTCATGTTATCGACCTTGCCACACGCAAAGAGGTAAATTACACCTTTCATGTTGTGTGTCTTAGATAAGTACTTGTGTGCCGATGGTCCCAACATGGAGTTGTCTGGGTATTCTTTATTTAGATGTTTTGAATTTTGTATATTTGAGATTGTGTGGCTGATTATTTGTACATACTTGATATATAATATAACATTCATGGATGAAAAAAGGCACAAGGGCCTATTGAAGGCCATCGGAGTCAATCCACCCAAACATCCCTGCATCACCTACATCCAAATGATAGTGTCTATAACATCGCCTTGAAGTTATTACCATTCAAGGTCATCAAAAGCTCTATCATGCAACTACAATATACAATAATAACAATATTAAAATTTGTACAATTCAAATCCTAAGAGAAAATTTAAAAAAACAAAACAACCTTTCTTCCCAAAATATACTCATCCAACCTGAGTATGAAAATACTTAGCTCTCTATTCTCTATTACTGCCTTTGGTAAATAATTTCAGAAAAGTAGCACTCTAAGTGGTGAAAAAATATTTTCTTACATCCAACCTACACCCCTGTTTTGAGAGTTTCAAGTGATGACTCCTTGCCTTATTTGTACCTTTCAACTCAAATTAATGCCCAAGTGGGCAGTCGCCAGATGGGCTCTAAAAAAAAAAAAAAATCAACTCAAATTATCTATCCCTGAACAAGTTTTAAAAAGCTCAATCATATTCCCCCTCACACGCCTTTCAAATGAGAATATATTTGATACAGTTAGTCTATTTACATATTTAAGGTGCCTCAAAGAATGTATCATTTACACTGAATCTAGCCGGTTAATATCATGTCTAAAATGTCGGGAGCATGCCTGTAACAACAATGAAGGCTTTAAGAAGAAACGATAATGTTATTGGGCCCTGTAAGAGAGTAAGCCCATTTTTGTTTTGTTTGAGAAGCGAACTTACTATATGGTATGTTAGGGGCCTTCCCTCCATCAGGACACCACTGACTATCGCTGGTCTCAGTCCTTTCCTGTGATTTTTGAGTGAATCTCCTAGAATGAAGGTTGAACGGGTAAATGCATTTTTAAATGAATGTAAGAGAACAGAATGAGAGGAGCAAGCTGGTGTGACCTTTGGAATAATTCACTGTGCCCTAGAAAAAGCAAAAAGAATAAAATCATAACTACCCTGTAGCCCCAGTGGATGCAACCTTCCAAATGAATACCACTGAGGATAATAAGAATAAAATTCTATTTTCTAAGAATTTTATTTATAAAAAGGGGGGCTAACACACACACACACACACACACACACATATATATATATATATATATATATATATATATATATATATATATATATGGGGAAAAGTCACAAAGTATGAGTAAGCAATAAATGCAACAAAGCCGACAAAGAAAATTAATACAAGTATTTCCAAGTACTTTCAAACTTTATTTTGAGTTCTTTATCAAAGAATAACAAAAGTATTGAAAATTAATATATATATATATATATATATATATATATATATATATATATATATATATATATATATATATGTATGATACAAAGGAAAGGGAACGCCCACAAAAAAGCAAAAAATCAATCAACAAAATTAGTATGAAATGCAAAGATTAGGAGGAGCAAAGAGTGACAAAAAAAAGGAAGATAAATACAAACTAAGATCATTAAATCTGGTAAATTTGAAAGACTAAAGGCTGACAAGAGGGTTAAAATACCACCTAAGCAATTAGGGAGGGAGAACATCTGAGCGAGAGATTAACATCAGAGGTCACGATTGAAAAACCAAGGTGGAATAAGTACAAATGTTCTAAAGACTTGACTCAAATGAAAATAAATACACAGATGCAAAAAAAAATTAATATAAATAGTTAGTTTGAAATTAAAAGTTTCGACAGTGCATTGTGAATATAATTTAAAAAATAAACATCAAGTTTATATAATCCAGGACTTAAATCAAAGTTTGGGAATCTACTAATCAAGGTCAATTCAATGATATTTTGTGAAATTGTATCATTATTATGACAGATGATTTTAGCATAATTCCAATCAATATTGTGATTAAGATGACATATGAACATAAAATGAACTGCTTTCTTCCCCGCGATAGGCATTATATTTATGCTGCGAAATTCGATACATTTTATGCAATATACATTACCAATAGGGTAATTGCACTTACATAATTTATAAGCAGCTATACAAAAAAAATAATGATGATTTCCTTAATTTTTTTTAAAGGGGAGTAATATCCTAAAGCTATTTTTTAAAAGAGCAAAATTTTTGGCCATCCCATTTTGGGGGCCAGGGACCCCATTCAAACATTGATATTTTTACCATAAAAAAAAATTAACTATTGAAGGAAATTAAATAACCTTTTGGTTATATGTAATATACCCCCCCCTCAAAAAAAAAATTGGAGGGAAGAGGGCATTGTAGCGGCGGGATCGCGAGTCCCTAGCCAAAAGTTCCCGCCGCCCTGACAAGGTCCGCTCGGTGGTTCAAGAAGAGGGTATTGAGGAGAGAGTATTTTCTAAATTTAATTTAGAAACCCTAATTCTAGAAAAATAATCCAGTCCAAAATAATCAACCCAAAATATAAACAACCCTCAACCTAAACCAAAATACATTACCTATATATATCTATATATATATATACATATAGTTGGCCTCACAATACTCTGGCCAACCACCACACGTATATATTTACAAAAGGGCCTTACACAAGATCTTGGCCACATAAACGTATAGTACAATCAAAATATCGCGACAGACGGGTGCACCCTTAACTATCTAATGGAGTGAGACGTGTTGGAGAAAGTGGGAGGTGGATCACTTTCTGCAGGATTCTGAGGGGTCCAGGACTCAGCAAAGCCGAGGATTTTGGGTTGCTGGGACGCTTGTTGGTACCAACTGCTGGGTCACAGTCGGTTGGATGCTGCTTCAACCACTCCCTGGAGACTGGAAGGTGCTGGCCAAGGTCCACACCTTAGAAAATTGCCCCAAAAGGTAGGCGCACTTGTGAGGGTCAGGATTGGCTTCAGCCGTGTCTGAAAGCCAGATGTCGACGACAATCGGTACCACGCAACTGGAAAAGAGAAGGCACATTCAGTCACCTATTCACTGCCACACTCAAACATCTTTACTCCTAACTCATTCAACCATATCCACTCTCACACAATCTTCACTCACCTATCTTCCGTCTAGGCGGCTCTTCCTTCCTCAGTCACAAACTTTACTTCCAAACTTTTACCTATACTTTCTAAAGAAAAATATATGCTGAAAGAATCCGCCTAAAAAGAAAACAGGAGATGAATGGGGGAGCACAATAGAGATCCATCGAGTCCCCCCCACACAAAGTAAAGACGGTGATCACACGATCCACACCCACACACATTCTGCAAAAGAAGAAAGAGATTAGACATAGGGGAGGGGAGGCGGACAACCAAACTACTACATCCCTCCCAGCTAAATTCGCCTCACCTCACCATGTCTCAATCCCCATCTTTATTCATTCTCAATGCTTTCGACATCACCCAGTCATACTCTTTCACTCTGCCTCTCCTCCTAGTCACAGGTCCATCAACTGTCTCTGTCATCTGTCGTAATGTCTCCTCATGTCTGTCCATGGCTCCTTCTCTATGTACTTCATCCACACACACATCCGACATTCCCTGACCAATCCCACTCAAATCCTCAACTAACCTCTCTACTACATCCATCAAACCTTCCCATTCTTTCATAGCATTTATCGACTCTTGTTCCAATTTCGCACTTATCCCATTTATACTCTCTAGCATAGACTCAGACTCATTCAATGGAAACTTACAAATACTGTACGTTCTATCATATACTCCATCTCGATCTTGCACAAACCCAGAAAACTCTCTCACATCACTCTCACCAAACTGTTCCATCCATTCATCCTTTCTCAACCGTTTACTCTTACGCTTCCCCCTTCGATGTTCAACTAACACTAACTGCTTCCCCTCTAAAGCACTAGCTATATCATCCACCATTTCACAGTCTTCCATTCTTTCAGACAGATATTCATTCACCGGATGTTGCACCAAATACTCAGGAGGTTCACGCCACTTTCGCAACTGACTTTGATGCGCTCTACGTTCATCCAAACTTCCATCCTCTCTTTCACGAACTATCACATAACTTACCCCATTTGACCAAACCTTTCTTACTACAAACGGACCTTCAAATTTCTCTTTCAACTTATCCACATTCAGTCTACCTTTTGTCTCAATCTCCTTTAGTACTTTATCACCCACAGAAAAACTCTCAAACCTTTCATTCCCTTTTCTCCACAACTCACGATCCTTCTCACTAAGTCCCATATGTGGCCTAATCATTCGTTCAAAGTTCATCAAATACTTACATGGTGACATTCCAATCGCCTTATGCACTGTCATGTTATACGCCCAAAGCACTCTTCCCAAACATTCATCCCATTCTTTCCCATCTTTCACCATCAATCGTAATATCTCACTCAAAGTTCTTATCGTTCTTTCAGCCAAACCATTCGCACTAGGCATATACGGCGTCGTTCGCACATGATCTATTCCCCATTCACTCAACATTTCCTCAAAAGCACGTCCTACAAACTCAGGTCCATTGTCACTCAACATTCGCACAGGCTTACACATGCACATGGGCAACATTCTCTCACTCACTTCTCTAGCAACAGTCAATGAAGATTTATTTGTCACAGGTGCAGCATACGCAAATTTGCTCTTATGATCCACCATCACAATCATCCCTACATACCCTCTTGCAGTCCTCGGAAAAGACACGCAATCGATCGCTACCATTTCAAAGGGTTCATTCACACTCAACTTTAATACAGGTGGGGCGACATACACTCTCTGATACTTTCTCTTCTGGCACACTTCACACGTAGTCGCTACATCCACGCAAATCTTTCTCAAAAAGGGACTAAATATACATCCTTTCATACATTCCCACAATTTATTCTTACCCATATGTCCAAACCTATCATGCACAATCTTCACCATTCCAATCGTGCCACACACGGAAAACACCGGAATATATACATCCTCATCATCTATACATTGCACAAAATACACTAAACCCTTGCACACTACAAACTTTCCAGCAAACCTTCTAAACTCTCTTAATATGCAACTCCATTCATTCACAGGAACACTGGTCATCACGCTATCTTTCAATTCACGCACCATCGGACATGACTCTTGCATGCTCTCTATATCTTCAGCAGTCAACAGCTCTTCACTCAAATCGACACCTGCCACTCCTACAAATCCAGTTGAGCCTACAAGCTCACTCTGCAACTTCCCAACTGTTACACCATCTTTCACTAAACATTCATTACATACATCCACTGAAATCCTATTCTTACGCAGAAAATCGATCCCAAACAGAAAACAATAAGGTGACTCATTCTCACTTAGCACAACAAATTCATGCAATATATCATTCAACTTCCCCATGCTTACAGACAAACTCACTTCCTCCCATGCCATAATACGTCCACTTCCGAGTCCACTTATCGAAACTGTCACACCTTTTCTAGAAACATTCCAACTCATATTATCAACATCACACACAACTTTTGCATTCACCAAGGAAATTTGCGCACCTGTGTCAATCATTCCACAATAGCTCTTCCCATTCATAGTCAAGGTAACTTGCACTCTCTCTTCAAGTCCATGTTCACACATTATATTCAACACTTCGGTCTGTTCCACAAACACTTCTGCAGCATCCAAACCTTCATCTTCACTAACAGGAACAATTCCTTCGCAAACGTAGTCAATCTCTCTTCTTACATAATTCTTCTTTTCAATCAGCCAATTATAATGCACACCACTCAAACATTGCAGATGCAACTCACACCCTTTCACTCGGTCTACACCTTTACCACGATACATCACTGGCTTCTCCACACCATAATGCACATATACTCTAACACCAAACAGCTTACTCACTATCGCTAACACTTCCTGAAATATCATCACTCCTGGCATACACATACTTCTTAACTCTTTTCTTAACCTACTTGAATTTTCCATTCCCAATTGCTCTGTTCTCTTACACGCTTCTTCCATAACCACCTTTCTTAATGCATTCACACTTTCTGGCACCTTTTCAAGCAATCCATCTTTCACCAAGTCTCGTAAACCATATAACACACTTTCAAACATAGAATCACCTCCACCCTTACATTTTCTTCCAACAACTACACCTGCTGGCAAATACTCAGGATTTATGCTTACAGTCTCGCTCTCATTCAAACTACAAGGCAAACGTGACATCAAATCAGCAATCACATTCCTTTCACCTGGCAAATACTCAACCACAAAATCAAAATCACTCAAATCCTCTATCGTCCTTGCAAGCCTACTATCAACTAACCTCATACGCTGCAAATACACTAGTGGCTGGTGATCTGTTCTCACTACAAACCGTACTCCATACAGAAATGGTCGTAACGACTTGAGACAGAATCTTAACGCAGCCAGCTCTCTTTCAATCGTTGAATATGCACGCTCTGCCACACTAAACGCCTTGGAAACATACGCAATTACTCGCTTTCTTTCAACTCCATTCACAACTTGATCTTGCATCAAACATCCACCCATCGAATGACCACTTGCATCCGTATACACTTCAAGCATTCCTGCATTTGTTCCATATGCTGGATACGCAAGTTCCACATCTTTTGCAACTTCTGCTTTTAACTTTTCAAATGCTGCATTCATAGAGTCATTCCACTTAATCACAGCACCTAAAATATATGAACTACTCGTAATTCAAAAATATTGTATCATAGAATTGTTGCCACAGAAAATGAACACTTACAGCACGTCATAAGCTATCCACAGCATTCCATAGTATAAGCTTCCATATTTTTATGTTTTCTTTCTAATAATTTATTTTTCTTATTGGTTTCTGGTCCCCCTCTCTATGTATTACAGACTATTACCTCTCCCTAGAGATGGGTGCCAGAGCTTACCACACAGCTCATTGTTGCCAATGTTTATAAGATTTAATAAGCGCCTGAAGATATATTGTGTTGTTGTTTTCTGTTTCATGTTTTTCAGAGTTACTAACAAAGATCTATTTCTTTTTCTCTCTTTGCCTTGCTCTTTCAAAAATCCAGTTAGGCTGCTTGAATCCAAGTTTATCTTCTTCAGTAGACTTGGGTCAAGAGTAACATGTTTAGTGATGAATTCTAATCTTTTTTAACTGGCGAATTTAGTCTTTTTCACTTGGCTCCATATTTTTGAATGAAAACGTTTGTTTGCATTCTGTATTAGTCCTCTTATACATTTTTTTAACAATTCTTTTGTCATCAGACTCTCATAAATTTTCTTTTATTTTATGCTGACTGACTCCTATAAATAGCTTCATAATTCACTAACTAAAGAAGATATAAGCCTGAAAACTTGTATGATACTTTATGGAACATAGATGAAACATTATAAAATGAAATCGCAAAAATCTAAATTTTTCTCAAAATTCAGTCTGTCAGCCTATATGGTTAGTTCCCTTAAAGGATAGCCAAAATTAGAGGAATCCTGCTGTTTTTCTTCTTTTTTTTTCAAGGAGAGGAAGGAACCTCAAAATAACCAACTCCTTTTAACCACTCCAAAGAGATAACCCATGCTTGAGTGAAAAAAACAAACCTTCTTTTAATAATAATATTTTAATAATATTTATAGCACAGACAAGGCAAGAAAAATTGTCAATTTGAATTTATATATCTTTGAGATTGTTGCTTCAGCCATACGAATTGCATCTGTAGATGTGTAAAGTTGGGTTTACTTAAGGTCTGTGTAAGTGGCTCAAAGTCTGTACACAATAAGTCCCTAACATGTCAATTGTGGAGAGCCTCATCCTGTTTCTTAGAAGCAATGGGGTGTGTATCTCCTGGAAAAGGAAATGCTGGCCATTTGGTCCGTGCATGCCAGGTAGTGCCTTGGATGTCTTGTACTTCAATTTTAAAAAAGGGCACCCTCTGCTCCTGGCCTCTCCAGGCCAGAGCTGGCTGCACAAAGGGTTCACACCCAGCCCAGGCTAAAACCAGGGTTCCCCCCTCCTCCACTGTGACTTATCCCGTAAGTGAAAATGGCTGTGAGCCTCCACAGGGTCGCTAGACTCACAGGAGGCAACACCCTAGAAGTTTGTTGTGAGGCCATTTTCCAAGGTTCCTAAAGTTGCCCTCAAAAGGAGGACACCAACAAACGAGCTTCGGCTCTTTTGCCCACACGCTGGGTGGCTCGGAGATGGTGAGTCCTCCAAAAGAGGGGACCTTGTTTCCGAAGCCGCCTTGCTCACCTAAGGTTTTGAGATGAGGGAAGAAAAGACTTACATGGCTAGCCCAACCTCACACAATTAGGATGCCACCCTGGAGGGTACCACCTTTGACTATTTGTCACCATGCCTTTCCTCCCACTGCCCCGTCAGCACCCCGTCCAACCCCAGCTTAGCCTCTTCTCCTTCCTTCAAAACACTTGTTTCCTCACTTTTCATACAACCTCTCCCACAACTTTCTCTGGTCAGCCTCTAATTTCACAAGGTGGATGCTGAACTTCTCAAGTTAACCATCCCAGATCGGGGCTGAGGGGGGAGGGGACAACGTTCCCTAACCCCTAAGCTCCGGTTTGGGATGTTTTTTTTTTTAACAACCTGCTTCATTCCCATCCATACCTTCCTCACATCCCTTTTCCTTCCCTCTTCAGAATCTATCCTTTTCGCCGTGTTCAAGGTGGAGCCGCCATGCCAATGGACTGCCAGGCCACCAGGGAGGATGGGTGGTCCCAAATGGCGGTGCCTGGCTCTGCCAGGCCTGTAAGCACTTTCTTGCAGTGCGGGCAACTGTGAGAGGTGGTGAGCTATTGCGTCCCGCAAAAATTGAGGGTCACCATGCCCAATGATGTAAAAAAAAATCTCCCCCTAATTCCCCCTTGCTCATTGGCAGAGCCGCCCTCGGGGAGCTCAACCGAGAAAATGGAGATCCCCTTCCCTGTGTGTGAGCAGGCGACCCTCCATATTACTTTAACCAGAGAGGAGGCTTACTCCTCTCTGATGGCTACGGGTGAAGGGGACTCCCCCTCACCCCCTTCTCTGGAGTTGCTTTCGGGCACCTCCCTATTTCCAGCGGCAGTCGCTCCTTTTCTTTCTAAGGGGACTGGCAAGAAAGCCAGCAGGCAGCCCATTGCCGACCGCCCCTCGTGTAAGCGGCTCGATAGGGCAAACCCTCTTAGGGAGGAGAGGGAAGCCAGGCTCCTTCGGTCGCTTCCCTCAAAAGACCTGCTGGCAAGAATATTAAACCTTGCCGGGGTCAAGGCCTGTGCCTCCCCACAAAAGACTGGTGATGCTGCCAAGGGGACCTGCCATGTCCTGGGAGGGGATGGCCAACTGGAGGCCCCTCCTGTGATAGACATGGTCATTGAGGAAACCCAGCCTCAGACGGTAAGGCCTTCCATGGGGGGGAATCCGGGCTCGGTGCCAAGCACCGAACCCTGCGACCACCAGGGCCTTTTCCATTTCTGAGAAGGACCTGGCTGAGGCCGGTCCATCTGGTCTAGGGGCTTCTGTCGGCGGAGGTGAGAAGCGGGTTCATTTCCTGCCATCCTCTCCTAAAAAGAAGAATAGACAAGAAAGACTAAAAAGACTTGGGGCTCCTCTCCATCCGTGGGGGCTGCGGGGACGGATGGGTCTGCTGCCACTTTGGCAAGGGACCAATCCAAGATCGGCACATCCAGCCCCTCTGCCCCCCCTGAGTGCGGAGCCCCTGAGTATGAAGCCCCTGAGTATGACAAAGATGAAAAGTGCACAGGGCGGAGCCTCGATAACATCGGGGCCCCTGATTCAGAGGTTACCTGGCGTTTTTGAGCCTGCTGGCTTCAAACGCTTCCTCGTTATTCGCTCCACTGATGGCACCATATTGGCAAAGGGCAACATGATCCATCAGAGGAGAGGATTAGCTAGTGCAATTGGTAGAGAGCCGAAGGTGACCCATTTCTCGGAAGAGAGCATTCTGGCAAATGCGACGAATCCCGCTGAGGCGGCCAAGATAAGTGCTCTTCAGACACTTCATGGCACCCCGGGGAGTGTGATGCTGCACTCTACTATGAACTTTGTAAAAGGAGTAGTTTATGCAAGGGAACTCGTTGACTACTCCATTTAGGACATCACCCTAGAGCTGGCCGACCATGGGGCGGTTAAGGTCGAACGTGTGATGAGAAAACAGGGAGGGGCCTCGAGACCCACCCCTACACTCTTCGTCATGTTCGACTGTGACAAGCTCCCTGAGTCGGTGCGTGCCGGTTGGTACCGCTACCGCGTGAAGGCATTCGTGCCACTGCCGCGGCGGTGCTATTACTGTCCCTGCTTCGGCCATACGAATCGTTCTTGTCGACGTGCAAAGTCGAGGTCACCCGAAGTCTGTTTAAATTGCTCCAAGGCCGCACACGATAAGTCCAAATCGTGTGTGGCCAAGTGTGTCAATTGCGGAGAGCCGCACCCCGCTTCTTCGAAGCAATGTGGTGCATATCTCCTTGAGAAAGAAATCCTGGCCGTTCATGCCTAGGATCGATTCTCATTCCTCGAGGCTAAGGACTTGGTCCTTGCGCGCCCGGCTCTGCCTGCGACGTCATATGCCTCAATAGTTTGAAAGGCACCCTCTGCTCCTAGGCCATCCAGGCCAACGAGCATGGTTTTTTCCGCGCCCACTCGGAGCCCTTCTGAGAGCTCTACTAAACCCGGGCGCTCCCCCTGTAACGCTTGCGGCAAAAAGGGTTCATACCCAGCCCCGGCTAAAACCAGGGCTCCCCCCTCTTTCCCCAGCGTGACCGTTTCCCGTAAGGCGAAACGGCCACGGGCCTCCACCGAGTCGTTAGACTCGCAGGAGGCAACACACCTAAAGTTGGTCGCTAGGCCATCTTCCGGGGTTCCTAAAGCTGTCCCCCGAAATGAGGACAGCAACAAAGAGGCTTCGGCTCCTTCGCCCAAGCCCCGAGGTGGAGCGAGGGGCTCGGAGACCGTGGTTCATCGAAAAGAGGGCGCCTCCGAAGCTACAACGCCCGCCTAAGGTTTCGAGGCGGAGGGAGGAAAAGACTCGCATGGCGAGCCCAACCTCCCTCAATAAGTCCTCGAAGGTGACAGCGCCTTCAGCGCTTTGTCCGGCCAACAGCGCCCGGGGTTCTGCCTCCGGGAAGCGTACGGCCATTCCCGTGAGGGTCTTCAGTTTGAGGAGGGCCCCCGCGTCTCCTCCGAGCTAAACCTGGAGGGCATATTCCTTCAATGGAATTGCAGTGGACTCCGGGCCAACTGGGACGAGCTGCGGAGGCTCGTCTCGGCCTGTTTCCCGTTAGCTATCTTTTTGCAGGAGACCAGGCTAGGCGCGTGCGCCCTGTCCGCCCTCCCGGGGTATAAGGTTCTTGCGACTCCACCACCGCGGGATGCTGGGCTGGGGGATGCGCGGTTTACACCCGGCATGATGTCTCCGTTCTTCCTTTCTCTTTAGATACCTCCTTTCAGGCAGTGGTTGTGCAGCTGCACCTAGATAGGAGGTATACTATCATTTCTGCGTACATTCCACCGTCAGCTGACTTCGACGCGGGGGACTTCCGCCGCGTCGTGGCACGGTTGCCGAGGCCCTATCCCTTGCTTGGAGATCTGTACGGCAGGCATCCTCTCTGGGGAGATTACTTCATAAATCCCAGGGGACAAGTCCTTGCCGATCTGATCAAAGAGCTTGAGATGGGTCTCCTAAACGTGGATGAGTTTACGCATCACTGTCCGAGAACCGCTTCATTTTCTTGCGTTGACCTATCTTTGTGCTCTTCGGATGCACAGCTTGATTTTGATTGGGGAAGGGTCGATGACCTCCATGGTAGTGATAACTTTCCCATTCAAATATCATTTTCAGGGCAACTGCCGCCTGAGAGCCCACCTCGGTGGTGCTTGGCTCGTGCGCTTTTGCCTGCATTTCAGGAAATGACTGAATTTTCTATCTCAGTCGAGGAGTTTCGATCGGTAGATGAGGCCTTTGAGTTCTTCTCCGGCAACATCATCGCCGTGGGCTAACTACTATTCCTAGGATGTCTTGCCGTTTTGCACGCCGACCACTCCCATGGTGGTCGGCCGAGTGTGAGACGGCCCTCAAACAGAAGCGTTATGCCTACATGCGCTATAAGCGCCGCCCGAACGATTTCACTGTCGCTGAATTTCGTCGGGCTCGGGCTCGGTTCCGGTATATTTCGAAGCACGCACACCTCTCTTCTTGGCGGGCATACGTGTCCTCACTTAACGGGAAGACCCCTTTAGCTGAGGTGTGGAAGCGAGGCAAAAGGATTCGGGGCAAGTTCTCGCAGGACCCCCCTCCCATTCTCCAGGAGAATGGGACCGCAATCTCGGACCCCGCGTCCGTGGCGGAATCCTTAGCGACCGCTTTTTCCGCATTCTCTAGCCGGGATGCTGCTCCGCCAGCATTCAATGCACGTCGTGATGTCGCGGAAAGCCGCCGGCTGGACTTTACCTCCAGAGGCGGAGAACCCTTCAACGACAAGTTTACTGTGGGTGAGTTGCGCTCCGCTCTGGCTTCGTGCGCGGACACCACCCATGGTCCGGACGATGTCCCGTACGCCATGCTTCGACACCTGGGTGAGCGAGGCATGGCCTTTCTGTTAGATTTGTTCAACAGGATCTGGGTGGAGGGTCTTCTCCGAGACTCCTGGCGAATCGCTACTGTGCTCGCCTTTCGCAAACCTGGGAGAGATCACTCTACTCCGACCGGTTTCCGCCCAATCTCTCTAACCTCTTGCGTGTGCAAGTTGTTTGAGAAATGGATAAATGTTAGATTAGCCTTTTTCCTGGACAGCGGAGGCCATCTGTCTTCTGTACAGTGCGGCTTCCGCAAGTTCCACTCCACGTCAGATTCTCTGCTCCGACTGGAAAATGTTGTCTGCGAGGCTTTCTTTCGTAGACAGCACTACGCCACGGTGTTTTTCGATCTGGAGAAGGCCTATGATACCGCATGGCGATACGGTATCATGGAGACTCTCCACACGATGGGGGCGAGGGGACGCCTCCCAATGTTTATATCCGAGTTTTCGCGAGATCGTCGATTCCGCGTACGGGTGGGGGGGATCCCTCTCTGGCCCAAAGGAGCAGGAAGAGGGTGTCCCGCAGGGAAGTGTCCTCAGTGTCACACTCTTTTCCCTGAGCATCAACGGCATCACCTCGGTGCTGCCGGAAGATGTTCTCGCTACACTCTACGTGGACGACCTTTCGATCTCTTTTGGCGCGGCCCAGATGCTAACTCTTGAGCGTCGACTCCAACAGGCATTGAATTTGGTCTCTCTCTATGCCGAAGCGCACAGGTTTTGGTTTTCTTTGGCTAAGACTAAGGTGGTGCACTTCTGCCGCCATCCACAGCCTTACCCCGACCCAGATTTGTTTCTTAATGGGGTGCGCCTGGATGTGGTGGAATCGCACCGTTTCCTTGGTCTTGTATTCGACCGACGCCTCACCTGGGAGGCATATATTCGCAGCCTTAGGGTCTCTTGTACCCGCGCCATGGACATTCTCCGTTCCGTGACGTTCAGCGCTTGGGGCGCTGATAGGGCTACTGCCCTACTTTTTTATCGATCCTTTGTTCGTTCGAAGCTCGACTACGGATGCGAGTTTTATGCCTCCGCAGCCGAGCGTTTATTGCGGAAGGTGGATTCGATCCACCACACCGGCCTTCGCCTTGCGACCGGTGCCTTCCGCACTTTCCCCATTGAGAGCCTGCTGGTCGATGCTGGGGAGATGCCACTCGCTCTGCGCCGCGTGCAGTGCATCACTCGCCTGCACACCTGAGCCCGGCGTCTCCCTCAGTCGCCAACAGCTCTCACTGCATCCGCAGCTGATCCCGATGGTGCCTATGCCGCCGAGAGACGCCAGTCATACCCTAAGCCCTTTGGGTAGGAAACTCCTTCGAGAGGTTGATTTAGCTCTCGGGCCGGTGGGGCCCCTGGTTCTGCCCAGGACGCCACCCTGGAGGGTACCACATTTGGCTATTTGTCGCCACGCTTCTGCTCCCAAAGCTTGTACGGCGCCGGAAGTATTGCTTTCGACCTTTTTGGAGCACACATCGTTTCACGCTGGAACCGTGTCAGTGTATACGGATGGCTCCTAGTCTTAAGAGGGGGTCGGCTCCTACGCCGCATCCCCTCTGTTTGAAGTCAGCGGGGCTCTACCAGGCGCTGCGTCTGTCTTCACCGCCGAGCTGGTGGCAATACACCACTCGGTACGGGAGATTACGCGACGTGCCCGGTTCGGCGACTGGATTGTGATCTATAGCGACACACAAAGCGCCCTGAGTGCTCTCGGGGCATTGGAATCTCCGCATCCCCGTTTCGCTACGGTTTTGGCGACCTGGGCAGATTTCGAGATTATCTTCTGCTGGGTTCCTGGACATGTAGGAATTGCGGGGAATGAGCGCGCCAAAGAGTCCGCGACAACTCTGCGACCGGACCAGCGTTTCGCTCTTCCTCACACCGACTACATGGGAGGAATACGGGCAGCGCTTCGGACTGCTTGGCAAAGAAGATGGGAGACGGTCGAAGGGAACTTAAAGTTGCCTGCCATTGCGTCGCGACTGTTCCCATGGACCTATCCCCGAATCCCGCGACTGCTTCAGGTCGCTTTCTGTCGTCTCCGATTCGGACATACTCGTGTGACGCATCGCTATCTGATGGAGCGCTCGCCTGCGCCCTATTGCGATGTCTGCGTCGTCCCCCATACTGTTCGCCTCCTTCTTGTCGAATGTCCCAGTCTAGGTGATCTTCGCGCACGATACCTGTCCCGGTACCTGGATGGGCGGGGTCGCTACCGCCTGTCCCTTGTGCACGGGATGAGTTCGTGCACATTGACTTGTGGACTTGTTGACTTTTTGGGGGAGGCTGGGCTTCTCCCCTTTATTTAAGGTTCTTTTTGTTATTTGTTTGTTGTTGTTATTTTGTAGGTTGCACTCTCCTGCACCGGGGTGAGGGGGACCTCCCCCCGCTGCCGGAGATTGCTTCCTGATTGTTAAGTTTTTCCAATTTATATCATTGTTATGTTTTCATATTTTTATTTTAAAGTAGCCTAGTTCTAGGCTGTCGTGTTTTTCGGCGACTTATGCCCAAGTGGGCAGTTGCCAGATGGGCTCTATAAAATTAAAAAAATAAACTCTCTCTCCGCTTTTCCAGCGCCCAGGAGTATTGTGTTTGGCCCTTTTGGAGCACACTTTGTGTCACGCTGGATCGTGTCAATGTATACAGGTGCCTCCACCTCCTAGTAGAGGGTTGGTTTCCACTCCTTGTCTCCTCTTTTTAAAAACTCATCAGGGATCTACCAGGCGCAGCTTCTGTCTTCCCAGCTGAGTTCTTACTAATATAACACCTCGTTCCCGGTTCGGAAACCCCATAGTGATCAATAGCGACTCACAAAGTGCCTTGAGTTTTCTTGGGGCATTGGATCCTCCACATCCCCTGGTTTGCAGTATCTGTGATGATTGCTTGGTGGATGTTGAGAGTATCTTCTGATGGATTCCTGAGCATGTGGGAATGAGGGCGCCAAGAGTTTGTGAGGACTGAGCAAACAGACCAACATTTGGCTCTTCCTCCCACTGACTACATCGCAGGAATCATGACAGCCCTCTAGGTTGCTTGGCAAAGAAAACTGGAGACGGCTGATGGCAACTTAAAGATGTGTGCCATTGTGCTGTGATTGTACTCATGGACCTACCTCCAAATTCTATGACGGTTTGAGGTCATTTTAGCCGTATCGGGATGAGCGGGGTCGCTACTGCTTGTTCCTTGTCTTTTGGGGGGGAATCTGGCCTCCTACATTTTATTTAATTCTGTTTTTTCTTGTTTTTCTCTTTTGTTTTGTCCTTTTCTTTCATTTGTCTCTGGTAATTTTAAAGTAGTCTGGCACTAGGCTGAACTTTTAAATTATGGTGACTAATGCCTTTGATGTCAGTCGCCAGATGAACGTTTTAGCCGTATTGGCACAAGCAGGCTCGCTACCGCTTGTCCCTTGTCTTTTGGGTGGAGTCTGGCCTCCTACATTTTATTTCATTCTGTTTTTTCTTGTTTTTTCTCTTTTGTTTTGTCCTTTTCTTTCATTTGTCTCTGGTAATTTTAAAGTAGCCTGGCACTAGGCTGAACTTTTAAATTATGGTGACTAATGCCTTTGATGGCAGTCGCCAGATGAACGTTTTAGCTGAATTGGCACAAACAGGCTCACTACCGCGTGTCCCTTGTCTTTTGGGGGGGAGTCTGGCCTCCTACATTTTATTTCACTCTGTTTTTTCTCTTCTGTTTTGTCCTTTTCTTTCATTTAGCTCTGGTAATTTTAAAGTAGCCTGGCACTAGGCTGAAATTTTAAATTATGGTGACTAATGCCTTTAATGGCAGTCGCCAGATGAACGTTTTAGCTGAATTGGCACAAACGGGCTCACTACCGCGTGTCCCTTGTCTTTTGGGGGGAGTCTGGCCTCCTACATTTTATTTCACTCTGTTTTTTCTCTTTTGTTTTGTCCTTTTCTTTCATTTAGCTCTGGTAATTTTAAAGTAGCCTGGCACTAGGCTGAAATTTTAAATTATGGTGACTAATGCCTTTAATGGCAGTCACCAGATGAGCGTTTAAAAAATAAACCCCTGTCCAGATCCTGTTGAACAACTCTAGCAAAATGGCAATGCCTCATTCAATTATGTGTCGAAGTATGACATATGGAGAAAGTCCGGACCAGGGGCAGTGTCTGTACCAATACTCACTCCTCTAAACCTGTTGTCTAAGGGTTCCGCCTTTGGAGATAGTCCAATCAGCGGTCTCTATTGATCTCTCTCTTTATAAACTTTCTGAAGAGAATCCCTTGTTAGTTTTCACTTTAATTTTTCATTTTAAATTAGTGGCCTCCTGTGTTATGGCTGAACCTGGTGGAAACAATGCTTTCAATTGCAATGATGTTAATCTTCATTGGATGGAATTCAGGTTGATTTCACAGGTGCTACCATAACCTGTTCCGATCCCACTTTAAGCTATAAATGGATCCCCATTGAGAAATAATAAAATGCCCCAATGAATGCAGTTCAGTGGTGAAACTTTCACCAAATAATTATTATTAGGGGTCCCTAAAATAAAAAATATAAAAAGCATGAATAAGATTAATACAGAATAAATAAAATCCTTTTACATACAGGTCGGAGCTCCTTTGAGATCACACCAAATATATTCCCTAAGCAATGAGTGCTTCTTCATTTTCCTGGATGTCTCCCATGATTATGTGGCAAGGTAAGGCATTCTAATCCTCTGCAGATGTTTAATATTTGTTTGGACAAGGACAGGTACAATGATTAACACTGCCATCTTGCATGGTTGGTTATCATAAGGAATGTTTACCTCTGTCTTATGGTACTACCCTTTTGGCCATATGCCTCACTGACCTTTGCTGATGATATTGTTGTAGCTTGGAGGTGATCCAAATGTGTTCTTGTGGAGGCAGATTTTGGAGGGAGAAGTAAGTAGGGGTTGTTTTTTTTTTGGGGGGGTAGTATCTGTATATTATGTATGATCGATATTGTGATTGTAACTGCATGATTTAGTTTGTGACAAGCCATGATGGCAATGCCTTTTTTAAAGTGTTTTGGGTGCAATTTTGTGGCTGGAGTTTATGGGGTGGGTGTTGACCTTGATGGCATCTAATAGGCCTGTGTGGCTTTTGTCATTTGTTTAATTAGGGTTCTTCCAGAGAAAAAAAGCATTTTGTGGAGCTATGGATTTTGTCCAAGTTGCCGAGTGTTTGGCATGTTGTGAATCTTTTGAGCTGTGTTGGTGAATTGTGACATTGGCTGCATATGTCTGTTATTAAAAGTGTTGGCATTTGTTTTGAGTTTTGTGTAGTGCCTTCATCTGAGCATTACTCAAGTGACTTCTTTGTGACCTTGGAGTATTCTCTCTTCACATCTCCGAATTGTGTACGGCTAAGTGTGTCAAATGCAGAGAGCTGCACCCTGCTTATTCGAAGCAATGTGCTGTGTATCTCCTTGAGAAGAAAATCCTGGCCGTTCAGGCCCAGGATTGTCTGGTTTCGCGAGGCTAAGGACTTCATCCTGGCGCTCCCAGCCTTGCCTAGGACTTGCCTCAAACAAAACAAAACAAAACAGCACACTCTGCTCCTGAGCCCATCCAAGCCAACAAGCATACTCGTTTCCGTGCCCATTCGGAACGCTTCTGTGGGTTCTACCCACCCCGGGTGATACCCTGGTAGAATTGGTGGCACAAAGGGTTCACACCCAGCCTCGGCTCCCCCCCCCCGCCCTCCCAACGTGAGGCCGAGGGAGGAAAAGATTTGCATGGCGACCCTAACCTCTCCCCCCATAACTTGAGCGCATTGTCCAGCTATTCTTGCGGAGGTCTTCTCTTCGAAGAGGGCCCCCGCATCTCCGCCGAGCTACGCCTAGAGGGCCAACTGGGATGAGCAGCGGAGGCTCGTCTCCTCCCCTTTTGCTCGTGTTTTTTTTATGCTGGGTTCGTGCCGCTGCCGCACCATCACGGGAGGGGCGTGGCAGGAGGATGTAGCATTTACATCCCGCATGATGTTTCTATTATTCCCTTACCTTTAGACACCTTTTCAGGCAGTAGCTGCGCAGCTTCACCTGGATAGGAGATATACTGTTATTTCTGTGTAAATTCCACCATCAGGCAACTTCGACGCATGGGACATCCACCGCGTAGTAGCGCGGTTTCCAAGGTCCTTTCTCTTATTCGTCGATTTGAACGGTAGATACCACCTCTGTGAAAACTAGTCGATGAATTCCCTGGGTCAGGTCCTTGCCAACCTGATCGACGAGCTGGAGATAGGTTTCCCAACTGTGAATGAGTTAATGCATCACTGCCCGAAAACTGCTTCATTTTCCTTTCTCGATCTATCTCTGTGCTCTCCAGATGCACAGCCTGATTTTGGGTAGGGGGAGGTCAATGACTTCCATGATAATAATCACTTTCCCATTCAAATATCATTTGCTGGACTGTGGCTGCCTGAGAAGACCCCCCCACCCTCATCCCAACTGTTGCTTGGCGTGGGTGCGGTGAAGCACATTTCAGGAAGCGACTGATTTCTGTCTCAGTCAAGTAGTTTGGGTCGGTGGATGTGGCCATTGAGTTCATCTCCGGCAACCTCATCGCTGTGGGCTTAACTAGTATTCCTAGAATGTTTGGCCTTTTTGCATGCTAACCCCTCCGTAGGGGGCGCGGTGATTTTCCATCCTGGCAGCTATGCTGACGGGACTCAGCACCCTGTCCAACCCCAGCTTAGCCTCCTTTCCTTCCTTCACACACTTGTGTTTCCTCGCTTTTCATACAACCTTTCCCACAACTTTCTCCGGTCAGCCTCTAATTTCACAGGGTAGATGCTGACCTACTGAGAGGGAAGGGGACAATGATCCCTCACTCCTGAGCTCCATTTTGGGGTGGTGGGTTTGTAATAACTTGCTTTATCCCCACCCACATCTTCCTCACCTCCTCTTCCTTTCTATTTTCAAACACTATCCATTTTACGCTGTGTCCAAGGTGGAGCCACCATGCTGAGGGACTGCCAGGCCACCAGGTGGGAGGGGTGGTCCCAAATGGCGGCACCTGGTTCTGCCAGGCCTATACTCAGCCTTCGCAGTGTGGGCCACTGCGGGGGCTGATTAACATTTGCATCCTGTAATAAAAAAAAGGGTCCCCATGCCCAATGATTAAAACTTCACATAAAATCTCTCCCCATTTCACCTTTAAGAACAATGGAGCTGCCCTCAGGCAGCTGCACAGAAAAAAATGGAGACTCCCCCCCCCCTGTGGTTTCTCAGGGGACCCTCCATAACTCTTCAACTGGAGAGGAGGCTTACTCCTCTCCAGTACCTATTGGTGCAGGGGGCTTTCCCTCATCCCCTTCCTTGGAGTCACCACGTGACTCCATATCAAATCTGGCAATCCCGCCTTTGCTTTTTCAGGGGACTGCCATGAAAGCCAACAGGCAGGCAGCCCATAACCGGCCGCTCCCGGTTGAATAGGCTCAGTAGGGCAAACCCTCTTAGGGGGGAGAGGGAAGAAAGGCCCCATTGGCCGCTTCCCTCTAAAGACCTGCTGGCCCAAATATTATATCTAGTGGGGATGAAGGCCTATGCACCCCCCCCCAAAGAACAAGGACGTAACTGACATGACCTGTGATGTCATGGGGGGGGGAATGGTCAAATGGAGGCCCCTCTTGAGATAGACATGCTCCCTGACGCAGCCCAGCCTCAGAAAGTCGGGCCTTCCATGGGGATAGATTCGGGCTCGGCCTCAAACACCGAGCACAATTCTGTTCATGTGCGTGGCCCTCGCCAGTAGGATCGAGCTGCTAAGACATCACAAGGAGTGGAGGGATCTCCTCTTCAGGGTGTTGCCCCCACGACTTTTGGGACCTTCACCATGTTGGGAAAGAACCTTGCAGAGGCCGGCCCATCTGGCCTGGCAGCTCCTGCTGGGAGAGGGGAGAAGCAGGTCCATTCACTGCCCTCCTATCCTAAAAAGAATAAGACTAATAAAAAAAGAGCAAAAAGACTGGGGTCTCTTCTCCCTCCACAGGGCCCGCGGGGACGGACGAGGCTGCTAACATCCTTGAATGCGACCAAACCAAGATCGTGCCGATCTTGGTTTGGTCGCCTGGGCGGGGAATCCAAAAATAAGACCAAAAGTGCGTAGAGCGGAGCCTCGATTACGTCGGGGCCCCTCATTCAGAGGTTACCTGGCGTTTTCAAGCCCGCTGGCTTCAAACGCTTCCTCGTTATTCGCTCCACTGATGGCACCATGTTGGCCATGGGCAACATGATCCATCAGAGGAGAGGATTAGCTAGTGCAATTGGTAGAGAGCCGAAGGTGACCCGTTTCTCGGACGGGAGCCTTCTGGCGAATGCGGCGAATCCCGCCGAGGCGACCAAGATAAGTGCTCTTCGGACACTTCATGGCACCCCAGTGAGTGTGAAGCCGCACTCTACCATGAACTTTGTGAAAGGAGTAGTCTATGCGAGGGAACTCGTTGACTACTCCATAGAAAATATCACTCTAGAGCTGGGCGACCACGGGGCGGGCAAGGTCAAGTGTGTGAGGAGAAAACAGGGAGGGCCCTCGAGACCCACCCCTCCAGTCTTCGTCTGGTTCGACTATAATAAGCTCACCGATCCGGTGCGTGCCGGTTGGTACCGCTACCGCGTGCCACTACAGCGGAGGTGCTATTACTGTCATCGCTTCGGCCATACGAATCGCTCATGTAGATGTGCAAGGTCGGGGTCACCCGAAGTATGTGTAAATTGATCCAAGGCCGCACACGATAAGTCCAAATCGTGTGTGGCCAAGTGTGTTAATTGCCGGTAGCCGCACCCCGCTTCTTCGAAGCAATGTGGTGCGTATCTCCTTGAGAAAGAAATCCTGGCCGTTTAGGCCCAGGATCGGCTCTCATTCCGCGAGGCTAAGGACTTTGTCCTGGCGCGCCTGGCTCTGCTTGGGACGTCTTACGCCTCAATGCTTAGAAAGACACCCTCTGCTCCTGGCCCATCCAGTCCCACGAGCATGCTTGTTTCTGCGCCCATTCGGAGCCCTGCTGGTTCTACTCAACCCGGGCGATCCCCTAGTAAAGCTGGCGGCACAAAGGGTTTACACCCAGCCCCGGCTAAAACCAGGGCTCCCCCCTTTCCCCAGCGTGACCGTTTCCGATAAGACGAAGCGGCCACGCGCCTCCACCGAGTCGTTAGACTTACAGGAGGCAACACCCCTTAAGTTGGTTGCCAGGCCATCTTCCGGGGTTCATAAAGCTGCCCCCCGAAAGGAGGACAGCACAAGCGAGCTTCAGCTCCTTCGCCCACACCTAGTGGTGCGCTGGGTGGCTCGGAGACGGTGGATCCTCGAAAAGAGGGCCCCCCCTCCTTCAAAGCTGCAACGCCTTTTCGAGGCGGAGGGAGCAAAGGACTTGCATGGTGAGCCCAACCTCCCCCAATAAGTCTTCGAAGGCGACAGCGCCTTCAGCGCATTGTCCGGCCAACAGCGCCCATACTTCTGCCTCCGGTATGCTTACGGCCATTCCCGTGAGGGTCTTCTCCTCCGAGCTAGGCCTGGAAGGCATATTTCTTCAATGGAATTGCCGTGGACTCCGGGCAAACTGGGAGGAGCTGCGAAGGCTCGTCTCGTCCCGTTCCACCTTAGCTATTTTTCGGAAGGAGAAGATTCTAGGTGCGTACCCCCTGCTCGCTCTCCCGGGTTATAAGGATTTTGCGACCCTATCACCACGGGATGGAGGGGGCCGGGTTTGGGGATGCCCGGTTTTCACCCGGCATCATGTCTCCATTCTTCTTTTCACTTTAGATACCCCCTTTCAGGCAGAGGCTGTGCAGCTTCACCTGGATAGGAAGTATACTGTTATTTCTGTGTGAAGTCCACCGTCAGCTGACTTCGACGCGGGGACTTCCGCCGCGTCGTGGCACGGTTCCTGAGGCACTTTCTCTTGCTTGGAGATCTGAACGGCAGACATCCTCTCTGGGGAGACTACTCAATAAGTCCTTGCCGATCTGATCGAAGAGCTTGAGATAGGTGTCCTAAATATGGATGAGTTTATGCATCACTGTCCGAGAACCGCTTCATTTTTTTGCCTTGATGTATCTCTGTGCTCTCCGGATGCACGGCCTGATTTTGATTGGTGGGTGGTCGCTGACCTCCATGGTAGTGATCACTTTCCCATTCAAATATAATTTTCTGAGCTACTGCCGCCGTAGAGCCCACCTCGGTGGTGCTTGGCGCGGACGCAGTGGCTTGCATTTCAGGAAATGACTGAATTCTCTATCTCAGTCGAGGAATTTAGGTCGGTAGATGAGGCCGTTGAGTTCTTCTCCGGTAACCTCATCCCTGCGGGCCTGACTACTATTCCCAGAACGTTTTGTCCGTTTTGCACGCCGTCGCCTCCCTTGGTGGTCGGCCGAGTGTGAGACGGCTTTCAAAAAGAAGCCTTATGCATACATGCCCTATAAGCGTCGCCCGAACGATTTCATTCTCGGTGAATCTCGTCGGGCTAGGGCTAGGTTCCGGTATATTTCGAAGCACGCCGGCCGCTCTTCTTTGCCGGCATACCTGTCTTCACTTAACGTGAAGAACCCCAAGCAGAGGTGTGGAAGCGAGTCAAAAGGATTCGGGGCAAGCTCTTGCAGGCTCCCTCCAATTCTCCGCATTCTCTAACCGGGATGCTGCTCCGCCAGCATTCAATGCACGTCATGATATGAAAGCCCGCCGGCTGGACTTCACCTCCACAGGTGTAGAACCCTTCAACAACAGATTTACTGTGAGTGCCTCTGGTAGCATCGGTCCGAGGTGACGGCCCTTTGTTCCCAGGTTGGTTGCCAGGCCAATAAAAAGCCTTGGGTCGAGTCTCTTGGTGGGGCGGGATATCCATTGAACGCTGCTCCGAGATCCTGGCCGTTGTGAAGGGAACTAGTAGGAGTTTAGTAAGGGGCGTGCTTCGTTGTTGTTCACCTGGTGACAAATCGATGGCCCCTTCGGGGACCGTCTGTGCTGCTTGGTTGGGAGCCACGGCACGCCGAGGCTTGACGACTCGGTCGGACGAACAGCAGCACATGGAGCGTGCCTTCTGAAAGATCCGAAACGTCTCCGATCGATAGGCGGGAGCGACTCACGCGGGGAGAACTCACCAACCCCCTTTTTTCTATTGATTGGTCACAAAGTTTTGAAAGAGAGAAAGTGTTTAAAATGACAGGGAAAAAAGGTCCAGCTGCACTTAAATATACATGTGCGATATGCCAGAAGGATAAGTGGTGCGTGGACTTCCCGGAAGGATGTTTTTCGAAATGCCACCCGGGAAGTATATGCACTGATTGCATCCTTAAAGGAGAGATCCGAGAGGCAGTGGCATGCTGCAATGAACTCAAAGATCTCTTCACAGCCTCTGAAGAAAAATCTAGGGCGCTGGAAAATAAACTGCAGACCCTAGAAACGCAGCACGCGCTTCAGATTCGGCGTCTCGAGGAAAAGATCCTAGAGCTAGCCTCTAAACTAGAGGCCCAGTCGGCTCAAGCTCGAGACGAAAGTCCCAATGACTTGGGTGGTTCCGCCGATGTGACTCCAGCCCAAGGAGGTGAAACTGCATTGGCAGTCCCACTTCTGCCATGCGGAGCCAATGAGAAGAAGAAAAAGAAAAAGAAGAAAAAGGACCATAATGCAGCTCACCCCAGTGTAGAGGATTCGAGCGCTACTGGTGCGCATAGGAAAGTGGAAAGAGAAGAAGAGAAAAGAGAAACGGAAGAAGAGAAAAGAGAAACGGAAGAAGAGAAAACAAATGAAGAGAAGAAAAATAAGATGAGGAAGAAAAAAAAGAAAAATGCAGAGATACAAGAGGAAAGCGGCAAGTCGCTTCCAAGAGGAAAGAATAAGTCGCCTGCTGACAAATGTGCAAGAGTCACCCTTATTGGTGATTCTCAAGCACGGGGCTTGCAGTCCCTGCTAGCGGCCCGCCTTCGCACTAGTGTGAAGGTAAGCTGCCTGCCAGGATGTGGTAACCACCACATCAGAGTAGAGGCTGAGAAATCACAGATTTCTGAGAGCTCAGTCGTTGCTCTGATGGTCAGTGGAAACGACCTGTACCTGAGAGGAGGTAGGGTAGGCCCTACAGATAAAATCCTCCACACGGTCATGGGTGCCGTGGACGACTGTGGGCTGAAAACCCGCAAGCGTGTGGTAGTCGGGATGCTCCCGAGGAGAGGTCCAACAAGGACCGCTCACTCGATGAATGTGTCTCTAAACCGGCGCCTGGCAGATTTGTGTACGGCAGAGGGGGTCTTTTTTGTGGACCCGTACCGCACCTTTTATGGTAGAAATGATCTCTACCAAAGGGATGGGGTACATCTTTCCTTTAAAGGAAAGGCCTTTCTGTCGAACATGATCCAGAATGTCGTAGAGAGGACCGAAAGGAGTATCCGGCCCAGAGTGAGGGCGGACGTACGCCAGTACGCCCGTGTCACTCCAGGAACGACCTTCTCAGAGGTCGCAAAAAGGGGTGCCTCGCCAACAAAGAAGCCGGGAAATGGAAGAGCATAGGGAGTTCTACAGTCGGGGACTCCCTGAAAGTTCTTCTGTTCAATGCGAGGTCAATCAGGAACAAGTTTCCTGAGCTCCGTGGCCTCGTAGCGACGGAAGAACCCGAAATGGTAGCCATAACAGAATCGTGGATAAAAACGTCAAACCGAGACTTTGAAGGCGAATTCACGGTTCCTGGCTACCAACTCTTCCACAAAGATAGGCCAGACAGAGAGGGTGGCGGTGTAATGTTGTATGTCAAGGATACAATCAAATCTACGAACTCCAACATTATATCCGACCACGAGCTCCTAGGCGTTGACCTAGAGATAGGTCCTGTCAGATACAGGACCCTGGTGCTTTACAGACCCCCTTCCCAACCCGTTGAGAAGGACAGGGAACTGTACCAGCTGCTGGGTGAGCTTGTTCAAGGCAGAGTGTGCATCGTTATGGGCGACTTCAACAGACAAGTTGACTGGGAAACCAGAGCAGCCTGTGGCGATAGCGCGCTACTCCTGGAGTTCGCCAACAACGAGTTCCTCACTCAATGGGTCAGAGAACCGACGAGAGGAGACAATATCCTCGACTTGGTCTTCACCTCTGAGGATGATATCGTTGAGGATGTCTCTGTAGGCGAAGAGCTCGGTGGCAGTGATCACCAGCTAGTTAGATTTAGCGTCAAGATCCCGAAGGTAAGGTCTGTTGCCAGTCAATCAAGGAAACTTGACTTGAGAAGAGCAGACTTTGCACGCCTTCGTGCTGGGCTGACTGATGTAAGGCTAGCGGTATGCGAAGAGGTTGAGGATTCGTGGAACAATTTCAAAAATAAATTCATGAGTCTTCAATCAAGTTGCATCCCTCTAAAATGCCTCCGTCGGTCTTCTGTTCAACCAAAGTGGTTTAATCGAGAAATCGGCCAACTGCTTAGGGAGAAGAGAAATGCGTACCGGCGATCGAAGATCTCGGGTGCCTTTGACGAGTACCGGAGGCTAG
The DNA here is from genome assembly GCA_963969495.1 of Ceratothoa steindachneri. Taxonomy (NCBI): domain Eukaryota; kingdom Metazoa; phylum Arthropoda; class Malacostraca; order Isopoda; family Cymothoidae; genus Ceratothoa; species Ceratothoa steindachneri. Next base: position 94,160,718 of record OZ018325.1, on the reverse strand, counting down.
CCAGGAGAGTGAAGTCCAGCATAAGGGCGGCTAAGCGTACTGAGGAACTCCGAGTGGCGAGACTCTGCAAGGAGAATCCCAAGGAGTTCTTCGGCTATGTAAATAGCCGTAAACCAATCCATCGTAGGATTGGGCCCCTAGTGGACGAGGAGGGTGCATTAACTCAGTCAGATGCAGAAAATGCTAACCTTCTCAATGACTACTTCTCCTCAGTGTTTACTAAAGAGTGTGGTCCCATCCCCCAGCCCACGGATTCCTACTCGGGGGAAAAGCTGGAGGCAATGGACTTCACCGAAGGAGAAATAAAGAAAAAGATCGCTGACCTAAAGACGAATAAGTCCCCTGGACCGGACGGGTTTCTACCCAAGGTGTTGAAGGAAGTGTGCGATGAAGTATCACGACATCTGTACGCTATCTTTAACATGTCAATCCGGACCGGATGCGTTCCTAGAGACTGGCGTGAGGCGGAGGTGACTCCGATCTTCAAGAAAGGATCCTCCAGCCATCCGTCAAACTACCGACCTATCAGTCTGACTTCGATAGTCGGTAAACTCATGGAAAGCATGATGGTGGAGAAAATAACGTCGTATTTAGAGTCAAACCTGCTACTGAGGAGTTCCCAGCACGGCTTCCGAAGGCAACGGTCATGCCTGACGAACCTTGTGGAATTCTTCCACTTCGTGTTCAGTGAGCACGATCGGGACAAGGCGGTGGATGTGGTTTACTTAGACTTTCAGAAAGCCTTTGATAAGGTACCACACCGCCGCCTTCTCCGGAAAGTGCGAGCGCTGGGCATAGACGGAAAAGTAGCCGGCTGGATCGAGAACTGGCTAAGTGGCAGACGGCAACGGGTGGTGGTGAATGGACAGGCTTCTGAGTGGGTGCCCGTTACTAGCGGAGTGCCTCAAGGTTCTGTCCTGGGACCACTACTATTCATCATCTACGTCAACGACATGGACGGTGACATGGTTGCCAAGATTTCCAAATTTGCCGACGATACCAAGCTTGGTATGAACGTTGCAAAGGATGGAAATACTGCCCGCCTGCAGGAAGACCTTGGGAAGATTGGGGAGTGGTCGAACACGTGGCAAATGCCGTTCAACGTGAACAAGTGCAAAGTAATGCATATCGGCCACAGAAATCCCCAATCTCATTATATCCTTAAGGGCACTGCTCTCGAATCGAGTGACACTGAGAAGGACTTGGGTGTTACTGTCACTAGCGACCTCAAGTTCTCGAAACAGTGCATTGAGGCAGAGAAGAAAGCCCAAAGGATGTTAGGCTACATAAAGCGCCAGTTTGGATACCGTAACAGGGAGATAGTACTTTGTCTGTACAACTCCCTAGTTCGGCCGCACCTGGAGTATGCCGTACAATTTTGGAGTCCTTCGTTTCGAAAGGACATCGCAAGGTTGGAACGCGTACAAGCCAGGGCAACCAAACTGATTCCCTCTATCCGACATAAAAGTTATGAGGATAGACTAAGGGAATTAGATCTGTTCTCGTTGGAAACCCGTAGACTGCGTGGTCAGCTCATCGAAGTTTTCAAAATACTTCGAGGGTTCGACAATGTTGACTACCGGGATATTTTCACACTGAGTGGGAACAGAACGCGCAATCACGGCTTCAAACTTGAACTGAAGCGTTACAACCGCAATCTGTGTGGAAACTTTTTCACCTACAGTATCTGCGGTAAGTGGAACGCACTTCCAGTGGAAGTTGTCAACAGTGAATCTGTTGACCAGTTCAAGTCAAGACTAGACAAAGTCTTGAAAAGTGGCCGTTTAGGGACGCAAAACAATTGAGCATCCATGTGCCCGCTCGATTGCTAGTCCCAAGGTACCCTCTTTGAATGGACCGTAAGGTCTCCTAGGGTACCTTCTTTCCTTGTAACTCCTTGTAACTCCGCTCTTGCTTCTTGCGCGGACAATGCCCATAGTCCTGACGATGTCCTGTACGCCATGCTTCGACACCTTTCTGCTAAATTTGTTCAACATGATCTGGGTAGAGAGAGAGGGTAACCTCCCAGACTCCTGGTGAATCGCTAATCTGCTCGCCTTTCGTGGACCGATGAGAGATCACTCTACTCCGGCCGTTTCCGCCCAATCTCTCCAACCTCTTGCGTGTGCAAGTTGATGGAGAAATTGGTAAATGGTAGATTAGCCTTTTTTTCTGGACAGCGGAGGCCATTTGTGTTCTGAGCAGTGCGGCTTCCGCAAGTTCCATTCCACGTCGGATGCTCTGCTTGGACTGGAAAATGCTGTCTGCTAGGCCTTTCGTAGACAGCACTTCGCCACGATGTTTTTCGATTTGAAAAAGGCTTATGATACCACATGGCGATACTTTATCATGGAGACTCCACAGGATGGGGTCGATGGGATGCCTCTCGGTCTTTATATCTGAATTTTTGCGAGATCGCCGATTCCGCGTACGGGTGGGAGTAGCACTGTCCGGCCTATTTGAGCAGGAAGAGGGTGTCCTGCAAGGAAGTGTCCTCAGCGTAAGACTCTTTGCCTGTAGCATAAATGGCATTACCTCGGTGCTGCCAGAAGATCTTCTAGCTACGCTCTAGGTGGATGACCTTTCGATCTCTTTTGGCGCGGCCTAGATGCTAAATCTGGAGCGTCGACTCCAACAGGCATCCGCGTCTCTCGCTATGCCGAAGCGGACAGGTTTCGTTTTTCTTTGGCCAAGACTAAGGTGGTGCACTTCTGCCGCCATCCACGGCTCCACCCAGACCCAGATTTGCTTAATGGGGTGCGCCTGGAAGTGGTTGAATTGCAACGTTTCCTTTGTCTTGTATTTGACCGACGCATTACCTGGGAGGCTCATATTCGCAGCCTTAGGGTCTCTTGTACCTGCCCCATTGATATTCTTGGTTCCGTGACGGTCAGCGCTTAGGGTGCTGATAGGCTACTGCCTTACTATTTTATCGATCCTTTGTCCGTTTGAAGCTCGACTACGAATCTGAGTTCTATGCATCCGCAGCCGAGCGTGTTTTTGGAAGGTGGACTCGATCCACCGCACCGGCCTTCGCTTCGCGACTGGTGAGATGCCATTATTTATGCGCCCTACACGTCTCCCTTTGTCACCAACGGCTCTCAAATCATCATCCGCAGCTGATCTCAACCGTGTCGATGCCGCCGAGAGACGCAAGCTATACCCTAAGCCGTTTGGGTTCAGGGCTAGGAAACTTTCGAGAGCTACATATAGCTCTCGGGCCGGTGGCGCTCCTGGTTCTGCCCAGAAGGTCACCCTGGAGGGTACCACCGTTGGCTATTTGTCTCCACGCCTCTGCTCCCAAAGTTTGTACATCGCCGGGAGTATTGCGTTCGGCCTTTTTAGGAACAAACCTCGTGTCACGCTGGAACCGTGCCAGTGTATACGGATGGCTCCAAGTTTGAACAGGCGGTCGGTTTCCACGCCGTATCCCCTCTGTTTGAAGTCAGCGAGGCTCTACTGGGCGGTGCGTCTGTCTTCACGTCTGAGTTGGTGACAATACACCACTCGTTACAGGAGATTAAGCGACGTGCCCCGTTTGGAGACCGGATCGTGATTTATAGCGAATCACAGAGCGCCCTGAGTGCTCTCGGGGCATTGGAATCTTCGCACCCTCTGGTTCGCGATATCCGCGATGCCACGGTTTAAGTTAGCCCGGTGGATGTCGAGATTATCTTCTGCTGGGTTCCTGGACATGTAGGAATTGCGGGGACTGAGCGCGCCGAAGAGGGCGCCAAAGAGTCCGCTAGGACCCTGCGACTAGATCAGCGTTTCGCTCTTCCACACATAGACTAACTGGCACGAATACGGGCAGCTCTTCGGCCTGCTTGGCGAATAAGACGGTCTAGGGGAACTTAAAGTTGCGTGCCATTGCGCCGCGACTGTTCCTATGGACTTATCCCCCAATGCGGCGACGGCTTCAGGTCGCTTTCTGTCGTCTCCGAATCAGGCACACTCGTGTGACGCATCGCCATTTAATGGACTGCTCGCCTGCGCTCTATTGTGACGACTGCGTCGTCCCCCAGACTGTTCGGCACATTCTTGTCGAATGTCCCAGTCTGGGTGATCTTCGCGCACGTTACCCGTCCCGCGGGACGGGTGGGTTCGCTGCCACCTGTCGCGTGCACATTGAATGGTGTACTTGTAGACTTTTGGGAGGGGGAGGCGGAGGCCGGCCTTCTTCCTTTTATTTAACTAGTTTTTTTTTCTTCATAGGTTGCACATTCCTGCTCGTTGCCTTTTTCCTTTTATCTTTTCAGTGTTGGTTTTTTGTTTTGTTTTTTTAAATCTTATTTTAAAGTAGCCTTGTACCAAGCAGTTTTAATACGGTGACTAATGCCCAAGTAGGCAGTCACCAGATGAGCTCTTAAAATATTTTTTTTTTCGCCAACCACTTCCGTGGTGGTGATTCAAGTTTGAGACGGCACTCAAACAGAAGCGTTATGCATTATACTTACATAAGCTATAAGAGCCCTCCGAACGATTTCACTGTCGCTGAATTTCGTTGAGCTTGGGCAAGGTTCCGGTATTTCGAATAACGCCCGCCTCTCTACCTGGTGGGCATACGTGTCTTCACTTAACGGGAAGACTCACCTAGATGAGGTGCGGAAGAGAGTCAAAAGGATTCGGGGCAAGTTCTCACAGCAACCTCCTCCTTTTATGCAGAAGAATGGACCGCAAACTCGGAAACTGCGTCCGTTGCAGAGTCCTTCGCGACCGCTTTCTCCGTCTTCTCTAGCCGGGATGCTGCTCCGCTAGCATTCAATGCACGTCGTGATGTCGCTGAAGGCCATCGGCTGGACATTGCCTCCAGAGGCGAATAAGCCTTCAATCACAGGATTACATTGAGTGAGTTGCTTTCCGCTCTCGCTTCATCCGCGGATACCTGCCCTGTTCCGACGATGTCCCGTACGCCATGCTTCGACACCTGTGTGAGCGAGGCATGAGCTTCCTGTTCGCGATGTAGGCCTGTCCCTCCACCTCTATGCTGATGACACTCAGATATACACCTTTCCTCATCCCCTGTGTCCTTTTCTCAATCAATTACCAAGCACCTTTCAGCCTACACCTTCATAAACGAATGGCTGTCTTCCAGCTTTCTCAAACTTAACCACGATAAAACTGAAGTTCTTGTTGGTACCGCTTCGATGGTCGAAAATTTAAAGCTCTCTTCCCCTCCCTTAACCCCGTAAGGGGCGCGGCGATTTGCCATCCTGGCCGCCGTGCTGACGGGATCCAGCGCCCCGTCCGGCCTCAGCTTAGCATCTCTTCCTTCCTTCAGATAGCCTGTATTTATTCCCTACTTCGTCGCTTTTCATACAACCTCTCCCACAACTTTCTCTGGTCAGCCTCTAATTTCACAGGGTAGATGCTGACCTTCTCAAGTCAACCGTCCCGGATCGGGGCTGAGGGGGGAGGGGGGAGGGGGGAGGGGACAATGTTCCCTAATCCCTGAGCTCCGGTTCGGGATGGGGGTTTTTTAACAACCTGCTTCATCCCCACCCATACCTTCCTCACATCCCTTTTCCTCTCCTCTTCACATTCTATCAATTTTACGCCGCGTTCAAGGTGGAGCCGCCATGCCGATGGACTGCCAGGCCACCAGGCGGGAGGGGTGGTCCCAAATGGCGGCGCCTGGCTCTGCCAGGCCTGTAAGCAGCTCTTGCAGTGCGGGCAACTGCAAGAGGTGATGAGCTATTGCGTCCCGTAGCACAAATAGGGTCACCATGCCCAATGATGTAAATAAAAAAAAACCCAACACCCAACTTCCCCAAGAACATCAACGGAGCCGCCCTCGGGCAGCTCCACCGAAAAAATGGAGGTCCCCCCCCTTGTGCTTGCGCAAGGGACCCTCCATACTTCTTTAACCCGAGAGGAAGCTTACTCCTCTTCCCTGCCTACGGGTGTAGGGGACTCTCCCTCACCCCCTTCTCTGGAGGTGCTTTTGGACACCTCCCTATTTCCAGCGGCAGTCCCTGCTTTGCTTTCTTAGGGGACTGCCAAGAAAGCCAGCAGGCAGCCCATTGCCGACCGCCCCTCGTGTAAGACGCTCGGTAAGGAAAACCCCCTTAGAGGGGAGAGGGAAGCCAGGCCCCTTCGGTCGCTTCCCTCAAAAGACCTGCTGGCAAGAATATTAAACCTTGCCGGAGTAAAGGCCTGTGCCTTCCCACAAAAGACTCATGACGCTGCCATGGGGACCTGCGATGTCCTGGGGAGGAGGGCCAACTGGAGGCCCCTCCTGTGATAGACATGGTCCTTGAGGAAAACCAGCCTCAGACGGTAGGGCCTTCCATCGGGGGGAATCCGGGCTCGGCGCCAAGCACCGAAGCCGAATCCGCCCCTATGCAAGGTCCTCCTCAAACGGCTGGGGATTCTCAGGCAGTACAAGGAAGGGAGGGATCTCGTCCGGATGATGCCCCTGCGACCACCAGGACCTTCTCCATTTCGGGGAAGGACCTGGCTGAGGCCGGTACATCTGGCCTAGGGGCTTCTATCGGCGGGGGTGAGAAGCGGGTTCATTTCCCGCCCTCCTCTTCAAAAAAGAAAAAGACCAAGACCAAAAAGACCAAGACCAAAAGGACAAAGAAGACTCGGAGCTCCTCTCCATCCGCGGGGGCTGCGGGGACGGATGGGTCTGCTGCCACTTTGGTAGGCGACCAAGCCAAGATCGGCACATCCGGCCCCTCTGCCCCCCCGGTTGTGGAGCCCCTGACTAAGACCAAAAGTGCACAGGGCGGAGCCTCGATGACATCGGGGCCCCTCATTCAGAGGTTACCTGGCATTTTCGAGCCCACTGGCTTCAAACGCTTCCTCCTTATTCACTCCACTGATGGCACCATGTTGTCCAAGGGCAACATGATCCATCAGAGGAGAGGATTAGCTAGTGCAATTGGTATAGAGCCGAAGGTGACCCGTTTCTCGGACAGGAGCCTTCTGGCGAATACGGCGAATCCCGCCGAGGCAGCCAAGATAAGTGCTCTTCGGACACTTTTTGCACCCCGGTGAGTGTGACGCCGCACTCTACCATGAAATTTGTGAAAGGAGTAGTTTATGCGATGGAACTCGTTGACTACTCCATTGAGGACATCACCCTAGAGTTGGCCGACCATGGGGCGGTCAAGGTCGAACGTGTGATGAGAAAAAGAAAACAGGAAGGGGCCTCGAGACCCACCCCTACACTCTTCGTCACGTTCGACTGTGACAAGCTCCCTGAGTCGGTGCGTGCCGGTTGGTACCGCTACCGCGTGAAGGAATTCGTGCCACTGACGCGGCGATGCTATTACTGTCACCGCTTCGGTCATACGAATCGCTCATGTAGACGTGCAAAGTCGGGGTCACCCGAAGTCTGTGTAAATAGCTCAAAGGTCGCACACGATAATCCAAATCGTGTGTGGCCAAGTGTGTCAATTGCGGAGAGCCGCACCCTGCTTCTTCGAAGCAATGTGGTGCATATCTACTTGAGAAAGAAATCCTGGCCGTTCAGGCCCAAGATTGACTCTCATTCCGCGAGGCTAAGGACTTGGTCCTGGCGCGCCCGGCTCTGCCTGGGACGTCATATGCCTCAATAGTTAGAAAAGCACCCTCTGCTCCTGGCCCATCCAGGCCAACGAGCACGGTTGTTTCCGCGCAGATTCGGAGCCCTTCTGCAGGCTCTACTCAACCCGGGAGCTCCCCTGGTAAAGCTGGCGGCAAAAAGGGCTCATACCCAGCCCTGGCTAAAACCAGGGCTCCCCCCTCTTCCCACAGCGTGACCGTTTCCCGTAAGGCGAAACGGCCACGGCCTCCACCGAGTCGTTAGACTCATAGGAGGCAACAGCCCTGAAGATGGTCGCTAGGCCATCTTCCGGGGTTCCTAAAGCTGTTTCCCGAAAGTAGGACAGCAACAAAAGAGCTTCGGCTCTTTCGCCCACGCCCCGAGGTGGAGCGAGTGGCTCGGAGACGGTGGTTCCTCGAAAAGAGGGGCCCCCCGCCTCCGAAGCCACAATGCCCACCTTAGGTTTCGAGGCGGAGGGAGGAAAAGACTCGCATGGCGAGCCCAACCTCCCTCAATAAGTCCTCGAAGGCGACAGCGCCTTCAGCGCTTTGTCCGGCCAACAGTGCCCTGGGTTCTGCCCCCGGAAGCGTACGGCCATTCCCGTGAGGGTCTTCAGTTCGAGGAGGTCCCCCGCATCTACTCCGAGCTAGGCCTGGAGGGCATATTCCTTCAATGGAATTGCCGTGGACTCCGGGCCAACTGGGGGGAGCTGCGGAGGCTCGTCTCATCCCGTTCCCCGTTAGCTATCTTTTTACAAGAGACCATCCTAGGCGCGTGCCCCTGCCCGCCCTCCCGGGGTATAAGGGTCTTGCGACCCCACCACCGCGGGATGGCCGGGCTGGGGGATGCGCGGTTTACACCCGGCATGATGTCTCCGTTCTTCCTTTCTCTTTAGATACCTCCTTTCAGGCAGTGGCTGTGCAGCTGCACCTGGATAGGAGGTATACTCTGATTTCTGCGTACATTCCCCCGTCAGTTGACTTCGACGCGGGGGACTTCCGCCGCGTCGTGGCACGATTGCCGATGCCCTATCTCTTGCTTGGAGATCTGAACGGCAGCCATCTTTTCTTGGGAGATTACTCCATAAATCCCAGAGGACAAGTCCTTGCCGATCTGATCGAAGAGCTTGAGATGGGTGTCCTAAACGTGGATGAGTTTACGCATCACTGTCCGAGAACCGCTTCATTTTCTTGCCTTGACCTATCATTGTGCTCTTCGGATGCACAGCCTGATTTTGATTGGGGGCTGGTTGATGACCTCCATGGTAGTGATCACTTTCCCATTCAAATATCATTTTCAGGGCAACTGCCGCCTGAGAGACCACCTCGGTGGTGCTTGGCGCGGGTGCGGTGGCCTGCATTTCAGGAAATGAATGAATTCTCTATCTGAGTCGATGAGTTTAGGTCGGTAGATGAGGCCGTTGAGTTCTTCTCCGGCAACCTCATCGCCGTGGGCCTGACTACTATTCCTAGGACGTCTCGCCGTTTTGCACGCCGACCACTCCCATGGTGGTCGGCCGAGTGTGAGACGGCCCTCAAACAGAAGCGTTATGCCTACATGCGCTATAAGCGCCGCCCGAACGATTTCACTGTCGCTGAATTTCGTCGGGCTTGGGCTAGGTTCCGGTATATTTCGAAGCACGCCTGCCGCTCTTCTTGGCGGGCATACGTGTCTTCACTTAACGGGAAGACCCCTTTAGCTGAGGTGTGGAATCGAGTCAAAAGGATTCGGGGCAAGTTCTCGCAGGACCCCCCTCCCGTTCTCCAGGAGAATGGGACCGCAATCTCGGACCCCGCGTCCGTGGTGGAATCCTTAGCGACCGCTTTTTCCGCATTCTCTAGCCGTGATGCTGCTCCGCTAGCATTCAATGCACGTCGTGATGTCGCGGAAGGCCGCCGGCTGGACTTTACCTCCAGAGGCGGAGAACCCTTCAACGACAAGTTTACTGTGAGTGAGTTGCGCTCCGCTCTCGCTTCGTGCGCTTTCACCGCCCATGATCCGGACGATGTCCCGTACGCCATGCTTCGACACCTGGGTGAGAGAGGCATGGCCTTTCTGTTAGATTTGTTCAACAGGATCTGGGTGGAAGGTCTTCTCCCAGACTCCTGGCGAATCGCTACTGTGCTCGCCTTTCGCAAGCCGGGGAGAGATCACTCTACTCCGACCGGTTTCCGCCCAATCTCTCTAACCTCTTGCGTGTGCAAGTTGATGGAGAAATGGATAAATGTTAGATTAGCCTATTTCCTGGACAGCGGAGGCCATCTGTCTTCCACACAGTGCAGCTTCCGCATGTTCCACTCCACGTTGGATGCTCTGCTCCGACTGGAAAATGCCGTCTGCGAGGCTTTCCTTCGTAGACAGCACTACGCCACGGTGTTTTTCGATCTGGAGAAGGCCTATGATACCGCATGGCGATACAGTATCATGGAGACTCTCCACACGATGGGGGCGAGGGGACGCCTCCCAATGTTTATATCTGAATTTTTGCGAGATCGTAGATTCCGCGTACGGGTGGGGGGAGCCTTCTCCGGCCCAAAGGAGCAGGAAGAGGATGTCCTGCAAGGAAGTGTCGTTAGCGTAAGACTCTTTGCCTTGAGCATAAATGGCATTACCTCGGTGCTGCCAAAAGATCTTGTAGCTACGCTCTACGTGGACGACCTTTCGATCTCTTTTGGCGCGGCCCAGATGCTAAATCTGGAGCGTCGACTCCAACAGGCATTGAACCACGTCTCTCGCTATGCCGAAGCGGACAGGTTTCGTTTTTCTTTGACCAAGACTAAGGTGGTGCACTTCTGCCGCCACCTACGGCTTCACCCCGACCCAGATTTGTTTCTTAATGGGGTGCGCCTGGATGTGGTTGAGTCGCACCGTTTCCTTGCTCTTGTATTCGACCGACGCCTCATCTGGGAGGCTCATATTCGCATCCTTAGGGTCTCTTGTACCCGCGCCATGGACATTCTCCGTTCCCTGACGTTCAGCGCTTAGGGCGCTGATAGGGCTACTGCCCTACTTTTTTATCGATCCTTTGTTCGTTCGAAGCTCGACTACGGATGCGAGTTTTATGCATCCGCAGCCGAGCGTTTATTGCGGAAGGTGGATTCGATCCACCACACCGGCCTTCGCCTGGCGACCGGTGCCTTCCGCACTTCCCCCATTGAGAGCCTTTCGATCGATGCTGGGGAGATGCCACTCGCTCTGCGCCGCGTGCAGTGCATCACTTGCCTGTACGCGCGAGCCCGGCGCCTTCCTCAGTCGCCAACAGCTCTCACTGCATCCCCAGCTGATCTTGATGGTGCCTATGCCGCCGAGAGACGCCAGTCATACCCTAAGCCCTTTGGTTTTAGGGCCAGGAAACTCCTTCGAGAGGTAGATATAGCTCTCGGGCCGGTGGGGCCCCTGGTTCTGCCCAGGACGCCACCCTGGAGGGTACCACATTTGGCTATTTGTCGCCACGCCTCTGCTCCCAAAGCTTGTGTTGTGCCGGGAGTATTGCGTTCGACCTTTCTGGAGCACACATCGTGTCACGCTGGAACCGTGCCAGTGTATACGGATGGCTCCAAGTCCCAAGAGGGGGTCGGCTTCCACTCCGTATCCCTTCTGTTTGAAGTCAGCGGGGCTCTACCAGGCGCTGCGTCTGTCTTCACGGCCGAGCTGGTGGCAATACAACACTCGGTACGGGAGATTACGCGACGTGCCCGGTTCGGAGACCGGATTGTGATCTATAGCGACTCACAAAGCGCCCTTAGTGCTCTCGGGGCATTGGAATCTCCGCATTCCCTGTTTCGCGATATCCGTGACGCCACGGTTTTAGCGAACTGGGCAGATGTCGAGATTATCTTCTGCTGGGTTCCTGGACATGCAGGAATTGCGGGGAATGCGGGCGCCAAAGAGTCCGCGAGGACTCTGCGACCGGACCAGCGTTTCGTTCTTCCTCACACCGACTACATGGCAGGAATACGGGCAGCTCTTCGTACTGCTTGGCAAAGAAGATGGGAGACGGTCGAAGGGAACTTAAAGTTGCGTGCCATTGCGCCGCGACTGTTCCCCCCGACCTATCCCCCAATGCCGTGGCGGCTTCAGGTTGCTTTCTGTCCTCTCCGAATCGGACACACTCATGTGACGCATCGCTATTTGATGGAGCGCTTGCCTGCGCACTATTGCAACGACTGCGTCGCCCCCCAGACTGTTCGGCACATTCTTGTTGAATGTCCCAGTCTGGGTGATCTTCGCGCACGATACCTGTCCCGGTACCGGGATGGGCGGGGTCGCTACCGTCTGTCCCCTGTACTCGGGACAGATTCGTGCACATTGACTTGTGGACTTCTTGACTTTTGGGGGGTTGCCGGGCTTCTCCCCTTTATTTAAGGTTCCTTTTTTTGTTATTGTTTTGTTTGTAGGTTGCACTCTCCTGCACGGGTTTGAGGGGGACCTTCCCCCGCTGCTGGAGATTGCTTCCTGATTGTTAAGTTTTTTCAATTTATATCATTGTTAAGTTTTCATATTTTTATTTTAAAGTAGCCTAGTTCTAGGCTGTCGTGTTTTTCGGCGACTTATGCCCAAGTGGGCAGTTGCCAGATGGGCTTTATAGAATTTAAAAAAAAAAAAATCTCTCCCTTAACGTTGGGAAAACCAATGTCGCCTTCTCTGATATCGTCAGTAATCTTGGTGTTATTTTCGACGAGCAACTCTCGTTTAAACCGCACATCCATCGTATCTTTAACTCTTCCCTCGGTTTCCTTCTCAACTTCTCACGTATTCGATCCCATTTTGATCGACCAAGCCTTGAGACTGCTATTCATGCCTTCGCCATCTCACGCTTAGACTACTGCAATTCTCTTTTAGTGAATCTCCCTTCTTCGTCACTTCGCTCCTACAACTACATAGTTCAAAACTATGCTGCCCGATCCTCCTTCGCCGTCCCCAGTTCTCTCCTTCGATGCCTTTGTTATAGGAGCTACACTAGTTACCTATTCGCTTCCGTACCCACTATAAAGTTCTTCTCATCAACTACAAGGCCCTAAACCTCGAGGCTCCACCTTATCTCTAGTCTGCCCTTTCCCGTCGTTAAACTTCTCGGGCACTCCGGTCTAACCTCGCTCCCCTCCTGAACATTCCTCGTTCTGTCGTCCCCTCGATGGGTGACTGTTCTTTCTCACTTTGTGCTCCTAGACTCTGGAATGCTCTTCCTGCCAAAGTCCGATCCTCTCCCTTCCTTGCTAATTTTAAACGTCTCCTGAAGACTCATCTCTTCAGAATTGCCTTCTCGTCCCTGTAAACTTTCTCTACACTTGCTACACAACCTACGATCTGGGAGGGCTAAAAGCCCTGAAGGGTGCATTATAAATACCTATTATTATTATTATTATTTGTTCAACAGGATCTGGTCAATCTTCAGAAAACCTACACCGTATTTTTATTGTTAGAAAAGTACTAATGGTCTTTTTTGTCATTCCAGTCATCATATATGGTTTCGCTTTGGTGTGGAAAGTACATATTTTTAAGATACTACAGCTTGATAGACTTAAAATTGACACTGAAATATGTCAGCCTTGGTTTATCTTAATATGAAAATAAACCATTATTTTCACACACTGGCAACATTTAATTCACACTTAATTCACATATTGGCAAGTTGGATACAAGTGTTTATAAGAGCGCTGCTTTCAATTTTTTCGCGCCCAAACCCGTTTTTAACGTTCTTTAATCAAGTCATTTGTTTTTTTTTTGCATATTTAAATTTTGAATCTTTAATAAGACTTTTCATAATTCCTTGGTAAATTTAATAGATTTTTGTTGAAATTATAGCTTCATTTTGAAAGTGAAGCGTTGCGACGGGTTCCTGAGACGCGAGCGAAGCGCCTGTGGGGTATGGGGAGGATGGAGCCCCCTCATAATGACAACCTGGTGTGCGGCTCGATAATGGCTTCCAGTAAACAAAGACATATACAAATAATCTATAAATAAATAGTAAGTATGTAAAACATTACTAATGGTGCTTTTAGGCATTTTAGTCATCAATTACGGCTTTGTTTTCGCCTGGAAAGCAGTTATTTTTAAAAGAGTATCTCTGCAAATAGAGTGGTATTCAGAGTACTAGTATCTTAAAAATAAGTGCTTTCCGCGCCTAACTGAAGCCGTAAATGATGACTAGAATGCCTACAAACACCATTAGTACTGTTTTTACTACAAAATACACGGCGTAGTTATTCTGAAATTTTACCCAGGATCTGGATAGATGGTACCATCCCAGACTCCTAGCTAAATGCTTTTCACAAACGGGGAGAGATATTTCTACCCCAGCCAGTTTCCGCCCAATCTCTCTAACTTCCTTCATGTGCAAGTTGATGGAAAAATTGGTAAATGTTAGATTATCCTTTTTTCTGGTCAGCGTAGGCCATCTGTCTTCCACACAGTGTGGCTTCCGCAAGTTCCACTCCACATCGGATGCTCTGCTCCGACTTGTAGACTATCTGACTTTTTGGAGGCAGCTGGCCTCCTCCATTTTATTTGACTATCTTTGTTGTAGGTCCCATTTTCCTGCACTGAAGCATTAAGGCTTTTTCCCAATGCTGGAACATGCTTCCTTTGTGTTTTTTTGTGTTTTTCGAATTTTAGAATAGCCTAGTACTAGGCTAGAATTTTTAATTCTATGGCATTCGCCATAGCCAAATAGGCAAATTAAAAAAGAAATGATGGCTGATAATGCAATTCAATGGATGCATATTAAACCTTGGTAGTTGCTTAATGCTTTTTTGTATACTCTGATTGGGATTGCTGATGGGTTTTAGTTGGTTTTTCCTCCTTTATTTTCATGTTTTGTGGCTTAACTTTGCTTTAATTGGAAGTAGTTGTGAGACACCTTGATATCCAGAGCCAGCTGAAGAAGACTGCTTATTGAATTTTTGTCACAAAGGTCTTCTGAGCAGCACACAAACTGTAGTCAAACTGTGCTTGTGGCTGTTTGGTGAAAGAAAGTAGCCTAGTTTCCCCACATCTTCTCATAACTTAACTACTATTCTTCTCCTTTTCCCTTTTCCTGGAATGTCAGGTTTTGACACTGAAACATTAAATTGACATACAATATTTGCAACCAATCATATGTATGTATTTATTATATATTTCTGTTCACTAATTCATTTTCATAAACTTTGGCTAGTTTTGTCTGATAGATGTTTGAATTTTTACTTATCCATTTTTAGATGGATGTACGCTTCTATCTATTATAAATGCTGCATCTCATCATACATTAACAATTATGCTCTATCCTGGTCTTGAATGCCCAAGTACTCACCTGTTTAAGAGTACTTGGGGTGTATAGATTGTCTTATTTTTATACAAACACCCTTTCAATCGCTTTTTCACAAACATTTCAACTTTCTGGGTGAGATTTCCTTGTTAGTATTTGCTTCTAAGTTTCAATTAAATGGTAATAATAATAATCATGTTCTAACATAGGCTTGTGAGCAGGGGTGGATTTAGAGATGGGCAATATGGTCAGACACTCAGGGTAATATGGATTGCCTGGGGGAGTAATAAGTATTTTGTTCTATTTGTATAGTGAAGGATTTATGCAATTTAGTTCTATTTAATGTCTTTATTTATTCATTTATATAGCCTAGTTTTTTCAATTCCTGTTTATTTTATTACATAATTGTTTTAATTTAGCTATTTAGTGCAAATATATGCACATTGTGTAGTTTTAAATGTTAAGACCATACGCATAATTGTTGCAATGTTTATTTATAATTTTTTTTAGTTCTATATGTTGGAAAGTAGATCTCATTCCGAATGGGGTGGGACCTAAAAGGGGGATTCACCTAGAGAACTATATAGGTTAGGACTGCCACTGCTTGTGACTGGAACCTTGGCTTATTCATCCTTAAGTTCTTTCTTTTCATTTTTTTATATCTCTTTATCAAAGATGTGGACTTGGAGAAAGGATTCACATTTGTTCTTTTGAGTGTGGCAGATTCGATTCCCGATATTGCCTTTTCTCTATGTAAATAAAACCTTTCCAGTGGAGCGGAAGATTGCAGTGGGTATCTGTGGGAGAGAAACTATGAGGTGTGCCTTGCCCGGATCCCACACAGAGATGTGGTCAATTCTGTGGCTTTCAATCCCGTCGATCCTGAAATGCTCATCTCTGTTAGTGATGACCATACTATTAAGGTAAGTCATTTTATACTGGTAGTATACCTGACTAGTCTGTGTGTGAAATTGATCTTCCTTGTATTCAGGGACTTAAAACACTGCTTTTATTACTTTGACTATCTTTGTTCCTTATTTCCATATTTAAATAAAGTATCCACGCCAGCCCCCCAAAATATGTAATCAATTCATGATATCACAAAACCAAGGGTTTTATATCACCTGAAAAGAAAACTCAGCTAATTTAAAACATGCGCATTTAAATAAAGTAAACCCTATCCTCTTTGCATAGTGTTTAAAGGAAGTAAAAAAGGAGGTTAAAACAAATAGAAAAAGGGAAAGTGGTAAAAAGTATAAAAAACAAACAAACACACAAATAATGGGAGAATAAATCACTCATCTAGGTAGTTATTTTTCTCTCTTGACAAAGCATAAATCATTCTTTGTATTCTAAACTCAATATGATGAGCCTACTGTTGGATGGCTGATAATACAATCCAATGGTTGCAGATTATACTCTGATGGTGCCTTGATGGAATTTTGGATATTCTGACTGGGATGACTTTGATAGGCCCTAGTGTCTTTTTTCATCCTTTATTTTATGTTATATTATGCTATTTTATACTCTTTGGATGGAGTTTTAATGTGTTTTGTTTGGTCAGGCTTCAAGTTTGGTCAATTTTGTAGCCCCTTGATTCTCTTCAGTCAAACCTGATAGCACTCAACGATATAGGTGCGGCGTGCATTTTTTCCAGAGGTCTCCTACAATGGTTTTATTGGTGCAGGAGTTTATTCTATTTTTGTATTCGTGTAATGAGGGTTAGTGCCCTGACTGTAGACATGAGAGAAACTGGTTCAGCTATTGAGAATGGATTTGGTTGGATAAATGTTAGAGTAGGGTGCTTTGGTATCGTTCATTTTGCACCTAATTTTGAAGTGGTATACAGGTGGAGTTCATCCGATTGGTTGCATTTTGGTTTAGTGGGGCTGGGGAAAGGTTTGCCAATAATTAGGTATGTTTGAGTGGAGAGGGTGTGTAGTGGATGGGAGGGGCAGAGTTGAGGTGGTTTTTGAAAGGGAGAATTTTAGTTTCAGTGTGCAGATGTTCCTTAGAGGTGGATTTTATGCAGCCAATTGTGATGCAAAGGCTACTGACTTGTTGATTTTGTATCGTGTGTAAGATGAGGAAGGTGCCTGAATTGGGTATGCATAATTTAGGGTGCTGCCTATAAACTGCCTCTATCCATCGTTCCATTTTTCTGTTGCCTGAAATTGTGGCCTTTGAGGTCATTGTGTTTGTGTTGAGTGAAGGTAATGTGTTTAATAGTGATGCCTAGTTATGTGGGGTTAGGTCTTCCGTGGAGAATGATGCAGAGTTGGTGGTTTGAGTCGCATTTGTTTGGGTTAAACTCCACAGGGGGCCACTGGAAGGCCAGCATGCCCTCTCAACCCCATTGCCTGCACTTGTGCACCCTCCCAGCCCTACTGTATGCAGGACAGGCTATATATCTTCCACTATATTCAGTCTGTCTATATTCATCACTTTCTTGACAGATCCCCTCCCCTTACTGAATCCCACATCCTGACGGGAAGGGGGGGGGGGGTGTAGCAGGTAGTAACACCTACTCCAACTAAATCGGACAGGATAGGCAGACCCTTCCGGTCCCACCTCCTGGGTATGGTAATAATAAGGGATCAACCACTCTACCCCTTACTGAACCCACCTATCTCATTTTGCCTTCGTGGCCTCCGTGCTGATATCACTCAGCGCCTCTTCTCCTTCTTTCAGACAGCCTGTGTTTCTCTCCCACTTCCTCTACAACCTCTCCTACAACTTCCTCTGGTCAGCCTCTATTTTCACAGGGTAGATGCCGTCCAGCCTTCAATACCTTTCTCACATTCCCTTTCCTTCTCACTTCACACTAACTTTTTACGCCGTGCCCAAGGTGGAGCCACCGTGCCGAAGGACTACCAGGTCACCAGACGAGAGGGGTGGCCTAAAATGGCAGCACCTGGCTCTGCCAGCCCTGTACGCACCACTTGCAGAGCGGGCTACTGCAAGGGGTGATTAGTGTCTGCATCCCGTGAAAAGAATAGGGTCCCCATGCCCGATGCTAAAATTAAAAAACCCTCACCATCAACGTAGCCGCCTCCGGGCAGCTCCACTGAAAAAATGGAGGTCTCTCCCCCTTGCTTTCACAGGGGAACCTCCAAAATTCTTTGACCCGAGAGGAGGCCTACTCCTCTCCTTTGCCTACGGGTGTAGGGAACTCTTCCCTCACCCCCTTGTCTGGAGGTGCCCTCGGGTGCTTCCCTCTTTCCAGCGGCAGTCACCCTTTACTTTCCAAGGGGACTGCCAAGAAAGCCAGCAAGCAGCCCATAACCGACTACTCCCCATTGGAGCGGATCGGTAGGGCAAACCCCCTTAGAGGGGAGAGAGAAGCCAGGCCCCTTCGGTCGCTTCCCTCAAAAGACCTGCTGGCATGAATCTTAAACCTTGCTGAGGTCAAGGCCTGTGCCTCCCCTCAAAAGACTGGTGACGCTGCCAAGGGGACCTGCGATGTCCTGGGAGGAGATGGCCAACTGGAGGCCCCTCCTGTGATAGACATGGTCCTTGAGGAAACCCAGCCTCAGACGGTAGGGCCATCCATGGGGGAAAATCCAGGCTCGGCGCCAAGCACCGAACCCGAATCCGCCCCTATGCAAGGTCCTCCTCAAACGGCTGAGACCTCCGAGGCAGTACAAGGTGGGGAGGGATCTCCTCTGACCGGTGCCCCTGTGACCACCAGGACCTTTTCCATTTCGGAGAAGGACCTGGGTGAGGCCGGTCCATCTGGCCTAGGGGCTTCTGTCGGCGGAGGTGAGAAGCGGGTTCATTCCCCCCCCCTCCTCTCCTAAAAAGAAGAAAAAGACAGGAAAGACTAAAAAGACTTCGGGCTCCTCTCCATCCGCGGGGGCTACGGGGACGGATGGGTCTGCTGCCACTTTAGCAAGCGACCAAGCCAAGATCGGCACATTCGGCCCATCTGCCCCCCCGGGGGTGGAGCCCCTGACTATGACAAAGACGAAAAGTGCACAGGGCGGAGCCTCGATGACATCAGAGGTTACCTGGCATTTTCGAGCCCGCTGGCTTCAAACGATTGCTCGTTATTTGCTCCACTGATGGCACCATGTTGGCCAAAGGCCACCTCGGTGGTGCTTGGCGCGGGCGCGGTGGCCTGCATTTCAGGAAATGACTGAATTCTCTATCTCAGTCGAGGAGTTTAGGTTGGTAGATGAGGTCGTTGAGTTCTTCTCCGGCAACCTCATCGCCGTGGGCCTGAATACTATTCCTAGGACGTCTCGCCGTTTTGCACGCCGACCACTCCCATGGTGGTCGGCCGAGTGTGAGACGGCCCTCAAACAGAAGCGTTATGCCTATATGCGCTATAAGCGCCGCCCGAACGATTTCACTGTCGCTGAATTTCGTCGGGCTAGGACTAGGTTCCGGTATATTTCGAAGCACGTCCGCCGCTCTTTTTGGTGGGCATACGTTTCTTCACTTAACGGGAAGACCCCTTTAGCTGAGGTGTGGAATCGAGTCAAAAGGATTCGGGGCAAGTTCTCGCAGGACCCCCCTCCCGTTCTCCAGGAGAATGGGACCGCAATCTCGGACCCCGCGTCCGTAGCGGAATCCTTAGCGACCGCTTTTTCTGCATTCTCTAGCTGTGATGCTGCTCCGCCAGCATTCAATGCACGTTGTGATGTCGCGGAAGGCCGCCGGCTGGACTTTACCTCCAGAGGCGGAGAACCCTTCAACGACAAGTTTACTGTGAGTGAGTTGCGCTCCGCTCTCGCTTCGTGCGCTTTCACCGCCCATGGTCCAGACGATGTCCAGTACGCCATGCTTCGACACCTGGGTGAGCGAAGCATGGCCTTTCTGTTGGATTTATTCAACAGGATCTGGGTTGAGGGTCTTCTCCCAGACTCCTGGCGAATCACTACTGTGCTCGCCTTTCGCAAACCGGTGAGAGATCACTCTACTCCGACTGGTTTCCGCCCAATCTCTCTAACCTCTTGCGTGTGCAAGTTGATGGAGAAATGGATAAATGTTAGATTAGCCTTTTTCCTGGACAGCGGAGGCCATCTGTCTTCTGCACAGTGCGGCTTCCGTAAGTTCCACTCCACGTCGGATGCTCTGCTACGACTGGAAAATGCCGCCTGCGAGGCTTTGCTTCGTAGACAGCACTACGCCACGGTGTTTTTCGATCTGGAGAAGGCCTATGATACCGCATGGCGATACGGTATCATGGAGACTCTCCTCCCGAGGGGGGCGAGGGGACCCTCCCAGTGTTTATATCTGAATTTTTGAGTGATCGTCGATTCCGCGTACGGGTGGGGGGAGCCCTCTCCGGCCCAAAGGAGCAGGAAGAGGGTGTCCCGCAGGGAAGTGTCCTCAGTGTCACACTCTTTTCCCTGAGCATCAACGGCATCACCTCGGTGTTGCCGGAAGATGTTCTCGCTACGCTCTAC
Organism: Ceratothoa steindachneri; assembly: GCA_963969495.1. Taxonomy (NCBI): domain Eukaryota; kingdom Metazoa; phylum Arthropoda; class Malacostraca; order Isopoda; family Cymothoidae; genus Ceratothoa; species Ceratothoa steindachneri. The sequence goes on along the minus strand of OZ018325.1, from coordinate 94,140,524 downwards.
GTGGACGACCTTTCGATCTCTTTTAGCGCGGCCCAGATGCCAACTCCTGAGCGTCGACTCCAACAGGCATTGAACCGCGTCTCTCGCTATGCTGAAGCGCACAGGTTTCGGTTTTCTTTGGCCAAGACTAAGGTGGTGCACTTCTGCCGCCATCCACGGCTTCACCCCGACCCAGATTTGTTTCTTAATGGGGTGCGCCTGGATGTGGTGGAATCGCACCGTTTCCTTGATCTTGTATTCGACCGAGGCCTCACCTGGGAGGCTCATATTCGCAGCCTTAGGGTCTCTTGTACCCGCGCCATGGACATTCTCCGTTCCGTGACGTTCAGCGCTTGGGGCGCTGATCGGGCTACTGCCCTACTTTTTTATCGATCCTTTGTTCGTTCGAAGCTCGACTACGGATGCGAGTTTTATGCATCCGCAGCCGAGCGTTTATTGCGGAAGGTGGATTCGATCCACCACAGTGGCCTTCGCCTGGCGACCGGTGTCTTCCGCACTTCCCCCATTGAGAGCCTGCTGGTCAATGCTGTGGAGATGCCACTCGCTCTGCTCGCGTGCAGTGCATCACTCGCCTGTACGCGCGATCTTGGCGCCTCCCTCATTCGCCAACAGCTCTCACTGCATCCGCAGCTGATCTCGATGGTGCCTATGCCGCCGAGAGACGCCAGTCATACCCTAAGCCCTTTGGGTTTAGGGCCAGGAAACTCCTTCGAGAGCTAGGTATAGCTCTCGGGCCGGTGGCACCCCTGGTTCTGCCCAGGACGCCACCCTGGAGGGTACCACATTTGGCTATTTGTCGCCACGCCTCTGCTCGCAAAGCTTGTACGGCGCCGGGAGTATTGCGTTCGACCTTTCTGGAGCACACCTCGTGTCACGCCGGAACCGTGCCAGTGTATACAGATGGCTTCAAATCCCAAGAGGGGGTCGGCTTCATCGCCGTACCCCTTTCTGTTTAAAGTCAGCGGGGCTCTGCCAGGCGCTGCGTCTGTCTTTACGGCTGAGCTGGTGGCAATACACTACTTGGTACGGGAGCTTACGTGACGTGCCCGGTTCGAGACCGGATTGTGATCTATAGCGACTCACAAAGCGCCCTGAGTGCTCTCGGGGCATTGGAATCTCCGCCTTCCCTGGTTCGCGATATCCGTGACGCCACGGTTTTGGCGAGCCGGGCAGATGTCGAGATTATCTTCTGCTGGGTTCCTGGACATGTAGGAATTGCGGGGAATGAGGGCGTTAAAGAGTCCGCGAGGACTCTGCGACCAGACCAGCGTTTCGCTCTTCCTCACACCGACTACATGGCAGAAATTTTTTTTCAAAAATCCGCACACCTCGCTCAGATCACCTGTTCCTTCCGCTCACCCTTCAACACATGATCCGGTGGAAGTAGTTGATACTCCAACATCACCAATCGCGGCGGTTGGACCAACTCCTCAGACACCGAAAATACCCTCGACCCCTGAATCCGGATCTACCGGCCGAAAATCCCTTCTTGATCTTCCTTTTCCGCAAGGTTGTGAGCCCGAATTACAATCAAGGGCCTCGGTCGATTTCCCCAAACCCACGAAAAAAGCCCCAGTTACTGCTCCTTCTAGGATCTTTCTCCCTGCAAAAGCAAGCTCCTCAAAATCAGCTCTCGGGCTCTCAAGCTCTTGGACGAACCTCAAATACAATAGCAGCCACAAAAGAGAAAAAGATATCCACAGTGGTATCTAATCGTCACACATAATATCTTCTATTTTACATTGGAATTGCCAAGGCGTTCTTCCAAAGTGGGAAGAACTCAAAATTCTTTTGACGACTATCCAATCCGCTGTTATTTGTCTTCGGGAGAATAAACTGGGTATACGGCCCTTTCCGCCAGTACCCGGCTTTCTCACTTTCAACTCCAGCTGGAAGCTCCTCTCATGGGGTTGGGGGGTGTCAATCATGGTATCTTCATCCCACCATGTTTCTCCCATCCCCCTACATACTACACTCCAAGCTGTTGCCGTGAGGGTTTCTTACTAAGCTTTTTACCGTTTGCTCTATTTACCTACCCCCTTGTTTATCATTGTCAAGACCCGACCTTTTAGAACTTATAGACCAGTTCCCCTCCCCATTCTTATTACTAGGAGATTTTAACGCCCGTCACCCATACTGGGGTGACATCACTCGAAATGCCAAAGGCAGTGTTTTAGAGTCTCTCTTATTATCTGACTTTCTTTGTGTTTTAAGTACTGGCGAGTTTACCTCTTATCATCCTGTCTGTTTGTTCCCCGGATTGCTTCACGGAATTTCGATGGTCAATTCTTGACGATCTCAATGGGAGTGACCACTTCCCTATTGTCTTGTCGACCCTTCAAATTAGCCCTCATACAACCATGCCCCTTAAGTGCGACTTAGGTCATGCAGATTGGAAAGATTTCCAAGAGGCGTCCTTCACAAGTGCATCCTTGGGGACCTTCAATGTATTGGACGCGGCAGTAGAATACTTTACACCGACTATCTACAATGCAGCAACACAGACCATCCCACGGAAGCGACCCGCCACGGACCGCTCAACCGTACTCTGGTGAACCTCGACATGTGCAACAGCTATCAAAAATTACAAGTTAGCCCATGCCCGGTTCCGAAAGAACCCAACTTTGTGCAACAAGGTCGACCGAAACCGAGCTCGTGCGCTTCGCCAAAGAAACCTTCGTCAAGCTCGCCGAAATTCATGGCGCCGTTACGTTTCATCAATTTCCTCTATGACACCTACTGCTAAGATCTGGAAAAGAATTAATAAGATCAGGGGCCGTTATGCTGATCATCATACCCCCACACTCAACTTAGACGGAGAAATGACGACCTGGCGGTCAGCAATGCTTTTGCTGACTGTGATAGAACGAGTTGAAGCTGCGTTAATTTCAACTTCTATCACATATTATTTAAAACCACGATGTTGCCCACGTGCATCTTCGATTCGAAGCTTGGCGCCTTATCGCAGCCACCGGATGTCAATGTTTAAACAAGGAGGTTATCGTCCCCCCGTTCGCCTCCATACGCCGACCTCGCCAGATTGAGTTAGGCTTATGGGCAGATAAGGCATTGTTCACAGGCTCGGCTGTGCATTCCCTCGAAGCTCCCACTCCATTGTCCCCCACGCCAAGGGAGTGTCCTGGCTATTTATATGGAAACTTTACCACTAAGATCAGATTGGAGATCCAGATTTTCGTCGCGAAACCACCACGACCCTCTCTCCCTTTGTGCGCCAAGGGACTTCGACCTCGAGATTCACCATCACTTGTCCAGAAGGAGGACAATATTCCTTGAGTGCCAAAGGTTCGAGCCTTTCGTGACGCCAAGTCCCCAAGGCTTCCCCCTCGTGTTCAGAAGAGAACAACGTAGAACAGCCATTGTTCTTTTGAGCCTTCGCCAAGAAACGGTTCTCACCCTTCCCCCTTGTTGTTCAGAGGAGAACAACATTAGAACAGCCATTGTTCTTGAGCCCGTAGACAAGAGACGGTTCTCACCCCCTCCCCTTTGTTCAGAAGAGAACAACGTAGAACAGCCATTGTTCTTCGAGCCGTTCGCCGAGAAACGGTTCTCATTCCCAAGACGCCACGTCAGGATCATCTTATCCCCCACCCTTTGGCTGGAACTCGCCAGCGGACCGAAAATTCCTTCGCGCCACCTTCCACTGCACCACTAGTGTAAAAGTTACGTAAGCCAAACGTCACCTTTGAGTACTTAACCCTTTTGTCAATTCTATCCTGTGCTTTAAATGGTTTATCGAACCATCCCATCTCTTTAACTATATATTTGTTTTACCTTTTTAAATCCTCGGATTAGCCGAGCCCCCACGACCCTTTCCATTCTCTTTTTATGTCAATATTTTCCGTCTTGTGTTTGTTGATAGTTATTATTAATAAAACTATTTTATTAATGATAGCAATATTATTATCCTTGAGCTCAGTTCCACTTCTTAAGCATATCGAAGATACATAATATCGGCCCACCAGACATTAACGCACTCTAGAGATATTTTTAAATTTTTGTCACAAAGTGGTCTCCTCCACCTTCTATAGATGATTTGCCTTGTTTCATCCTAGCTGCCATATAGAATCCACTTGGATTGGGCAGCAACCCACTGGTTCCTTACCTTATACCCTTACCTTTTTATTAATTTATCTACATCTGTTTTCTAGGTCTGGCGATCGAGACGCCGAGCTCGGCAGCTGGGGATAATCCCAGACGAGCGCAATCTCGCGAAGGAATTAAGAACAAAGCGAATTCCAAAGGACTTATGAAAGCGAAACTTACTCCTTACGTCAGCTCTGAGAGGTTCCTTCCGGCCGCCCCCTCAATGCGCGAAACCGCGCCCAAAGATGCGTTTGTTGACCCTTATATCATGTTTTAAGTAGTCTTTAGCTTGGGGATTGTTGATATTTTGAGAGAAAAATTATTTTACATTTGTAAAAATAAAATTCTGATAGAAACATAACCATAAGGAGAATCTCCGTTCGCCATTGCTATCAAGGGCATTGCTGCCGAAATTAATTTTTAGCCTAATCTTAGGTTATTTATCAACTAAAATGGGAACAACGATAAAAGAAATATAGCCTAACTAGGACGAAAAGAAAAGAATAGTCAGGCTCTAAGGGAATGCCTGGCTCCTTCAAGGCGTCGAGCGTGCACACAACCCGGAAGCTAAATACTATGGATGAGGCCTGCCTTCTCCAATAACTAGTCAATAATCAGGGCGGAACGAATTCGTCCCGAGTACACGGGATAAGTGGTAGCGACCCCACTTGTCTCCATACCGGTATAGGTAGTGCGCGTAAAGCTTCCTTCAGAGTGAGGCATTCAAAAAAGAATGTGCCGAACTGTGGGAGGCAAGCAGTCGTCACAATAAGGTCCAGTCGAACACTCCATCAAATAGCGATGTCACGCCTTTATACCTGATTGAGAGGCGACAACAAACGACCTGTAAACAGAAGGTTGGTTCAAGGTGAAGGTCGAGAGGAAATGACACGCAACTGTAGAGATTCCCATCGTCCGTCTCCATTCTTTGGCATATAGCCCGAAGAGCTGATCTGATTCCTGCTATGCATACAGAATGGGGAAGAGCGAAACTTCGGTCCGGTCGCCCATCCTAGTAGACAGTCTGGCACGCCCATTTCCCGCAATCTCTACTTGCCCAGCAACTCAGCAAGAGAATATTTACATCCTGCTAACTCGCAGGATCTCTACCGTCATTGATACTGTGAATAATATCACCGAGTGCCTCGAGGGCACTCGGTGCGCTCTGCGAGTCTATAGAAATCATTCATATTCCGGTCTCCTAACCGGCTACGACACGTAATTTCCCGTGCCGAATGGTTGATTTCAACCAGTTCGGCCGTGAAGATATGCTACGCCTGTAAGGACCCCGCTTGCTTGAAACAAAGTGGGAAAGTCGTGAAAGCAGACGCTCTTCTTCATATTTGGAGCCCTAGGTATGTACTATCACGGTTTCAGCGTGTCATGACGTGTGCTCCAAGATATTTCAACGCTTCAACGCAGTATTCCTGGTGATGTAGAAGCTTTGGGAGCAGAGGCTTGGTGAGAAACGTTCAGAGATCCTACCACACAGGGTGGCGTCCTTGGCAGGCAGCGGTGCCCCCGCCCGAGAGCTCTCGGAGTTGCCTAATACTAAACCTAAAATTCTTTGGGTATCATTCGGTGATACCTAGCGCCATAGACACCGTTGAGATCGACCGCGGCTGAAATGAGACCCGTGGGCAACTGAGGGTTTAGTGGGTAGAAGCGCGGAATGCAATACACCCTAAATGAAGCTGATCTCGGCAAAATCGGCAGACTACACGGGATGTTTGGAAGGTACGGGCACCAAATGAATACTAGTGTTGTTGAGGATGCGTAGAACTTATCCTTATCCTATTTAAGAAAGAAGAAATGAGCGGTAAGAAATTAAAGAAGTAACCTTATCAACATTCTAAGTACTGAATGCCAAAGAGAGAAGAATCTCCATGACCCAGATATAAGAGACTAAGGCTGCGAATATGCGTATCCTAGGTGAGGCGTCCGTCTAAAACAAGACCATGAAAAACTATTCTTGCGCATCAACGCGAAGCCCGAATTAGAAGGTTTAGGCTTAACGAGGAATATCACAAATGAACACCCTGTTGGACCTATGAAATCCTGAAAGCGTGTACACGTACTAATTACAGAAATTATATAGTAATAATGAAACAAAATACTTTATGGCTAATGTTAAATCACAATTGTACATGTGTAGCGACGCCCGAACTTCAAGGTGATTTTTTAAAATTATTATTGTGGCTGACCATCTGGTGACCGCGTACTTGGGTATAAGTCGCCGTACACAACCCAGCCTACTACTAGGCTATATTAAAAAAACGATAAAATAGGACAAAGGTTAAAAAAATAACGGAAAAAGCTAAAAGGAAACGTGTTAGGCTTCCGGGGAAGGCCGCCTACCCATAGCGCAGGAACATGCGACCTACAAAAAGAAAAAAAAAGAAGTCAAGTCTATGTACACGAACCCGTCCCGAGTAGAAGCAAAAAGCGGTAGCGACCCCGCTCGTCCCGGTGCCGGGACAGGTAACGGGCGCGAAAAACAGCCAGGCTGTGACATTCAACGAGAATGTACCGAACAGTCTGAAGGAGGTTTAAGGTAAGGAACCAGTGGGTTGCTGCCCAATCCAAGTGGATTCTATGGCAGCTAGGATGAAGCAAGGGAAATCATCTATAGAAGGTGGAGGAGACCACTTTGTGACAAAAATTTAAAAAAAACGACGGGTTAAAAGATTCATCCGCCAATATGAATCGAAGACGGGTGTGTTGAGGAATAGTTAAAAGGGTTGGGAAACAGGACAACCGGACAATGGCGAAATGGCTACAATCCAATAAAAGGCGGGCAACCGATTGGTCCCCACCCCAAAAATGACAGCAAGGGCTGATATGAACATCACCCGAAACAAGATGGCCGTGAGTAAGTCTCGTGTGGCCAATACAAACCCGGCAAAGGGCCACCTCCAACGACCGCATTCTATGACGGTTCGAGGGCCAAGAGTGAATAGAATTTTTAATTTTGTATAGTTTGGATGATGAACAGTCATCCCATTCATTCTGCCACAGTTGAAAAATATATTTTCTTATTGAAGGAAAGTAGTTCCTAAATGGCAGAGCCGAGTTCTCAGGGGAAACAGAATGTGCTGAACGGGCCAGCCGATCAGCCCTCTCGTTGCCCAGGACCCCCACATGCCCAGGGACCCAGCAAAAAATAATTCTATATCGGGACGCATTTTGGATCAGCCAGTTGCAAATTTCTGTGACTAGGGGATGAGACGCATTAAAAGATCTATTGACTGTAAAACACTCCTTGAGTAGAAAAAGTGACAAAATCAATAAAAGGTAAAATTTGGATGAGTCTAAAGGCTAAAAGGATTGCTGAAAGTTCGGCGATAAAAATGGATCTGCTGGCGGCAAACATAGAGTTAAGAATTGTCCTCCTGGGTAGATGGCTGGGGCGCCCATGCCACCGTCCGACTTAGAGCTATCCGTGTATAATGGGCAGCATTGGTTGTGTAAGGTCGAATGCTCTAAGAACAGGCTCTTAAAGATGCGAAGGTCCAATGAAGACTTCTCCAGGCTCCACATGTTGCATTCTTCACAGTATAGCGCAGGCGAGCGGTGCGTCCCGCTAGTGTGCCCAATTCGGAGACTGCAGAGAGCAACATCAACCGTCGCGGCATTCGGGGGGTAGTTAAATGGAAACAGTCGCGGTACAATGGCATGCAACTTTAAGTTCCCCTCGACCGTCTCCCATCTTCTTGGTCACGCAGCCCGTATTCCTGCCATGTGATCGATGCAAGGAAGAGGGAATCGCTGGTCTGTTCGCCCAGTCATCCCGGACTCTTTGGCACGCTTATTTCCCACAATTCCTACATGCCCAGGAACCCAACAGAACATAATCTCGACATCCCTTGCAGAGCACCCCTCACCTCAAACAGGGGATACGGCGTGCCTCCCCCCCCTCCCATCCCATTTTGGGACATGTGGTTATCCCTATACATTTGCACGATTCCAGCGTTAATAGGTGTCCAAAAAGGCCGAACGCAATACTCCTGGCGTTGTAGAAGCTTAGGGAGCAGAGGTACCAACCTCCAGGGTGGCGTCGTAACCAGAACCCGGGGTACCACCGGCTCGAGAGCAATACCTAGCTCTCGAAGGAGTTTAGCCCTAAAAGTAGGACTGGCGTCTCTCGGTGGCATAGGCACCGTCGAGATCAGCTGCAAATGCAGTGAAAGCTGTTGGCGACTGAGGAAGCCGCCCGGTTCGCGCGTACAGGCAAATTATGCACGGCGCAGAGAGAGTGGCATTTCCCAGCATTAACAAGTAGGCTCTCATTGTTGGAAATGCGGAAGACCGGTGGGGTGGATCGAGTCCACATTCCGCAATACACGCTCAGCTGTGGATACATATAACTCAAATCTGTAGTCGAACTTCGAACGAACAAAGGATCAATAAAAAAGTAAGGCAGTAGTAGCCCTATCAGCACCCCAGGCGCTGAACTTCACAGAGCGAAGAATCTCCATCGCGCGGGTACAAGAGACCCTAAGGCTGCTAATATGAGCTTCCCAGGCAAGGCGTCAGTCAAATACAAGACCAAGGAAACTGTGGGAGTTTACCACTTCCAGGCGAACCCCATTTATAAACAAATCTGGGTCAGGGTGGTGCTGCAGATGGCGGCAGAGGTGTACCACCTTAGTCTTGGGCAAGGAAAACCAAAGCCTGTGCGCTTCTGCATAGCGAGAGACGGTTTAATGCCTGTTGGAGTTGACGCTCTAGAATTGAAGTCTGGGCCGCACCAAAAGAGATCGAAAGGTCGGTCCACGTAAAGCGTAGCGAGAACATCTTCCGGCAGCACTGAGGTGATGCCATTAAAGCTCATGGCAAAGAGTGAGACATTGAGGACACTTTCCTGCGGGACACCATCTTTCTACTCCATTGTGTCGGAAAGGGGGGGGGGGGGCTGCCCCGTTTGCTGAATCCACGATCTCGCAAAAAAATCAAATATAAACTTTGGGAGGCACCCCCTTGCCGCCATCGTGTGGCGACTCCATGATACCGTATCGCTATGCGGTATCATAGGCCTTCTCCAGATCGAAAAACATCGTGGCATAGTGCTGTCTACAAAGGAAGGCCCCGCAGCCGGCTTTTTCCCGACGGAGCGGAGCACCCATCGTTGAGTCGAACTTGTGGAAGGCGCACTGTGCAGAAGACAGATGGCCTCCGCTGTTGAAAAAAGGGCTAATCTACCATTTACTAATTTCTCCATCAACTCGCACACGCAGGAAGTTAGAGATTGGGCGGAAACAGGTCAAGGTAGAATGATCTCTCCTCGGTTTGCGAAAAGTAAGCACAGTAGAGATTCGCCAGGAATCTGGGAGGATACCCTGTACCCAGATCCAGTTGAACAAATATAACAGAAAGGCCATGTCTCGCTCATCCAGATGTCGAAGTATTGCATACGGGACATTGTCTGGACCAGGGAGGGTGTCCGCGCACGAAGCGAGAGCGGAATGCAACTCGCTCAAAGTAAAACTGTCGTTGAAGGTAAAGCCGTAAGGGTGTGTGGCTTATGATGTGGACAATAATATTAAGTAAAACGTTTTTAATAGTAATTAGCCTAGACAGTTTAAAGAGGCACCAGCCAAACTAAGAAATTATTTTGGCAATGAATTTGAGGTTGAAAGTAAATGGATGAGTTAAATGCAATTCTTCAGGAAGGATATTAATTATAAATTTAGCAATATATTTATTCGAGAAAAAAACATATATATATATATATATATATATATATATATATATATATATATATATATATATATATATATATATATATATATATATATATATATATATATATATATATATATATATATATATATATATATGTATGTATATATATATATATGTATATATATATATATATGTATGTATATATATATGTATGTATATATGTATGTATGTTTGATAGAACGGGTTGAGGCCGCTTAATTTCAACCACTATCACATGTTATTTAAAACCACGATGCTACCCACGTGCATCTTCGCTTTGAAGCCTGGCGCCTTATCGCAGCCGCCTGAGTCAATGTTTAGACAAGGAGGTTTATCTTTCCCCGTCGCACCATGCGCGACCTCGCCAGATTGAGTTAGGCTTATGGGCAGATAAGGAATTGTTCTCAGGCTCGGCTGTGCACTGTGCAGAAGACAGATGGCCTCCGCTGTTGAAAAAAGGGCTAATCTACCATTTACTAATTTCTCCATCAACTCGCACACGCAGGAAGTTAGAGATTGGGCGGAAACAGGTCAAGGTAGAATGATCTCTCCTCGGTTTGCGAAAAGTAAGCACAATAGAGATTCGCCAGGAATCTGGGAGGATACCCTGTACCCAGATCCAGTTGAACAAATATAACAGAAAGGCCATGTCTCGCTCATCCAGATGTCGAAGTATTGCATACGGGACATTGTCTGGACCAGGGAGGGTGTCCGCGCACGAAGCGAGAGCGGAATGCAACTCGCTCAAAGTAAAACTGTCGTTGAAGGTAAAGCCGTAAGGATGTGTGGCTTATGATGTGGACAATAATATTAAGTAAAACGTTTTTAATAGTAATTAGCCTAGACAGTTTAAAGAGGCACCAGCCAAACTAAGAAATTATTTTGGCAATGAATTTGAGGTTGAAAGTAAATGGATGAGTTAAATGCAATTCTTCAGGAAGGATATTAATTATAAATTTAGCAATATATTTATTCGAGAAAAAAACATATATATATATATATATATATATATATATATATATATATATATATATATATATATATATATATATATATATATATATATATATATATATATATGTATGTATATATATATGTATGTATATATATATGTATGTATATATGTATGTATGTATATATGTATGTATGTTTGATAGAACGGGTTGAGGCCGCTTAATTTCAACCACTATCACATGTTATTTAAAACCACGATGCTACCCACGTGCATCTTCGCTTTGAAGCCTGGCGCCTTATCGCAGCCGCCTGAGTCAATGTTTAGACAAGGAGGTTTATCTTCCCCCGTCGCCCCATGCGCGACCTCGCCAGATTGAGTTAGGCTTATGGGCAGATAAGGAATTGTTCTCAGGCTCGGCTGTGCATTCCCTCGAAGCTCCCACTCCATTGTCCCCCACGCCAAGGAGATGTCCCGGCTATTTATTTGGAAACTTTACAACTAAGATCAGATTGGAGATCCAGATTTTCGTCGCGAAACATCACTACGACCCACTCTCACCTTGTGCGCCAAGGGACCTCGACCTCGAGATTCACCATCACTTGTCCAGAAGAAGGACAATCAATATCCCTTGAGTGCCAAGGTTCGAGCCTTCGTGACGCCAAGTCTACAAGGCTTTCCCTGTTGTTCAGAAAGAGAACAACATTAGAAGAGCCATTGTTCTTTTGAGCCCGTTGACAAGAAACGGTTCTCCCCCCCCCCCTGTTGTTCAGAAGAGAACAACGTAGAACAGCCATTGTTCGTTTGAGCCCGTTCGCCAAGAAACGGTTCTCACTCTTCCCCTGTTGTTCAGAAAGAGAACAACGTTAGAACAGCCATTGTTCGTTCGAGCTATTGACAAGAAACGGTTCTCACCCCCCATCCCTGTTGTTCAGGAGAGAACAACGTAGAACCGCCATTGTTCGTTTGAGCCCGTTCGCCTAGAAACGGTTCTCACCCTTCCTTGTTGTTCAGAAGAGAACAACATTAGAACAGCCATTGTTCTCGAGCCCGTAGACAAGAGATGGTTCTCACCCCCCCCCTGTTGTTCAGAAGAGAACAACGTAGAACAGCCATTGTTCTTCAAGCCGTTCGTCAAGAAACGGTTCTCATTCCCAAGACGCCACGTCAGGATCATTTAATACCTCCCCCCTTCGGCTGGAACTCGCCAGCGGACCGAAAATTCCTTCACGTCGCCTTCCTCTGCACAACAAGTATAATTACGTAAGCCGAACGTTACCTTTGAGTATTTAACCCTTTTGCCAACTCTATCCTGTGCTTAAAATGGTTTAGCGAATCATTTCATCCCTTTAATTTATATTTGTTTTACCTTTTTAAATCTCTTAATCCCCGGTTTAGCTTGATTTCCCACGACCCTTTCCAATTCTCTTTTTATGTGAACATTTTCCGTTTTGTGCGTTGTTGATAGTTTTTATTAATAAAACTATTTTATTAATGATAGTAATATTATTATCCTTGAGCTCAGTTCCACTTCTTAAGCATATCGAAGATACATAATATCGGCCAGCCTAGACATTCACGCACTCTAAAGATAATTAAATAAGTTCCCTCAACGAATAGTTATATATGGTATATCGTCGAGAGTCCATTCTACGACATATATATATATATATATATATATATATATATATATATATATATATATATATATATATATATATATATATATATTTATATATATATATATATATATATATATATATATATATATATATATATACTATTTAAATTTGGTATCAAGTGTGTAAGGTTTAACGCTATATCTTTGCAAACACTGGTCTCAGTCGAGTAAAGCATAGTGTTATTCGTTATAATAATAGAGTATAGTAGTTCCCTTTTGTTTTAACGATTGCTATCCCCTTTTTTGAAACTTAAGAAGCTGTAGTAGCTCAAGGAACTGTTATAATAATTTGTTTGTGTTTTTTTTTGTGATTTTAGTCAGTGGTTATTTAGATCGAGAAACCAAGTACGAATAGGTCAATGCCCATAGTTAGGTAGGCTAATTCTCTAGAAGGCATAATTCTTGTTGCAAGGAATTTTAGTTGGTTGACTATTGCGCCCCCAAGTGCAAAGATGACTCAGTTCGAAATCTTTAAAGCGCAAGGAGAATCCTTGGGACTTTCCGGAAAAGAACTAATTGAGTACGTTCAAGAGGAGCAAAGAAAAGAGCGATAAGAAAAAGAAAGAGAAAGAGAAGAAAAAGAAAGAGAAAGAGAAATCCAACGAGAAGAAAGAGAAATAGAAATCCAACGAGAAGAAAGAGAAAGAGAAATCCAACGAGAAGAAAAAGAAAAAGAAAGACAGGAACGGGAAAGACAAGCTGAGCTTCACCATCAGATTGAATTAGCTCGTGTTGAAGCAGAAATACAGTCAGCCAGTTCCCGTTCGGAAGCCCCTTCCCCCCAATCTCTCTCTAAAGCTCCCCAATTTCAAGGATGGAGAGGATTTTGGAGCATTTTTAGCCCACTTCGAAAAGATCCTCGAAATCAATAACATGGATCTGGAGGCTGAAGGTGTAGTCAGATTACTTCCCTTGTTAAATTGTAAATTTCGCGAAATTTTTATATCTTTACCATCTGAATGTACAATTAACTACAGCACCTTAAAAGCTGAGTTATTGGCCGGTCATAATATGACTCCCGATTTCTACCGCCAAGAATTTCGAGGAGGTCGTATTAAACCCGGACAGACGTTCCGTCAATTCGGATACATTCTTTAGAGGAATTTTAAATTTTGGTTAGAATCCTCAAAGGTTGATCCGGACTACGAGTCCTTAACAGACTTGTTTTGCGGGATCAATTTTTGGCGTCTCTTCCGACGGAGATCCGCGCGTTCGTCAAGGATCGGCGGTGCCAGACCTTTAAAGAATGTACCGAAGAAGCGGATGTCTATGCCGCAAGCCATAATTTATACCCAAGGGAGAATCGAACTTCTCACCAACCCCCCAACCAGGAAAGAAGGAAGGAGTCGCGCCCCTTCCCAGGAAAGCTGACGAAGTTTCCGGGCCCCGTAAAACCCCAAAACTTCATTCCCCAAAACCAACAACGGGACTCCAAACCTCCCGTTAAGATTTCTCCTCCATCTCTCTTCCCGAAGCGACCAAACATATGCTTCACCTGTGGTGTAGAAAACTACATGAACTGAAATTGCCCCCCAAATTCTAGGCTTAAAAGCGGACCAGCCCACCATGTTCACCAGATTAATGCCACCCCGGCTCCCCTGGTGGTGCAGACCCAAGCAGAAACTTCTCCCCCTCCGTCAGGCCACCAGGTAAATTTTATTTTTGATAAAAGTTCATCGGGAACTTTGAAATTTGAGGAGTGCAGCGTGAACGGCTGCCGAGTATCGACTCTCGTCAGGGACACAGGATGTACGTGTTTCATCGTGTCCGACGAACTCCTCCGCCCAGTGGACCCTAACCACGAAAAATTTGCCGTGGTACATGACTACCTTGGGCTGGCGACCCAATTCCCCGTCGTTAGATGTTACCTGCAGTGTCAATATTATGATGGCTGGGCTGAAGTCTTTTCAGCACCCATACAATTCTGTTCCGTACTTATAGGACAGAGCCCCCAAGTAAGTTCCGACCCTGTGTCTCAGGCCGCCCTTCCTCGAGGCCGAGCTAAGAAAGAAGCCCAGGAGCCCGTCCCCATCAGAACCCCGATACCGTCCGATTTCTCGGAGACCCTTAACCAGGACTTTAGGACAGCACAAAAGGAGTGTGAATTACTATTAACCTTAGGTAATAAGGCCCAAGACAAGGACACGGAGACTGTCCGTGGACCCAAAGAAAAAAAGTACCCCCAACGCGCCCATGGAGATACGTTCGTAGCACTGGACGAAACATCGGCGCTTGAAGAAGATTACCCCGCTGAGTCCCTTAATGTAATACAGACAGTGTGCATCCAACCTGATGCCGATTACCTTCCTCCTTCCCTACCAGGCGAGTCTTTGGAACCCTCTGACCTGGATATTGACGCGCAGCTGACACCACATCACAAGAGTCAGCTACAAGAACTATTTGAATGGAGTCACCATTTAACCACCCTATTAGCTCTTTTCGAGCGACTGCGCGAAAATGGCCTCACCATTGGCCCCAGCAAATGCCATTTTGCCCACGAAACCATAAAATATTTGGGTTTCAAAATAGGACAAAGCCAGTTAGGTCCCCCAGAGGACAAGATTAAGGCAATCGCCGACATACCCCTCCCGAATACTAAGAAGCAATTAAGATCGTTCCTAGGATCAGCTTCTTACTATCGGCGATTTGTTCCGAAATTCGCTGCAATTCCGGCGCCCCTCAGCTAGCTTCTAAAAAAGAATTCCCCCGATCGTTTACGTTGGAATGATGTCGCTGTTTCCCATTTTAATCAGCTCAAGAGTAAGTTCATTTCTGCCCCCATTTTAAAGTTGCCCAACCCGGAAAAATCCTTTGGGATTAAGACCGACGCGAGCAACGAGGGCATTGGAGGTGTACTCCTTCAATACGAGGATGACGAAACGAGTCATCCAGTTGCATATGCTAGTCGCCAATTATTACCACGCGAAAAGAGATATGCCCCTATAGAGAAGGAAGCTCTATCAATTATCTGGGTTATGGACAAATTCAAAATGTACTTGATAGGAGAAGAATTTCAGATAGGAACCGACCACCGTCCGTTAGCCTATATTAGGAATGTGCGACACTCCAACGGCTGAACATGCGCTGGAGTTTACTCTTGCAAGAGTATCAATTTAAAATAAATTATATAAAAGGTTCCGATAACCAGGTCGCTGACGCACTCAGTAGGAATGCGTTACCGAATAGCGTAGAGTAATTGTATTCATAGGATTAGTATCTCCATTTAGGTATATACCGTCTTGTACGACTTAAATTCGATTCTCTTGTAATATAATTAGTTAATGTATATGTCTGAATTTTGTAACGCTCAATGTCTATTTTTTTTGTATGTATATATATTTGTACCCATTAAGTTACGTACAAATTATTTTTGTCCCATATGTACTAATTTTATATCATTTCATTGTTCCATGCCCCTTTTTGATTAAGTTGTATTAAAGGTTATTTTCCCCTATAATCAAAAGATCAAAATAATCATATGTATTGAGGTAATACTAGTTAGGTGCAGGAAGGTACGGTCGTTACAAGAAAACGAGTTCCCCACAACGGAGCTCTATCGTTGTCCCTTCTCTCTTTTTTGTTCGAAGTGACAACTTTTCCCGGAATGGAGGGGTGTGATAGAACGGGTTGAGGCTGCTTAATTTCAACCACTATCACATGTTATTTAAAACCACGATGCTACCCACGTGCATCTTCGCTTTGAAGCCTGGCCCCTTATCGCAGCCGCCTGAGTCAATGTTTAGACAAGGAGGTTTATCTTCCCCCGTTCGCCACATGCGTCGATCTCGCCAGATTGAGTTAGGATTATGGGCAGATAAGGCATTGTTCTCAGGCTCGGCTGTCATTCCCTCGAAGCTCCCACTCCATTGTCCCCCACGCCAAGGAGATGTCCCGGCTATTTATTTGGAAACTTTACCACTAAGATCAGATTGGAGATCCAGATTTTCGTCGCGAAACATCACTACGACCCACTCTCACCTTGTGCGCCAAGAGACCTCGACATCGAGATTCACCATCACTTGTCCAGAAGAAGGACAATATCCCTTGAGTGCCAAGGTTCGAGCCTTCGTGATGCCAAGTCCACTAGGCTTCCCCTGTTGTTCAGAAAGAGAACAACGTTAGAACAGCCATTGTTCTTTCGAGCCCGTAGACCAGAAACGGTTCTCACCCCCCCCCCCCCCCTCCTGTTCAGAAGAGAACAACGTAGAACAGCCATTGTTCTTCCAGCCCGTTCGCCAAGAAACGGTTCTCACCCTTCCCCCTTGTTGTTCAGAAGAGATCAACATTAGAACAGCCATTGTTCTCGAGCCCGTAGACAAGAGACGGTTCTCACCCCCCTCTGTTGTTCAGAAGAGAACAACGTAGAAAGGCCATTGTTCTTCAAGCCGTTCGTCAAGAAACGGTTCTCATTCCCAAGACGCCACGTCAGGATTATTTAATTCCCTCCCCCTCCCCTTCGGCTGGAACTCGCCAGCGGACCGAAAATTCCTTCACGTCGCCTTCCTCTGCACAACAAGTATAATTACGTAAGCCGAACATTACCTTTGAGTATTTAACCCTTTTGCCAACTCTATCCTGTGCTTTAAATGGTTTAGCGAACCATCTCATCCCTTTAATTTATATTTGTTTTACCTGTTTAAATCTCTTAATCCCCGGTTTAGCTCGATTTCCCACGACCCTTTCCAATTCTCTTTTTATGTCAATATTTTGCGTTTTGTGTGTTGTTGATAGTTTTTATTAATAAAACTATTTTATTAATGATAGCAATATTATTATCTTTGAGCTCAGTTCCACTTCTTAAGCATATCGAAGATACATAATATCGGCCAGTCTAGACATCCATGCACTCTAAAGATAATTAAATAAGTTCCCTCAACGAATAGTTATATATGGTATATCGTCGAGAGTCCATTCTACGACAGTATGTATGTATATATCTCTCAAAGTTGCACGAGAGAATGATGAAAATGAATCCATTAAACCACATTGAAAGAGAAAACGGAATAATTTTTCCTTGCAGTAATATTTTTATTACCTTTTTTCGAAAAATCCGTGCAGGGAAGCGATTCGAACCAAAAAATTATCTGAATAGAATAGCTTTTATTTCTTTCATAGTCTCCGTTCGAGCTTGCGAAAGTGTTCCTTAAAAGCTATTCTATTCAGATAATTTTTTGGTTCTCTGCGTAGCATAGTGTACTAACGGCATACTTTTAACTGTGATCAAAGCGGTGCTCGCTGCCTCAGTGTGCCTGGTTCGAATCGCTTCCCTGCACGGATTTTTCGAAAAAAGGTAATAAAAATATTACTGCAAGGAAAAATTATTCCGTTTTCTCTTTCAATGTGGTTTAATGGATTCATATATGTATGTATGTATGTATATTTATGTGTTTATGTATATATGCATGTATGTATATATGTATATATGCATGTATGTATATATGTATATATGTATGTATATATGTATGTATGTATGTATGTATGTATATATATATATATATATATATATATATATATATATATATATATATATATATATATATATATATATATATATATATATATATATATATATATATATATATATATATATATATATATATATATATATAAAAGTTGAGGGAATATAATATGGGAAGAGCCTAAATTAGGTCCTTTAAATTACAAAATTAGGAATTGTACAGTACGACAATATGGTTTATGTAAACATGCAACGTCTGATCAATGAATAGAAAACTTAATAAGAGAGACTAAATAGTGGCGATGAATGATTGTGGACAATTATTAAATAGCAGTGGGCTATTGATTAATTAGAACTATGTGACATGTAAATAATTTGGGGATGAATTAATTCTAGCGTAACGAAGGTTATACGATAATTGGTTTGGGAGTGTAGGAAGTTATATGATAATGATTTGGGATGAAGGATAAATCTGTGCTAATGATTTGGAGTGAAGGGAAAATCTATACTAATGGTTAACGTGATTAATGGGTCTGGAAATGAAAAAAACGCCATAATGAATTGGATACAGAGGGGGAAAACAAACTAAGAATTGTACGTAATTTTTTTTTTTTTACCATCCTGTTAATAGCGGAGCACGAATTGAAATAGACCATTTGCTGAATTTACGTTCACATGGTGAAAAGGAAATGTTGCAATTTTATACATTTCTTGATGTAGCTCTAACTATATATATATATATATATATATATATATATATATATATATATATATATATATATATATATATATATATATATATATATATATATTGTTTTGGGGAAATTTATTACATTTTGTAGGGGTTAAACCACTACAAAAGGTTCTCCGCCTCTGGAGGTAAAGCCCAGTCGGCGTCCTTCTACGTCATCACGACGCGGAAGCCCCATTCAATTGCAACCAATTTGGACATGTTGGTCGTACCTGTCGGCACCCCTGTTCCTTTATGAATTGAGATTCTGATTACCATGGCCCTGAATGCACCAGAACATTGCGCTGAGCTAACTGCGGTGGTGCTCATATCGCTGCGTCGAAAACCTGTCCAATCTTCGTATACAAAAATAAAGAGGTCCTCACGTTGCAAGATTCTGCGTCTGGACGTGATAAAGGCTCTCCCACGTGCTCGAGCACAAACTTCGCCTTTTGGCCGTCTTTTCTCAGATGTTTTGTGCGATACTGGACGAAACCGGCTATCACGTTCTAGTTCCCACATAACTATAGGATTTCATCGCCCATCTACTGCTAACCTCAGAATTTTTCTCGATACACTTTTGAAGCATCGCTCTCACGCCGAGATATCTAGCGTTGCTCCTATTCCCGCGACTCTTCTAACCGGGACCGTTGCTCAGGGTCAGACCCTTGATAAATTAGACCTTATTTGAAAGATTGCTCTCTACCGATCAGTGATGATGGTTCTACCCTGCTCCCTGGCCCAAGGCCCTATGATAGGGGGAAGAATTCCTCACCTGAGTTGTCGGCCTCCAATAAGTGGGCTGCGACTGGGCTTTGAGAGTCTTCAGTTGACTCCTCTTCTGCTGCTCAATTTTCTTTGTTCTCAAGCTCGTCCCGTTGTTCACAGGACGTAGGCCTTTTACCGGTCCAAACGGTTGCAGAAATCAATCCAGTGTCTCCTACTTTGTCCAGATTGCCTGCTCTGCCCATTTACCCCCCTACTCATGATCCGATGGAAGCAATGATATTCCAACATTGCCCGGCTGGTGGTTGGATCAACCCCTCCGACTCACGAAGGCAAAATCGGCTCACGACTTTGAATTTACTGCCTGAAAAACTCTCCTCGGCCATCCATTTCCGCCGAGCTATGCGCTCCTGCCTATTCCTCGGAGCCCTCAGAAATATCCCACGTCACCACTCTTTCCAAGATCTCTTTTCCTGCTATAGCAAGCTTTTCGAAATCTGATCTCCCTCCTCTCAGCTCTTTTGTACGCACCTTAAATTCAACCTCAGCTCCAATGAGAAAAGGATATCTACTGTGGTATCTAACCGTCCACAAAATATCTTCCATTTCACAATTGAATTCTCAAGGTGTTCTTCCTACGTGGCAACAACTTAAAAAGTCGTTTTGACGACTCTCCATCTCGCTATCGTTTGTTTTCCGGAGAACAAACTGGGTACACGGTTTTTCCGGCGGTGCATGGTTTTCGTATTTTCAATTCAATTGCTCCTGCCGGGGGTGTAACGCTCAATTTCACGATGAAGTAGAGCCAACTCGGAACCTCACAAATATGTACCCCGTTTGCTCTATGAAATCTTGAAATTGGGCACACAAATAGATCATTGAAATAATATGCCATTTTGCAAAAATTAATTAATTTAAAACAAAGCAAATACTTGTAAATAATGTTAAATCGCAATTTAATAATCTATGCATTAATGCAAAGCAGAATATTTTGTAATAATGCAAGTAAAATCGTTGTATTCCCACGCGAATATATAAACATACACACATTAGGAAACAATGCGAGCCGATTGTCTAGCCACAGAGATAACAAAAACAGTGGAAACAGTTGTGCATACATCGAATGCAATCTGACAAGAGAGGGAGCCTGATCTATCAGCCTTAACGTAATCCCGTGAGAGCCGAAATTAATCTTGCTACGGATGGCGGTTTGCTAAAGCTCGGTTAGGTTTTTCCAAATTCAAATACTCTCTTGGTGCACACGTGCCTACACTGAACATGCACACACCCTCTGATGCAGTAAGCTTGGCCCAGCGGTTGGATCGGAGAACAATTATAGGTTGTTAGGTGATTATTGAGCCAATACACTAGATAGCTCAGGTCACAATAAACCCTCAAACCTTTATTTTTGTTATACAAGGGAAATGAAGTTAATTGCTAACGGGAAGTCTCAATTTGCAGACGAAATTTCCTTCGGCCTAAATCGGCAACTTCGTGGGAATAAGTGTATTAAAACAAAGAGATACGAAAAATATATATTACGGAATGAACAGTTATGATTAAAAAGTGAAATTATACAGTTTATGATTGGATTGAATTTTACGCGGGTGAATTAACTTTTCATGAGTTAATGAGAATTAGAGTACACATATGATGATTGATAATTCGATTGACAAATATTAATTAGATCATAGTTGAATTTTAAATGAGTAAATATTATAAATGTATAAAAAATATTAAATAGATTGATATGTATAAATAGATTGTATGGATTAAATTGGATACATAAATAGATTAAATAAATAGATTACAGCGGAGTTGGGAGGGTCTGTAAATGAGAAAAGAATCACGTATTAAAACGAGATTCTTTGGGGACATATTTAACTAAAATTTACTATTCAAATATGACAGACCTGTTTACTGAAGCAGTCGAGGAACACGAATGAAATCTCATGTTTGATTTTAAAATGCATTGGAGATCGGGCGTACCAATCACAAGATTTAAGTTATAGTTACCAACCCTTCTTGAAACTATGTATATATATATATATATATATATATATATATATATATATATATATATATATATATATATATATATATATACATATATATATATATATATATATATATATATATATATATATATATATATATATATATATATATATATATATATATATACTCTTATGATTAAATATTTCCTCTTGTAGGTGTATAGACCGCTACAACATGCATATACCCTCTGATCAGATAAGATCCGCCTCGCGTTCGGGTTAGACAAGCCCCTAAAATGGCCTGCAAAACCAACAACGAAAGAGTAGGCACTAAGGAGTAATCAGTGATAGGTAGTCAGTATTAGTAGGATCACAATTAAGCCAATCAACAATGGTTAGACAGTCACGCAGCGATTTCACTTGCCCCCATAGGGGCTCATTTAATGGTGGAGTGTCAATTATTATTTCATCATCCTACCATGTATCTCCCCTACTCTACACTACCATCCAAGCTGCTGTGACGGTTTTTCTTGCAAAGCTTTTTACTGTTTGCTCTATCTCCCTTCCCCTTCTTTACTATTGTTAAAACCCAGCCTTTTAGAACTTCTGATAAGTTGTCCACCTCGTTTTTATTACTTGGATATTTTAATGCCCGTCACCCATATTGGGGCGACGTTACTTTATCTGGCCTTCTCTGCGTTTTAAACATCGGTGATTTTTACCTTTTATCATCTCCAGACTCTTTTTAGTTGTGATGACTTGTTTCTGTTCTTCGAATTGTCTCAATAATGTCCGGTGGTCAGTCTTTGATGACCTTCATAAAAGTGTCCACTTCCATATTGTCTTGTCGTCCGTTCATCCTATCCCTCATCTAGCCATGTCTCTCAAGTGGGACCTAGATCATGCTGATTGGGAAGGCTTCTGAGAGTCGTCTTTCATAAGGGCATCGTCTGGAACCTTCAATCGCGTGGACGCAGTGACGTCATACTTCGCGTCAATTATCTAAAACGTAGCCACACAGCCCATTCCCCAGAGGCGACCCGTAACAGGTGGCTCAACTGTGCCTTGGTGGACCTCGGAATGCGCATATGTGGGCATTATCGCGATAACGATATCGGGTTATCGGTTATCCGATATTTTTTTCGCGTTATCGATTCATCGGTATCGCCGATACTTTTGGTTCCAAACTAGCGATAATCGATCATTTTAGTTTCTGGTTCCAGTTTAGTACAGGGGCGAGCCGCGCGTTCTTTGGAGGTAGAAATAGGGAGTGCGCAACAGCCGTTAAGCACTATAAGTTAGCTCATGCCCGGTTCCGGCAGAACCCGACCTTGTACAACAAGGTTGACCGAAAACGAGCTCGGGTGCTTCGTCAGAGAACCTTTCGTCGGGTTCGCCGAACTTTATGTCGCCACTACGTTTTATTAAGTTGACCCCTGCCGCAAAGATAAGGAAGATGATTAACAATATCCGGGGTCATTATGCCGGCCATAATACCCCCCCCCCCCTCCCATCTCAATTTGCAGGGATTCTTAGTGAATGGCAGCCTGGTAGTCAGCAACGCCTTGGCTAACCATCTGCGTGTCGTCAGTAGTGTCAACCGTTACAATAAGGCTGTTCTACCTTATAAATCAAACAAAGGGTCTTATCACCTCAATTTTAAGACGAAATCCAAACTTTCCTATAATGACTTGTTCTTCATCCACGAGTTTCGGACTGATTTTTCCTTTTGTGGGTCTACTTCTGGCCTTGGCGTAATTCATTTTGATATAATTTGGTACCTTCATCCACACCCTGTCATGTTCTTACTCGGCTAATACAACCTTATATGGGTGAAGGTTACTCATCATCATGGTGCGTTGGGATTGTCATCTCCTCTGTCAAAACTGGTAGGGACGGATTGGACGCGGATCAATATCGCCTTATCTCTCTTACCAGCTGTCTGAGCATGTTGCTAGAGAATATGGTACAGGTGTGCATGAATTGGTTCGTGGAAACTAATCACACTGTTTCCATTTCAGTGTGGTTTTCGCAGTGGTCATAGCAATCTTCACATCTTAGTATGTCGGCAGGAATCGGTCCGAAAAGCTTTTTCGTTAAAGCACCGAGTTTTGGCGATATTTTAGACAGAAAAAGCCTACGATACTATATGAAAATTGGAGATAAGGCGTCTTAAGGCAGCGACGCGTTTGGTGGTATGAGAGGCTTTTTACCTTCTTCCATTTAAAGTTTTTTAGCATCTCCATCCTTTACGGTGCGTGATGGAGATACGTACTCTGACTTGAAAGAGGAGGGAATTCATCAGGGCAGCATTTTAAGTGTTAAATATTTTGTAAATGCGATTAATATGATATCTTCTCTCCCAGAACGTATATCGGCGACCCTCTTCGTCGATGACTTGGCACTCTACTGTTCCTCGCATCGCCTTCCATCAGCGGTGCGTCATTTGCATTTTTCACGAGCAAAACGAAGGCTATGTACTTCCACCAGGGTATAGGGGATGTTGTTCCGCTGTGGCGTCCAAATTGCAAGGTGGAGTAGACCCAACGAGGAACTTCACAAATGAGCATCATGTTGGCCCTATAAAATCTTGAATTTGGGCACACATATTGAACCTTGAAATGATATGCCATGTTGTGACAATGAATTAATGTCGAACAAAGCAAATAACTTGTAAATAATGTTAAACTGCAATTTAATATGTATTAAGAAAAAACAAAGAATATTGAAAGGGGGCAAGTGAAGTCGTTGGAGTCCCCACACGGATGTACAAACATACACACATGAGAAAACAGATGTGAGTTGAAAGGTCTGAAAAACAGATAACGAAGGCAGCTGGGTAAACTTAGGGCGATATCTGATCTTACAGCGGAATTAATCTTGCTATGAATGCGACCTAATAAATCCCAAAGGCGGCAAAAATGCAAATACAACCCTAATACACACGTGGCCATACTGAATACGCACATACCCCTTGACACCGCCAAGCAGTCGTAACAAAGAACAAACGAACACACTTTGACCCGATAGGTTCCGCCCCGCATTTAGATTATGAGATGAGAAGACACGCCCCCTTAATAACGGTAGTATAAATACTGACAAAAGCACTCCTGCCGCGATTCATAATTCTCCTTTCTGACTTGTACATTAGCAGCATTATCATTATTCATTCATAATTATTAGTATCAGCCAGTCAGAAGGATAGCCTCCAGCCGAAACATTAAGTAGGCCTGAAGATGTAGACCTTGTCACTGGTTATGAGGGGCTCCTCTCCCAAGAAGGGAGACTCTATGACCGGTGATCCCTCGAAAGATGGAAAATTCACCCATCAAAAATAGTCCGCCATCTTAATACTCGGTCCGGTCACCCTTTCACCACCTATCTCCCTATAAATTGTAGAGATTGAGTTCGTCCGTGAGTTTTAGTTCCTGGGTGTAACTCTTAATCCCAAGGTATTCTGGTTCTCACACCTACGCCGTCTTCGAGCTCTAGACATTTTAAAAGGCTTCTTCCAGATGTCGTGGGGCAGTAATCGTCGAACGCTGTGGTTACCCAATACTGACCTCGTCCAATTCAAATTGGACTATAGATGGCAAATTAACTCTTCGGCTTCACCATCGGCCCTTAAAATGCTGAACCTGATTCGCAACTTCGGAGTTCGTATTTCAAGTGGAGCTTTCCGCACCTTCTCCGTAAAGTCTTTACTATGAGAGTGGGGTACTCTACTTTCCCTATCGTCGAATCCAGATCTGTATGCGATACCTCTTTTGTGTAGGGCAATCACCTGCGTCAGAGGTTAACAGATGCCTTTATGCTGCTGAATCAACGGTAGCATTTGATACGTTGCCGTCTTTACTCTGCCCCATTAACCTCTGGATAGGAGATCATCTCTCCAGCCTGGGTGCTCAAAGAGTGCTTGCGCTTCTGTCATCGCCGACCATTAGTTGGCGTGCTCCACCTCACAGTTTGCACAAGCATGTGGAGCTTGGACAAGTCCTCCGTACACCCTTGATCCTTTAAATGCCTGTCCCTCGAGCATGCGACCTCACATATGCAACATTACCCCATATAGACAGATGGTTCCAAGTCAGACCGAGGAGTGGGTGCTGCAGCTGTTTGCTCAGGAGTTTTTATCTTTGTCTTTGGCAGCTTCTACTTTTACCACTAAATTCCGGCCATTCTTTTAGCTTTTAGTCCTATCCTAATTTTCCTTTTTAAGAGTTTCATTATTTTCCTCAACTCGGAGTGTTTTACAAGCGATTCGCTTTTTTTTAGCTTTCCCATCCTTTAAAAATTTGCAAATGGATTGTCCAGTATGCGTCCCATTGTAGGGTTTTATTTTGTCAGGTTCTCTGGGATGTAGGAGTCCTGGTCGACGAGAGGGCTGATCAGCAGGCCCTTTTAGCCTATCCTGGATAACTCTGCATTGCTTTTTAAAGATTTCTTCTCTATAATGGATTATGTTTTTCATTTGTGGCAGGGCGAATGAGATTGATGTTCATCCTTTAAATTACACAATAACAAAGAATTTGTTCGTTCTTGGCTCTCGAGCCTTCAGACACTACTGTACCTAGAGGTGACCCTTTGCTGTGTTCGTATCGGCCACATGAGACTTAACCACAGCCATCTTGTTTCGACTGGTACTCGAAGCACCCCTTGCTGCCGTTTTTGTGGTCGGGACCAATTGGTCGCCCATCTTCTATTGAATGTCCTCATTTAGCTATTCTCCGGTCGTCCTGTTTCCCCGACCCTTTCAAGTATGTCGCGCCTTCGTTTCTTTGTTTGACAGAAGAATCTTTTCAACTCATTTTTATTTTTTTTTATCTCATAGTGGTCTTCTTCTTTTATAATTAATTTGTCCCCATTTGTTCGCGCTGCCATTTAGAATCCATTTAGATTGGGAAGCTATCCAGTTTTTCTGCTTTAAATTCTTAAGCCATCATAGTATCTTGATGTAAAATAGCTAAAGCAAAATGAGAGGAAACAAATTGCAACAATCAGTTTCCCCGGATTCTACAGCAATCCCATTAAAAGGAAATGCCATCCAGGCCTAGTTAAAAGAGAATGCGGAGGTCGTCTTCGATTTGAAGACGGAATGGCCGTAGCTTTGATGGAGGCAGAACTCCTGAAGATGATGAACAGTGAGGCGCCGCTCCCTTCGAGAGTATACTGAAGTCTTTAGACTCGCGTACCATCCATTCTTTCCTGCCTCAAACCTTTTGGAAGTGTAGCGGCCTTGGTCTCGGGGGTCCTCCGTCTTTCGAGGAGGCAGACTTATCAAGGCGTAGGTAGCGTTCAGCTTTGGACAAGGTCGAAGAAGTCGAAGCTCCCCTTTGAGAGCAGACTTTGTGGAGGGAAGGGGGCTGGCTTTTGTAGTTGTAGTTCGTTTTGCCGCCAGCATTATCATGGTAGCGCCTGAGGCGCTACCATCATAATTTTTTTTCTAACTTAATACGCAAAATTAACTTAAAATATAAGATATCAACTTCATGTATTAAGTTAACATGCAAGAATAATATAGTTAAACATCGAAACATATTCATTTAAAAAAAAGGATTTTTTCTCGCGCGTGCAGTCGTAAAGCCAATTATTAAACAAGTATCTACGAGGTGGCGACCCATGACTCTGTTTATCTTAATAATACTGGCTGACAGAACGCATTTGAAAACGAAATTTTATGTTTAGAGGCATTGGCAAATAACTGCCTTTCGCCAGATTATTCGGGATTTCTTCGTTTGCCTTTCCTATCGTTCGGAATGTATGTGGAGCAGGAAGAATACACATACCGTCCTTCAGCGCGTGACGTAAAGGGTAGCTAATGCTGGAAAGGGGCCGCTCGCCTGGGAAGCCGCCCACCTGAATTTTTTGTTCCGGTGAGCTCACTGTGCCGGTAAAAGCAGAGGATGCTTTAAGTCTGAGGTTCTAACTCCGCGCCTCAATGTGAGTGGTAAACAACATATAAATAATCGACCGATTACTATAAAAAAAGCAGGCATCTTTGTCATCTTGCCTACATAACAGTAGCATGCGAAAATGGACATTTTCCTGAATGATCAAACTAAATTTCGAAAAATTACGAAAACCCCAAGCAACGATATAAAAAAGAAAATGAACCAAATCATAGAAGGGATTAATAAACAACCAAGAAATGTAAAAATAAAGAAAATAATTGGTGATTTCAGCTCTGGATAGCTTACGGTGCCGTGAAGACCCACAAGGTCGGTAACATTTTCAGACCAATTTTCTTACCGTTACGTATGAACTGGGTAATTTTTTAAACAAAATATTGACTACATACCTAACCATACAGCTTCAAATTTTCGACAGATTTTATCGACATGATTCAATTCACCAACCTTAAAAGAACAATAGCCTCCAAGGGTGTTGAATCACTGTTCATTAATGTACCAATTGCCGAAACGGCAGAAATAATATTAGAAAGCATCTACGACCAAAATGATCGTCCCCAATTGGCATACAGAGGGTATTACAAAAGTCATGTTACACTCGTTAAAACGATCTCAACAAAGGATAGTTTTGCTGCAGTTAGGTACGTTTTTATAGCTTATAGCGACCGCCCTCGGCGACGAGCACGCGCTCCAGGCAAGACATGAAAGCCGCCGCGCACACCTTGCGGACGAAGTCCTTCCTCATGTTGGCCCACACGTGGTTGACGGAGAAATTCATCTCGTCAGCGTTTCTGTGGGAACATTGCACGACTTGCCCTCGATAGGCGCTCACACTCTGACCAGCAAATGTATAACATTCCCATTTAATGATAAACTAAATAAGTTAAAGCATTTATTTCAGGAAACAAGAATTAAAATAGCTTTTAAATATACATAATAATTCTATAAACTAAATGATGATTTCCAGGAATCCTAAAGATTGTGAAAATGTTTATGTAGGTGAAATGGGAAGAAATTTAAATAAATTGTATGAACATAAGAGGGACATCAGAGTTGGCAATGAAAGTAGTGGAGTATTTTGTCATGTCAGAGATCTTAATCAATCCATTGATTTTCAAGGAAGTAAATTTGTCTTTAAATCAAAAGATTAAGTCAAAAGAGGAATTGTAGAATCAAGTTTGATGACATCCATTCCCAATTTCAATTTAACTGAGGGTAAATTTTCTTTTAATAGTTTGATATGTAAGCAGATAAACAAAATTGTAAAACTACCCAGCCCTAATCAGGTAGTAAATTATGTCACCCCTGGGATTAGCCCGAGAATGAGAGTGGGTTAGGTAACATGATCTTTGTCTATCAGGTCAGAGGTGTATATGGAGTTCTCTGTAATTTTCTAATCAGTAGCCAGTTGACAAGGGTGTGTGATACATTGAAACTGTTCTGGAATAAATGTGTCTTCAGGAAGTGTGGTTTAATTCCTCATATATATATATATATATATATATATATATATATATATATATATATATATATATATATATATATATTAGTGTAGTTGGGTAGCAGTCTTTCTTGAATGCAAATTTTGTTGAAGACCATTGTGTATTTTGCCTTAATTAATTTCCTTTGGCAACTTTCTTTTCTTCTAACTATCTTTTTTATTCCATCATATATATATTTATATATATATATATATATATATATATATATATATATATATATATATATATATATATATATATATATATATATATATATATATGTGTGTGTGTGTGTGTGTGTATGTCACACTTAAAAACACCAATCGAAAGATATTTTTTTGGTTATCTGAGAGAACGCATATTTTACGTGTTACCTTCTCGTATATGTGAGAAGAGCTCCTTCCGAGGGCTTTGAGGAAGACTGTTTGCCAAAAATAGCCTTTTAATCGCATAATTAATTGCGTTACTGCAATAATTTTTCTTAATTTATAAGGTATGGCGAAGATGGAGAATAAAAAAAAAATTTCCATTCTCTTCGAAAAGCAAGGGTGACACTTAAAAACACCAATCGAAACATATTTTGGGGGGCTATCTGAGAGAATGCCTATTTTAAGTGTTACTTTCTCGTGTATGTGAAAAGAGCTCCTTCCCAGGGCTTTGAGGAAGACTATGTTTGTTAAAAATAGCCTTTTAACCGCATAATTAATTGCGTTACTTCAATAATTTTTCTAAATATATATATGTTTTAATGGACACGGACCGTACAAAAAGCTTTCTTACCAAAATATGAGTTTATCTTTGGCATAGAAAATGGGTCTGATGTAAAGTCACCTCCCTCTTCTTCCCTCAGAGCTCCGACGCCATATTTATTTGCTAGGTAAGTTTTTTGTTTTATTTTACTTCTCTGATGTAATTTTTACGAATTACATTATAGTCCACAATGATCGTGAATATTGCGTAATTCCGCTGGTTATGGTCTCCACGGTGAATATTATTATTGTGAAGGAAAATGAGTGTGATTTCATAATTGTGACCCGCGTGGGGATTTCTGTGTTTACAGTTTACATAAAATGGCGCGTAGTGTAGTACACGGTCAGAACAAAATTTGGAAATCTGTGTAAATTATACTAATAGAGATTTCGTTTTGAAACTACTGTATGCTGATCACGTAACATTGTTTTGTGTTTTAAATGAAAAGGCGACCAAAAAATGAATAAAAATACAAGATATCCAAGTGCAAAATTGACCATTTTTATCAGTTCAAAATGATGTTATTTGTGTCATTATCTGATATTATTTTACGTTAGATGCAAGTTTTAACTATATACAGTGCTATGCTAAGTGTATTTCGTAATATGATAAGTGTTTATATTTTAGAAATATTTTGAAAAAAATTAAATTCATGCCGACTCAGTGAATTTCAATTTTCCAGTTGCATTATTGCAACTGACGCATTAAAAATAAAATAATCTCAGTAACTTCCTTCCTATTCATGACAATTTTCCTATGCAACATACTTTTAATCTTATATTTTCGAATGCAAAAAACGGAATTTAGATACGTTTTGTACTTTATGCACTTCACAAAAATAACAACATGGATAAAAAAACCCCGAATATCATGTGTAAATAAATAAGTAATCCTAAATTTAATTTACCTCCAGTAAAGATGAGAATCAATTTGATGAATCACCAATCAGTCATTTTTTTCCCACACACAAACTGTTTCTTACTTCATTAATGTCAATCTCTTCCCAAGATTCACGTATTTTGCTTTTCAATTCTGGTTCAGTGAATTTTTCTCTCCGACCTCGGTAAACCTTTTCTTTTGGTAACTCCCAAATTGAGTTATCCATTGGGTTAAAATCTGGACTTTGCGGTGGCCATTCATTTATCGTGATTAATCTTGGTGTATTACTAATTAGAAACGACCATGTGGGGTGGTTTATATGACAAGGTGCTCCATCTTGTTGCAAAATAAAGTATTTTCTTGATACAGGCGACGATAATCAGGCAACTTTGTTTTCAGGAATTCAATGTAATTAGCATAATTCACATATGTCTTTTCAGTATTAATTAAATGAACATCTGTTTTACTATTACAAGAGACCCCTGCATATATCATAACATTTTTGGAAAATCTTAAAGTTTCATGATACAATCTGTTTATCGGAATGTCACATTTTTTACCACGCCCGGAGACATTTTGGCGGTTTCGTGGAATTTCTAAAGTGAAATCGTTTTCAGCCGCGAAGGCAATATTTTTAACATTAGCGAAAGAGAATTTATCAAGTAACTGTCTGCATCTTAAATTGTTTTTTATCCTTAATAGTACCACTTTTTCTAGAAGATACTATTCTTTTGAAGGCTTCGAGCTTTGTGTCTTAATTATTCGTTGTACAGAACTCCTTCCAATATTCAAGTTTTTAG
The DNA here is from genome assembly GCA_963969495.1 of Ceratothoa steindachneri. NCBI lineage: Eukaryota > Metazoa > Arthropoda > Malacostraca > Isopoda > Cymothoidae > Ceratothoa > Ceratothoa steindachneri. The sequence continues at coordinate 94,109,333 of OZ018325.1, read as the reverse complement.
CAATTCTTCTTTGTGATAAATGACTTCCTGTTTTATTTTCTTGACAACAGATGTTATCGTTAGTGTAATTCACATTTCCCAGTTCTGAAGCTGTCTTAGGTCTACCGCTTCCTGTTTTTTGTTATCACCTCCCGTTTCGCGGATCGTTTTTAAGTCTTTCCACAGCACGTCTTTTCCACATTTTTCAAGGAAATTCTCGCAATACTCTTCCAGTCTTCCATCCCTTTACACAGTAACAAGCTTTATTGAGAATGCGATCTTCTTCTGACAACGTTATTATGGGTACTGAGGAACTGTAAATAAAGATATCCATAATATGACATGTTCATTCATGCAGGCTTTTGTAAGAACGTGAAAATTCCTGTATGAAATTGCACAATAAAATAATATTTGATCTCGATATTCGTTCTTTTTACCCATGTTATTTTTGTCAAGTGCTAGAAAATTATAAAAGGTATCTTAATTCCGTTATTTTGTAAAGTGCCTTAACAAAGGAAAGTAACGCTTACCACGTAATATAGGATTGGAAGACTTCCATTAAACTAGCTAATGGTTCCTCCTAAGTAGTATCCTATTGGTAAACTCCTTTGTAGGTGAGCCCCCACCTTTCATATAAAACCCTTGTAAACTTTAGATCAGAGACATTCTGAGCGAATCTTGTATTTTGAATAAAGCCATAACGCTCCTTTTGCTCTCCGCCACTGCGTCGTACCGGGTTTCGAAGACGGGCAAGCAAATTACGTTGAATTGCTGTAATCACTAAGGATCACCGCCCTTCTTCCACGATCGAACTCCTTACAAGAATCATCCTTTAACGTCAGATTGCACCGTGTACCAAACTACCAAGCAGTCCTTTCTCACCAAGAAGGATTCTGTTGTGCCGACTGCCTGATCATCTTGACTTTGTGCCCCATCTACCGACTGAAGGTCATGGGCACCATAGCCAGAGATACAAAGCCAGAAGGGAGCACAAATCTTTAACAATTTGGCATTCGAAATGGAAGAGTGAAAGTATCTTGCATATGAAAATTGTTCTAATAAGAAAGAGGTTAACTGAGATATTAATGTTTTTTAAAATGCGGCATTTTTAGGGGGGAGGGGACACACGATATATTTGTGCAATGAAAGTTGTGCATTACTTGCTGAAAAATGTCCTATTAAATTAAGAAATTTATTATTTTATATTTTATTTTGATATGTAAAAATGTTATAAAATAACAATTATAACCATTTGTTTATATTATATGTCTTTTCATAACATTTATGTATCATTTAGTAGTACATAGTTCCTTTAATTTCAGTTGTGCCATATAAAAAAAACTCACAAAATGATACAAAGGGCGTACGGAGCGTCTCCTACATGGTCACAATGCGTACAAAAACACTTTAAAAAAAATGACCAATAAATCTAAACTGGTAAACATATTTTAAAGTTCTGTATGTGGGATATAATGGTATATATGTGATACCTTTTGGGCACTAGTTTTGATGACCAAAAAAACACTAGCAGTACGATCCCTGTCCACATGACTATATCCCTCTGTAGGGAGAAGCTTGCGCTTCGCTACTAAAATTAAAATTTAAAACAATGTTCAGGTAACTTTTGTCCCGTTTGGCTTGCGCGAGCTTTTTCGTGATGACATTTATCGCCATCTCCGTACTTTGTTTTATTCTAAAGCCGAACTGGCACGGATTGTAGAGGGAGTTCTCCTCCAGGTGAGACCCCCGTAAGGGGCGCGGCGATTTGTCATCTTGGCCGCCGTGCTGACGGGACTCAGCACCCCGTCCGGCCCCAGCTTAGCCTCACTTCCTTCCTTCAAAACACTTGTCTCCTCTCTTTTCATACAACCTCTCCCACAACTTTCTCTGGTCAGCCTCTAATTCCACAGGGTAGATGCTGACCTTCTTATCAAGCCAACCGTCCCGGATCGGGGCTGAGGGGGGAGGGGACAATGTTCCCTAACCCCTGAGCTCCGGTTCGGGATGGGGGTTTATTAAAACCTGCTTCATCCCCACCCATACCTTCCTCACATCCCTTTTCCTCTCCTCTTCACATTCTATCCATTTTTACGCCGTGTCTAAGGTGGAGCCGCAATGCCGATGGACTGCCAGGCCACCAGGCGGGAGGGGTGGTCCGAAATGGCAGCGCCTGGCTCTGCCAGGCCTGTAAGCACCTCTTGCAGTGTGGGCAACTGCAAGAGGTGATGAGCTATTGCGTCCCGTAGCACAAATAGGGTCACCATGCCCAATGATGTAAATAAAAAAAAAACCAACACCCAACTTCCCCAAAAACATCAATGGAGCCGCCCTCGGGCAGCTCCACCGAGAAAATAGAAGTCGCCCCCCCCCTTGTGCTTGCGCAGGGGACCCTCCATACTTCTTTAACCGGAGACGAGGCTTACTCCTCTCCTACGCCTACGGGTGTAGGGGACTCCCCCTCACCCCCTTCTCTGGAGGTGCTTTCGGGGACCTCCCTATCTCCAGCGGCAGTCCCTCCTTTGCTATCTAAGGGGACTGTCAAGAAAGCCAGCAGGCAGCCCATTGCCGACCGCACCTCGTGTAAGCGGCTCGGTAGGGCAAACCCCCTTAGGGGGGAGAGGTAAGCCAGGCCTCTTCGGTCGCTTCCCTCAAAAGACCTGCTGGCAAGAATATTAAACCTTGCCGGGGTCAAGGCCTGTGCCTGCCCATTAAAGACTCATGACGCTGCCAAGGGGACCTGCGATGTCCTGGGAGGGGATGGCTAACTGGAGGCCCCAAGCACCGAACCCGAATCCGCCCCTATGCAAGGTCCTCTCAAACGGCTGGGGATTCTCAGGCAGTACAAAGAGGGGAGGGATCTCGTCCGGATGATGCCCCTGCGACCACCAGGACCTTCTCCATTTCAGGGAAGGACCTCGCTGAGGCCGGTACATCTGGCCTAGGGGCTTCTACCGGCGGGGGTGAGAAGCGGGTTCATTCCCCGCCCTCCTCTCCAAAAAAGAAGAAGACAAAGAAGACTCGGGGCTCCTCTTCATCCGCGGGGGCTGCGGGCACGGATGGGTCTGCTGCCACTCTGGCAAGCGACCAAGCCAAGATCGGCACATCCGGCCCCTCTGCCCCCCAGGTTGCGGAGCCTCGATGACATCGGAGCCCCTCATTCAGAGGTTACCTGGCGTTTTCGAGCCCGCTGGCTTCAAACACTTCCTCGTTATTCGCTCCACTGATGGCACCATGTTGTCCAAGGGCAACATGATCCATCAGAGGAGAGGATTAGCTAGTGCAATTGTTAGAGAGCCGAAGGTGACCCGTTTCTCGGACGGGAGCCTTCTGGCGAATGCGGCGAATCCCGCTGAGGCGTCCAAAATAAGTGCTCTTCGGACACTTCATGGCACCCCGGTGAGTGTGACGCCGCGCTCTACCATGAACTTTGTGAAAGGAGTAGTTTATGCAAGGGAACTCATTGACTACTCCATTGAGGACATCACGTTAGAGCTGGCCGACCATGGGGCGGTCAAGGTCGAACGTGTGATGAGAAAACAGGGAGGGGCCTCGAGACCCACCCCTACACTTCGTCACGTTCGACTGTGACAAGCTCCCTGAGTCGGTGCGTGCCGGTTGGTACCGCTACCGCGTGAAGGCATTCGTGCCACTGCCGCGGCGGTGCTATTACTGTCACCGCTTCGGCCATACGAATCGCTTATGTAGACGTGCAAAGTCTGGGTCACGCGAAGTCGGTGTAAATTGCTCCAAGGTCGCACACGATAAGTCCAAATCGTGTGTGGCCAAGTGTGTCAAGTGCGGAGAGCCGCACCCCGCTTCTTCGAAGCAATGTGGTGCGTATCTCCTTGAGAGAGAAATCCTGGCCGCTTAGGCCCAGGATCGCCTCTCATTCCTAGAGGCTAAGGACTTGGTCCTGGCGCGCCCGGCTCTGCCTGGGACGTCATATGCCTCAATAGTTCGAAAGGCACCCTCTGCTCCTGGCCCATCCAGGCCAACGAGCATGGTTGTTTCCGCGCCCATTCGGAGCCCTTCTGCGATCTCTACCCAACCCGGGCGCTTCCCTGGTAAAGCTGGCGGCAAAAAGGGTTCATACCCAGCCCCGGCTAAAACCAGGGCTGACCGTTTCCCGTAAGGCGAAACGGCCACGCGCCTCCACTGAGTCGTTAGACTCACAGGAGGCAACACCCCTGAAGATGGTCGCTAGGCCATCTTCCGGTGTTCTTAAAGCTGTCCCCCGAAAGGAGGACAGCAACAAAGAGGCTTCGGCTCCTTCGCCCACGCCCCGAGGTGGAGCGAGTGGCTCGGAGACGGTGGTTCCTCGAAAAGAGGGCCCCCCGCCTCCGAAGCCACAGAGCCCGCCTAAGATTTCGAGGCGGAGGGAGGAAAAGACTCGCATGGCGAGCCCAACCTCCCCCAATAAGTCCTCGAAGGCAAAAGCGCCTTCAGCGCCCTGTCCGGCCAACAGCGCGCGTGGTTCTGCCCCCGGGAAGCGTACGGCCATTCCCGTGAGGGTCTTCAGTTCAAGGAAGGCCCCCGCGTCTCCTCCGAGCTAGGCCTGGAGGGCATATTCCTTCAATGGAATTACCGTGGACTCCAGGCCAACTGGGAGGAGCTGCGGAGGCTCGTCTCGTCACGTTCCCCGTTAGCTATCTTTTTGCAGGAGACCATGCTAGGCGCGTGCCCCCTGGCCGCCCTCCCGGGGTATAAGTGTCTTGCGACCCCACCACCGCGGGATGGCCGGGCTGGGGGATGCGCGCTTTACACCCGGCATGATGTCTCCGTTCTTCCTTTCTCTTTAGATACCTCCTTTCAGGCAGTGGCTGTGCAGCTGCACCTGGATAGGAGGTATACTCTGATTTCTGCGTACATTCCACCGTCAGCTTACTTCGTCGCGGGGGACTTCCGCCGCGTCGTGGCACGTATGCCGAGGCCCTATCTCTTGCTTGGAGATCTGAACGGCAGGTATTCTCTCTGGGGTGATTACTCCATAAATCCAAGGGGACAAGTCCTTGCCGATCTAATCGAAGAGCTTGAAATGGGTGTCCTAAACGTGGATGAGTTTACGCATCACTGTCCGAGAACCGCTTCATTTTCTTGTCTTGACCTATCCTTGTGCTCCTCGGATGCACAGCCTGATTTTGATTGGCGGGTGGTCGATGACCTCCATGGTAGTGATCACTTTCCCATTCAAATATCATTTTCAGGGCAACTGCCGCCTGAGAGACCACCTCGGTGGTGCTTGGCGCTGGCGCGGTGGCCTGCATTTCAGGAAATGACTGAATTCTCTATCTCAGTCGAGGAGTTTAGGTCGGTAGATGAGGCCGTTGAGTTCTTCTCCGGCAACCTCATCGCCGTGGGCCTGACTACTATTCCTAGGACGTCTGGCCGTTTTGCACGCCGACCACTCCCATGGTGGTCGGCCGAGTGTGAGACGGCCCTCAAACAGAAGCGTTATGCCTATATGCGCTATAAGCGCAGCCCGAACGATTTCACTGTTGCTGAATTTCGTCGGGCTAGGGCTAGGTTCCGTATATTTCGAAGCACGCCCGCCGCTCTTCTTGGCGGGCATACGTGTCTTTACTTAACGGGAAGACCCCTTTAGCCGAGGTGTGGAAGCGAGTCAAAAGGATTCCGGGCAAGTTCTCGCAGGACCTCCCTCCCGTTCTCCAGGAGAATGGGACCGCAATCTCGGACCCCGCGTCCGTGGCGGAATCCTTAGCGACCGCTTTTTCCGCAATCTCTAGCCGTGATTTTGCTCCGCCAGCATTCAATGCAGGTCGTGAGGTTGCGGAAGGCCACCGGCTGGACTTTACCTCCAGTGGCGGAGAACCCTTCAACGACAAGTTTACTGTGAGTGAGTTGCGTTCCGCTCTCGCTTCGTGCGCGGACACCGCCCATGGTCCGGACGATGTCCCGTACGCCATGCTTCGACACCTGGGTAAGCGAGGCATGGCTTTTCTGTTAGATTTGTTCAACAGGATCTGGGTGGAAGGTCTTCTCCTAGACTCCTGGCGAATCGCTACTGTGCTCGCCTTTCGCAAACCGGGGAGAGATCACTCTACTCCGACCGGTTTCCACCCAATCTCTCTAACCTCTTGCGTGTGCAAGTTGATGGAGAAATTGGTAATGTTAGATTAGCCTTTTTCCTGGACAGCGGAGGCCATCTGTCTTCCGCAAGTTCCACTCCACGTCGGATGCTGTGCTCCGACTGGAAAATGCCGTCTGCGAGTCTTTCCTTAGGATTATGGTACCGCATGGCAATACGGTATCATGGAGACTCTCCACACGATGGGGGCGAGGGGACGCCTCCCAATGTTTATATCTGAATCTTTGCGAGATCGTCGATTTCGCGTACGGGTGGGGGGAGCCCTCTCCGGCCCAAAGGAGCAGGAAGAGGGTGTCCCGCAGGCAAGTGTCCTCAGTGTCACTACCGGCGTATCTTGCTGTCCTAGTCTAATCTTTTTAACTTCTTTTATATCTCGCGACTTCTTACCTGGTAGGCTACGTAAGCGCCACATTTCCTTGCGCATCCCGTTTGGCCGATTTGTCAAGCCCTTACTTGAGAGTCACCGATTACGATTGGAGACTCCCGGCCCTAGTCCAGGGGAGCAAATCTATTTGACGTTGGGACTGGTGTCTGTCGGTATCGAAACCTCTCTCGGTCTATGGGCTTTCCTTCTGACAGGAGTGAAGCCATCATGACTTTCTCTTTCGGCAACGGCTACGTCAGAACTATCATTATTAGGGGGGGAGTGAAGGATTACAATTGTTTTTCTTTTTCTTCTTCTTCACTTGGCCACTAGTCTCTCCGGGCACTGACGATGCAGGGTTGCCATTTTGATTGAGTGGCTCTCCGGCAGTTGGAGTTGACTGGGTCACCAATTCTGCGACCCTATCCTCGAGACGGCTAAGCTTGCGCACGTGCTCTGACTCCATAGTCTCTATTTTCATCCCGAGTGCTCGAGCTCTCTCCTCCGAAGCCCTATAGAGATCTTGTATCTCCCTACAGTAGGCAACTGCTTCTTGGACCTCACCCTTCAGGATGCAAGCGGTGCAGACACTGCCCGGGTGGCATTTCGAAAAACACCCTTCTGGGAAATCGACACACCACTTATCCTTCTGACATGTTGCGCATGTATATTTTAGAGCACCTGGGCCTCTCTTTCCTGTCATTCTGAAAGCCTTATACTTAATCACTTTACGACCAATCAATAAGAAAAAAGGGGGTATGGTGAGTTCTCCCCTCGAGTGTCGCTCCCGCCTATCGATCGGAGACGTTTCGGATCTTTCAGAAGGCACGCTCCATGTGCTGCTGTTCGTTCGACCGAGTCGTCAAGCCTCGGCGTGCCGTGGCTCCCAACCAAGCAGCACAGACGGTCCCCGAAGGGGCCATCGATTTGTCACCAGGTGAACAACAACGAAGCACGCCCCTTACTAAACTCCTACTAGTTCCCTTCGCGACGGCCAAGATCTCGGAGCAGCGTTCAATGGATATCCTGCCACAACAAGAAACTCGACCCAAGGCTTTTTGTTGGCCTGACAACCAACATGGGAACAAAGGGCCGTCACCACGGACCAATGCTACCAGAGGCACCCGTCAACGGTCACTGGGAATGGTCAATAATTATGCGCCAGGAAAGGGGTTTACGGGGCACTACACTCATCCCATTCATCGTTCCCCAGCGCCTAAGACCCCTTAAGTCTTAGTCTCTCGCAACCAGTGAGCGTCGATTGGCATTGTTTATAGAGTTTCCAAAGCCTCTCTTCTGACGCGTGAGGTAGCTGCCAGGTCCTTATATTTAGAAAGATTTAAAAAAGAGTGAGAATGACTTGATAGTAGTAGGGTTCTGTTTTGTTTATATTTTTTTCTTTTCTTTTTATATAATAAGTTAAACAGATAGGATAAAAGTAAAAAAAGGGAAGGATAGAGTAAAAAAAAGAATAAAAGAATGACGCACTTAGTGTGGAACCTCGTTTCCGACCAAATCGAAAAGGAAAGCCCGATCAGGGGTAGCCAAAAGAGAGGTACCCCCGTCGATATAGCTCGAAAATTCAAAGGTACACACAAGCTCTCTTCCCGCGACAAGGGGGCATCACCTCTCTCTCTACTTTCTCTATGAAAGAGAGAGAGTAACAAGGAAAAGAAGTACCCTAGGAGACCCTACGGTCCATTCAAGGAGGGTACCTTTGGACTAGAAATCGAGTGGGCACATGTCTGCTCAATTGTTTTGCGTCCCTAAACGGCCACCTTTCAAGACTTTGTCTAGTCTTGACTTGAACTGGTCAACAGATTCACTGTTGACAACTTCTACTGGAAGTGCGTTCCACATACCGCAGATACTGTAAGTGAAAAAATTTCCACACAGATTGCGGTTGTAAGGCTTCAGTTCAAGTTTGAAGCCGTGATTGCGCGTTCTGTTCTCACTCAGTGTGAAAATATCCCGGTAGTCAACATTGTCAAACCCTCGAAGTATTTTGAAAACTTCGATGAGCTGACCACGCAGTCTTCGGGTTTCCAGCGAAAACAGATTTAATTCCCTTAGTCTATCCTCATAACTTTTATGTCGGATAGAGGGAATCAGTTTGTTTGCCCTAGCTTGTACGCGTTCCAACCTTGCGATGTCCTTTCGAAACGAAGGACTCCAAAATTGTACGGCATACTCCAGGTGCGGCCGAACCAGGGAGTTGTACAGACACGGTACTATCTCCTTGTTACGGTATCCAAACTGGCGCTTTATGTAGCCTAACATCCTTTGGGCTTTCTTCTCTGCCTCGATGCACTGTTTCGAGAACTTGAGGTCGCTAGTGATAGTAACACCCAAGTCCTTCTCAGTGTCACTCGATTCAAGAGCAGTGCCCTTAAGGATATAATGAGATTGGGGGTTTCTGTGGCCGATATGCATTACTTTGCATTTGTTCACGTTAAAAGGCATTTGCCACGTGTCCGACCACTCCCCAATCTTCCCAAGATCTTCCTGCAGGCGGGCAGTATTTCCATCCTTTGCAACGTTCATACCAAGCTTGGTATCGTCGGCAAATTTGGAAATCTTCGCAACCATGTCACCGTCCATGTCGTTGACGTAGATGATGAATAGTAGTGGTCCCAGGACAGAACCTTGAGGCACCCCGCTAGTAACGGGCACCCACTCAGAAGCTTGTCCATTCACCACACCCGTTGCCGTCTGCCACTTAGCCAGTTCTCGATCCAGCCGGCTACTTTTCCGTCTATGCCCAGCGCTCGCACTTTCCGGAGAAGACGGCGGTGTGGTACCTTATCCAAGGCTTTCTGAAAGTCTAAGTAAACCACATCCACCGCCTTGTCCCGATCGTGCTCACTGAACACGAAGTGGAAGAATTCCACAAGGTTCGTCAGGCATGACTGTTTCCTTCGGAAACCGTGCTGGGAACTCCTCAGTAGCAGGTTTGACTCTAAATACGACGTTATTTTGTCCATCATCATGCTTTCCATGAGTTTACCGACTATCGAAGTCAGACTGATAGTTCGGTAGTTTGACGGATGGCTGGGGTCTCCTTTCTTGAAGTTCGGAGTCACCTCCGCCTCACGCCAGTCTCTAGGAACGCATCCGGTCCGGATTGACATGTTAAAGATAGCGCACAGATGTCGTGATACTTTATCGCACACTTCCTTCAACACTTTAGGTAGAAACCCGTCCGGTCCAGGGGACTTATTCGTCTTTAGGTCAGCGATCTTTTTCTTTATTTCTCCTTCGGTGAAGTCCATTGCCTCCAGCTTTTCCCCCGAGTAGGAATCCGTCGGCTGGGGAATGGGACCACACTCTTCAGTAAACACTGAAGAGAAGTAGTCGTTGAGGAGGTTAGCATTTTCTGCATCTGAATGCTTTAATGTCCCCTCCTCATTCCTCAAAGGGCCAATCGTTCGACGGATTGGTTTACGGTTGTTCACATATCCAAAAAACTCCTTGGGATTCTCTTTACAGAGTCTCGCCACTCGAAGTTCGTCAGACCGCTTAGCCGCCCTTATGCTGGACTTCACTCTCCTGGCTAGCCTCCGGTATTCGCCAGTCACCCGAGATCTTCGATTGCCGGTACACATTTCTCTTCTCCCTAAGCAGTTGGCCGATTTCTCGATTAAACCACTTTGGTTGAACAGAAGACCGACGGGAGCATTTCAGAGGGATAAAACGCGATTGAAGACTCATGAATGTGGTTTTGAAACTGTTCCAAGAGTCTTCAACAGCATCGCACTCTTCTAGCCTCGCGTCAGTCAGTACCGCGCGTAGACCTGCAAAGTCTGCTCTTCTCAAGTCAAGTTTCCTTGATTGACTGGCAACAGACCTTACCTTCGGGATCTTGACGCTAAATCTAACTAGCTGGTGATCACTGCCGCCGAGCTCTTCGCCTACAGAGACATCCTCAACGATATCATCCTCAGAGGTGAAGACCAAGTCGAGGATATTGTCTCCTCTCGTCGGTCTTATGACCCATTGAGTGAGGAACTCGTTGTTGGCGAACTCCAGGAGTAGCGCTCTCTCGCCACAGGCTGCTCTGGTTTCCCAGTCAACTTGTCTGTTGAAGTCGCCCATAACGATGCACACTCTGCCTTGAACAAGCTCACCCAGCAGCTGGTACAGTTCCCTGTCCTTCTCAACGGGTTGGGAAGGGGGTCTGTAATGCACCAGGGTCCTGTATCTGACAGGACCTATCTCTAGGTCAACGCCTAGGAGCTCGTGATCGGATATAATGTTGGAGTTCGAAGATTTGATTGTATCCTTGACATACAACATTACACCGCCACCCTCTCTGTCTGGCCTATCTTTGTGGAAGAGTTGGTAGCCAGGAACCGTGAATTCGCCTTCAAAGTCTCGGTTTGACGTTTTTATCCACGATTCTGTTATGGCTACCATTTCGGGTTCTTCCGTCGCTACGAGGCCACGGAGCTCAGGAAACTTGTTCCTGATTGACCTCGCATTAAACAGAACTTTCAGGGAGTCCCCGACTGTAGGACTCCCTACGCTCTTCCGTTTCCCGGCTTGTTTGTTGGCAAGGCACCCCTTTTTGCGACCTCTGAGAAGGTCGTTCCTGGAGTGACACGGGCATACTGGCGTACGCCCGCCCTCACTCTGGGCCGGATACTCCTTTCGGTCCTCTCTACGACATCCTGGATCATGTTCGACAGGAGAGAGAGAGAGTTACAAGGAGTTACAAGGAATATTAGTACCTCAAAAGACTAGTTTGTCCATACCGAGGGGGTACTTTTGTTGTGTTTTTTTCTTAACTAATTGCTTTAGAGAAAGTATAGTACAGTTTAAGGCTCTCCCCTCCCACCTCTCCCACCTGAGTCAATCGGGCATGAAAAGTATGAAAAGACACCTGCTGTCCGAAAGAAAGTGTACAATCAGGAATTTTTATAGTAAAGCGGAGCCTATGTCTTTATTGTATTATTTAGTTAAGAATCAATTGTTTAAAACAAACATACAAAAAAAATATTATCTTAAAAAGTAATCGTCTTTATAATTTTATCTAATCTCTTTTTGAAAGTATTAACGGTAGGACTCGAGACAATCTCTGCCGATAACTTGTTCCATGCATTTACAATTTTGTACGAGAAAAAATTTCCACATAAATTAAGACTGTACTTTTTCGGAACTAGTTTCATGCTGTTATTTCGTGTCATATTTTTATTGAATTCGAACCAGGTGGTGTAGTCTACATTTTCAATTCCTTTTAGGATTTTAAATACTTCAATGAGCTGACCTCGCATACGTCTAGTTTCTAGTTTGTATAGATTTAACTTTTCCAGTCTTGTTTCGTAATTGTATTTTCTTAATGATGGAATCATCTTCGTAGCCGTGGCTTGTACTCTCTCCAATCTTTCTATGTCCTTTCTGAGGGAGGGTGACCATACCTGTGCACAGTATTCTAATTGTGGTCTTACTAGAGCATTGTATAAGTTAATTATTACCGTCTCGCTTTTATAGCTGATCTGTCTCTTAATGTATCCAAGTATCTTTCGCGCTTTCTTTTCTACATCAACACAGTGCTGTGTGAACTTTAGGTCATTAGATATACAAACACCGAGGTCCTTTTGGATTTCTGTTTCTGCTATTATTTTGTTATTGAGTTTGAATTCTGCCTTCGGATTTTTGTGGCCAACGTGCATTAATTTGCATTTGTCAAGATTTAGTGGGAGATTCCATCTTTCAGACCATTCAGATATGTGGTCAATGTCCTTTTGAAAATCTATTATATCTTGCTCGGTAACTATGCTTTTACCCAATTTGCAGTCGTCAGCGAATTTGGAGATCTTAGAGATTAATCCCACGTCTATATCATTTACATATATAATAAAAAGCAAGGGGCCCAAGACTGATCCCTGAGGAACGCCGCTATTTACAGTTATCCACTCGGACTCTTCTCCATTGATCACCACCCTCTGCATACGATTACTAAGCCAGTCTTCAATCCAATTCGCTATTTTGCCTCGTATTCCTAGGGCTCTAACTTTGGACATTAATTTCCCGTGTGGCACCTTGTCAAAAGCCTTTTGAAAATCTAAATACAGGATGTCGACAGATCTCTCACTATCATGAATGGTGTTAATGTAATGAAAAAACTCTAACAAGTTTGTAAGACAAGATCTGTGTTTCCTAAATCCGTGTTGTGTGTTTCTTAGCAGTTCATTGGTTTCTAAGTGGCTTACTATTTTTTCTGCTATAATACTTTCCAGCATTTTGCCAATTATTGATGTCAGACTTATTGGTCGATAATTGCATGGTAGATCTTTGCGTCCTTTTTTAAATATTGGAGTGACATTAGCTAATTTCCAGTCTTGAGGAACAGTATTATTTTCAAGTGATAAGTTAAAAATGTAGGTTATCTGGTCCACCACTGCATCCTTTACTTCTTTGATTACTCTTGGCACTATTTTATCAGGTCCTGGGGATTTAAATTTATTCATTTTATCTATTCGTATTTGTACATCCTTGCTCGTGCATTTGAACATTTCTAGTGCGTTATTTCCTAAATACTCATTATACGGAGCGATATTTTGATTTGAGGTGTCGTCGGTGAAAACCGAGCCAAAGTACTCATTTAGCGCAGTAGCTATATCTTTATCCTTAACTTGTAAATTATTGTGACCATCGTTGATTGGGCCAATGATGTTTTTTATTGGTTTTCTACTGTTAACTAGGGCGTAAAATTCTTTGGGGTTTCCTTTACAATTTAATGCTACCCTCATTTCCTCGTTACGCTTTGCTCTCCTAATTCCAGTTTTTATCTTTCTTCTGAGAACAAAATATTTCTTTTTATTTTCTTCTGAGCTGTTTAATTTAAACGCCTTATAAGCCTCTTTTCTTTTGTTAATGTCCCTCTTAATTTCATTAGTCATCCATTTGGGATTTTGATTTTTTCCACTTTTCCTGACTGCTTGAGGAATGAATTGAGATTGTTTCCTTAAAAGATTGTATTTAAACTCGTTCCATACTTCATTAATGTCTCTGCCATTTAGTTGATAGTTTATGAGACTTTGTTTTAAAGCCGCGAAGTTTGCCTTTCCTAAATCTAATTTTTCATTACTTCTTACAATTTTTTGGTTTGGTAAATTTAATTCGAATTCTATTAGGTTATGGTCGCAGCCACCGAGTTGATCGCATACAGTTACGTTTGAGATAATTTCATCATCTGAAGTTAAGATTAAGTCCAATATATTCTCTCCTCTAGTAGGCTCGGTGACCCATTGAGTTAGCAGATTTTCCTCTATGAAAATGAGTAATCTTTGTCCTTCAGAATCTGAGTTCCGTGTTAGCCAATTAATTTGGGGGCAGTTAAAGTCGCCAATAATAAGCGATAATTTGTCTTTACTAACATTCGTCAGAATTTCGTAAAATCAATTATCTGCTTCATATGAATGGTGTGGCTTTCTATAGGCTAAGTATATATACAGACATTTGTTTATGTTTAATTTTATTCCTATTAATTCAAATTCTGTCTCTATATTACAATTAATAGGCTGAAGGTCTTCTCTTATATATAATAGCACCCCACCTCCTTCCTTGTAGATTCTATCTTTGTGAAATAATTTGTAACCTTCGAGTTGAAATTCACTGATATAATCCCTCGTATGACTATGGATCCAAGTTTCGGTGATGCCTATTATATCATATTTATTCAATGCTACTAACGCTTTGAATTCTAAAAACTTATTACGGATTGATCTAGCATTAAATAAAATTGCTTTGAGAGAACTTATCCGTTTACTATTGGTCTTGGAGAGAGAGAGTTACAAGGAGGAGTTACAAGGAAAGATAGTACCTCAGAAGACTAAGTTAGTCCATACCGAGGAGGTACTCATTTAATATTGCTATTCAATCTACTCGTCATAGAAATAGTATAGTAAAGTTTAAGGCTCTCCCCTCCCACCTCTCCCGCCCGATCTTTCGGGCAATGAAAGATGAAAAGATACCCGCTGTGCTAGAAAAAAAGTACACAAACAGGAATTTCGACAGGAAAGCAGAAATGCATTTCTACATTATTATTTTTCTTTTAATATTCTTAATCTAATTATTTTCAGTGTAATCTTATGTTTTTAGTATGTAAGCGTATTTATGATTTTATCTAACCTCCTTTTAAACGCCTCGACACTGGGGCTCGAAACGACCTCTTCCGTTAACTGATTCCAAATATTTACTATTTTATACGAAAAGAAATTACCGCATACATTCAATTTGTATTTTGGAGGGATTAGCTTCATACTGTTATTCCTTGTTACATTTCTGTTGAACTCGAACCAGATTGAGTAATCCACATTATCAATTCTATTTAGTATTTTATATACTTGAATCAACTGGCCTCGTACACGTCTAGTTTCCAACTTGTAAAGGTTTAGCTTGTCTATTCGTGTTTCATAACTATAATTTCTTAACGAAGGTATCATTTTAGTAGCTGTGGCCTGAACTCTTTCTAATCTTTCAATGTCTTTTCTGAAGGAGGGTGACCAAGCCTGCGCACAGTATTCCAAATGGGGTCTCACTAGGGCGTTATACAAGTTGATTACAGTTGTATCGCTTTTATAAGTGATTTGTCTCTTTATATAACCTAGTATCTTCCGCGCTTTCTTTTCAACATTGACGCACTGTCGAGTGAACTTGAGATCGTTTGTGACATAGATACCGAGATCTTTTTCGATTTCTGATTCTGTTATTGTTTCGCTCTCGAGTTTGTAATCTGCCTTAGGATTTTTGTGACCAATGTGCATTACTTTACATTTCTCCAGGTTAAGGGGAAGTTTCCACTTCCTAGACCATTCACTTATGTGATCAATGTCACTGAAAATCTAGTCTATCTTGCTCGGTGACTATGCTTTTACCCAGTTTACAATCGTCGGCGAATTTTGAGATTTTAGAAATTATTCCAACGTCTATGTCATTCACATATATAATGAAGAGCAAGGGTCCCAAGACCGATCCCTGGGGAACTCCACTAGTTACAGCTTTCCAATTGGACTCTTCTCCATTAATCACTACTCTTTGCTTACGATCGCTAAGCCAATCTTCAATCCAATTTGCTATTTTTCCACGTATTCCTAAGGCTCTGACTTTACACATTAGTTCCTTGTGTGGGACTTTATCGAAGGCCTTTTTAAAATCTAGATACAAAATGTCTACAGATCTATCACTATCATGAATTTGATTAATGTAATGTAAAAACTCTAATAAATTGGTAAGACAGGACCTATGCTTCCTAAATCCATGCTGCGTGTTGAATAGCAGTTCGTTTGTTTCTAGATGGCTCATTATTTTATCTGCAATAATACGCTCTAGCATCTTGCCTACCACCGATGTCAGGCTTATTGGTCGATAATTACTTGGTAAATCTTTTCGTCCTTTTTTGAATATTGGCGTGACATTAGCTAGTTTCCAGTCCTGAGGAACAGCCCCAGCTTCAAGGGATAAATTGAAGATGTACGTTAATTGATCCACTAGAACATCCTTCAATTCTTTTATTATTCTTGGCACTAGTTTGTCAGGCCCGGGGGATTTGAATCTCTTCATTTTATCTATTGCTATTTCTACATCAATCCCCGTGCATTCAATATTTTCTAGTGTGCCATTTCCTGAGTACTCACAGTAAGGCTCGATATTTGGATTAGAAGTGTCGTTGGTAAAAACAGATGCAAAATATTCGTTTAGTACAGTGGATATGTCTTTATCTTTAACTTGTAACTTATTGTGTCCGTCCATGATTGGCCCAATACTGTTTTTTATTGGTTTTCTACTATTAACTAGGGCATAAAATTCTTTGGGGTTTCTTTTACAGTTTAGTGCCACCCTCATTTCTTCGTTACGCTTTGCTCTCCTTATTTCGGTTTTTACCCGTCTCCTCAGATTGAAATAATTCTTCTTGTTAGTGTCTGAACTGTTCAGTTTAAACATCTTATAAGCATTTTTTCTTCTATTGATGTCTCTTTTTATTTCACTTGTTAACCATTTGGGATTTTGTTTTTTTCCTAATTTAGTGATTGCTAAAGGAATGAATTGAGATTGTTGCCTTAGAAGATTGTCTCTAAACTTGTTCCACACTTCATTTATATCTGTACCGTTTATATTAAAGTTCCTGAGACTATTTCTTAACCCTCTAAAATTTGCCTTTCGGAAGTCAAATTTTGTAATACTACGTATATTCCTTACTTGGGGTAAGCTTAATTCAAATTCTATTTGATTATGGTCACTACCGCTAAGTTGGTCGCCGACGTAAACTCTTGAAATAAGTTCGTCATCCTAAGTTAAAATTAAGTCTAATATCTTTCCTCCTCTTGTTGGCTCGGTGACCCACTGAGTTAACAAATTATCGTTTATAAAATTTAGTAATCTTTGGCCTTCCGAATCCGAGTTCTTTGTCAGCCAATTTATTTGGGGGCAATTAAAGTTGCCAATAATGAGACAGAATTTGTCTTTACTTACGTTCGTCAGAGTTTCATATAATCTTTGATCCGCTTCATATGAACAGTGGGGCTTTCTATAGACTAAGAAGATATGCAAACACTTTTTTATATTTAATGTTACTCCTATTAATTCAAAATCTGTGTCTATATTACAGTTAATAGGGTGAAGCTCCTCATTTATATACAAAAGAACTCCACCTCCTTCTTTATATATTCTATCCTTGCTAAATAATTTGTAGCCTTGCAAATGATATTCACTAATATAGTCTCTCGTATGACTATGTATCCAAGTTTCAGTAATGCCTATTATGTCATACTTATTTAATGCTACCAACGTTTGGAATTCTGAAAATTTGTTTCGGAGTGATCTAGCGTTAAATAGGGTAGCTTTAAGAGAATTTCTCAAATTTTTACAAGAATTGTTTTTTATTCTTTTATCGCGCGGAACCTCTGTAGTATCTGAAAATTTGCGATTGCTTCTGTAAATAGTCTCGACAACCGAGTAGAGCCCATGTTATTGAGGTGAAGGCCGTCTGGGAGAAAAAGTTCGCTTTTGTTATAGAAGTCATCCCAAAGGTTCACAAATTCGACACTCTCACTCCTGCAAATTGTTTCAAGACAATTATTAGTATAGTGGGCTCTACTGTAGAAACTGTCCCTGCCCTTACTACGCGGAAGAATTCCTGAAATGATGAAATTATTAGTTTTAGATTTAAAAGCTCGAATCATCTTCTTGTATTTGTCGAGTAGTTCTTCCGATCGAGTGGTCAGCACATTATTTGTTCCCACATGTACAACCATGACTGTTTCCTTCTTTACGTCCTGAAAGAGAGGGTCAATCGAGTTAGTAATGTCGTCGACGGAGGCACCTGGTAGACAGAATCTTTTTCGTTTCGTTGGCTTTAATCTGCAAAATGAGTCAAGTTGGCCCCTTATTATGGAATCCCCCACAATTGCACATTCGACTTCTGATTCCTCCTCTTGATCTGCTAATGCTTGAAAAGAATTATGAGTCTTAATCGGGAGAAACATCTTTTGCTGTGGTCTTGCTCCTTTTTTTTACCTGCTGAAAAGAATTATTTTTATTGATAGGAATGTTTACTTTACTGCTAGCTGGCCGAGATGGTACTCCCTTCCCTTTTGTGGTAATTTGGTTTTCTTTTGTCGTTTTAGTCTTTTGGATTATTAACTGCAACATTTCTTTCTATGAACTCCTGCAAAGAAGAGACCTTTTTTTCTAAGTTAGTAAATACTTCTAGCGAAACACAGGTAGGAGTAACGGGCGCATTTGTAGGGTGTTGGGTTCTAAGCTCGGCTATTTCCTTTCTAAGCGCGCATATAGTTTCGTTCAGTTCGTCTGTTTCCCTTTTATGTTCGTTTCTAATCTCACAAAAAAGGCATATAGATGAGTCGGTTATGGCAGCATAGCTCGCTTCTTTAAAATCTATAACCCAGCGTGTACAATCGCATTTAGGACAAACAGATTTAAACGTTCAGGCCCCGGCATGTTAACAAAGAGCGAATTAGATTACTGTATACAAATATATATATATATATATATATATACTTATAAATATATGTATATATATATATATATATAAAGTGGATTAAAGGGAGAGGAGAAAGAGAGGATGTGTTAAATCCCGAGCTTCCTGCTAATTTCGAAAAGCCGGATAAAGACAATAAAACTGTCAAAGTAGCGTTTCAAGATCTCCCTTGGGTGAAGTCAATTATAAGAAAATACAGCGGTATGAAAATAACTGAATTGAAAGATAGAATATGTGAATAAGAACCAGTCAAAAAATAATATTAATGATAATGACAATAATAATAAAAAGGAAAACAAAAACTTAGCTTTCTTCAGTAGACAGGAGGATGAATAAAGAAGCCAAAATGAACTGAAAATTTCACAAAACTCGGAAAATAAAACTGTATATAACTAAGTCTGAGGGATAAATAAGGTCACAAGGGGAATGAAACAAAAGTATGGGTACACGATAAGAACAAATGAAAAATGGAAACAAATAGAAACAACACTAATTATGAGTAGATCACTTCTGAATTAAATAAGATTGGGCGAGCGCTCTTTAAAACACGTCAAGCTTTGAGGAGGGATCAAAGACGACTGAGGAGGGAGGGAGGGAGGGAGGGAGAGAGAGAGAGTTACATAGAGTTACATAGATACACAGATCACACGGGCCTTACGGCCCAGACTAAGGTGATCTGGCCTTAAATCTACTGCCACTTACACATAGAATAGTAGAAGTAAAGGATAGAAAAGTTTTAGGCTCTCCCCACCCTCCACTCCCTCCGGCAAAAGCCGTACATGAAATAATTTGGGAAAAGTACCTTGCAGGTGTAAGAAGACAGTACCTGAAGGAAATTTGCATTGAATAGTAATTAAATGAAATGAATATGAAAACCACTTACATAAACCTGAAAGAGTTATATTTTTGTAATATTATTTTATTTTGTAGCTTATGCTAAACAATTCCAATATTTGTTAAGTGTTTGTCTAATCTCATTTTAAATGAATCTATAGTTCTGCTGTCCACTACTGCGTTTGGCAAATTATTCCAATCATTAATAATCGAGTAAGTGAAGAAGTTTTTTATTACATCCATAGTGGCTCTTTTACCCTGAAGTTTTGAATCATGTCCACGGGTGGGACACTCCCCTGTCAGTGTGAACAAGTTATTGGCATTAACGTTGTTAAATCCTTTAAGTATTTTGAAGCACTCTATAAGCTGCCCCCTTAGTCTTCGTTTTCTGACGGAAAATAGATTGAGTTTTTTTAGCCTCTCGTGGTAAGGTTTGTTACGTACTGACGGGATAAGTTTTGTCGCTCTGTGTTGTACAGCTTCTAATTTATCTATGTCTTTTATTAAGTAAGGGGCCCAGAACTGTACAGCGTATTCGAGATGGGGCCTGACAATACTTTTATATAGTGGCATAATTATCTCCTCGCTTTTATAAGTAAAGAGAGAGAGAGAGAGAGAGAGAGAGAGAGAGAGAGAGAGAGAGAGAGAGAGAGAGAGAGAGAGAGAGAGAGAGAGAGAGAGAGAGAGAGAGAGAGAGAGAGAGAGAGAGAAGAAGAGAGAGAGAGAGAGAGAGTCACAAGGAGTCACAAGGAAAAGAAGTACCCTAGAAGACCTTACGGTCCATACGAGAGGGTACTTGTTACGAGTCAGGGACTCGTGAGCCTGTCAGCGAACCAGGACTTTATCCAGGCGCCTTTTGAACTGCTCCACAGAGTCGCTGTTCACGACTTCTGGCGGAAGCGCGTTCCACTCGTTGCAGATACTGTAACTGAAGAAGTTCCCGCATCTGTCCCGGTGATAACGCGGCAGCTCAATTTTGTAGCCGTGGTTTCTCATTACGCCCTCGCTTAGTTGGAACATGTCCCCGTTGCCTACGTGGTCAATACCTCGGAGGATTTGAAGACCTCGATTAATTGACCGCGCCGTCTTCGGGTTTCCAGTGAGAAGAGGTTTAGTTCTTCTAGGCGGGCTTCGTAACTTTTGTGCCTGATCGAGGGATCAGTTTGGTCGCCCTGGCTTGTACTCGCTCCAGTCGGGCGATGTCCTTCCGAAGGGATGGACTCCAAAACTGGACTGCGTACTCCAGGTGAGGTCGGACCAGGGAATTAAAGAGAGTGAGAACGATTTCCCTGTTCCGATACCCAAACTGTCGCTTGATATACCCCAAGATTCTCTGGGCTTTCTTCTCCGCCTCGATGCACTGCTTGGAAAACTTGAGGTCGCTGGTGATCACGACTCCCAAGTCTTTTTCCATGTCTGTGCTCTCGAGCGCCGAGTTTTTGAGGCTGTAGACGGCTTGGGGATTTCTGTGGCCGATGTGCATCACCTTGCACTTTTCGACATTGAACGGCATTTGCCATTTGTCTGACCACTCCCCGAGTTTCCTCAAGTCGGCTTGGAGTCTCTCGACGTTTTCCGCGTCTGCCACGTTCATACCTAGTTTGGTATCGTCGGCAAATTTGGAAATCCTCGCAGTTATGCCATCATCTATGTCGTTTACATAAATGATGAAGAGTAGGGGGCCCAGCACGGAGCCTTGGGGAACGCCGCTTGTTACCGGTAGCCAACCGGACTTTTGCCCGTTCACCACTACTCGCTGCCTTCGACTATGCAGCCAGTTTTCGATCCAGTCACCTACAGCTCCGGCGATGCCTAGCGCTCGAACCTTTTTTCAGCAATCGGCGGTGGGGCACCTTGTCGAAGGCCTTCTTCAAGTCGAGGTAGATGACATCCACCGCCTTCTCCCGGTCGTGCTCGCTGAACACGAAGTGGAAGAATTCCAAAAGGTTCGTTAGGCATGACCTGTGCCGCCGGAACCCGTGTTGGGAATTCCTCAATAGGTGGTTGGACTCGACGTGCTGCGTTATTTCGTCAACCAGGATACTTTCCATCAATTTTCCTACTACCGACGTCAGGCTGATCGCCTGGTAGTTAGATGGCTCGCTCGCGTTACCCTTTTTGAATATGGGGGTGACTTCCGCGTCTCGCCAGTCCTTTGGCACGCATCCAGTCTCGAGCGATTTCCTGAAGATCGAGCAGAGATGTGGGGAGACCTCATCTCGCACTTCCTTCAGCACCCGTGGTAAGAAACCATCGGGCCCTGGCGACTTGTAGCGGTTCAAAGCGTCGATCTTTGAACGCACTGTCGTCTCTTCGAAGTGAAATCTCTCCAATTGCTCTGAGCCTTCGTACTTGTCGCGAGGCTCAGGGGTGGTGTCCTTCTCCTCAGTGAAAACTGACGAGAAGTACTTGTTGAGGATGGTCGCATTCGCTTCGTCACTGAGCTCTAGCTCACCATCCTCTTTCACCAAGAGACCGATCCGTCTACGTGTCGGCTTACGGCTGTTTACGTATCCGAAGAATTCCTTGGGGCTCTCTTTGCAGAGTCTCGCCACATGGACTTCTTCGGCGCGTTTCGCCGAAGAAGAGAGAGAGAGAGAGAGAGAGAGAGAGAGAGAGAGAGAGAGAGAGAGAGAGAGAGAGAGAGAGAGAGAGAGAGAGAGAGAGAGAGAGAGAGAGTCACAAGGAGTCACAAGGAAAAGAAGTACCCTAGAAGACCTTACGGTCCATACGAGAGGGTACTTGTTACGAGTCAAGGACTCGTGAGCCTGTCAGCGAACCAGGACTTTATCCAGGCGCCTTTTGAACTGCTCCACAGAGTCGCTGTTCACGACTTCTGGCGGAAGCGCGTTCCACTCGTTGCAGATACTGTAACTGAAGAAGTTCCCGCATCTGTCCTTGTGATAACGCGGCAGCTCAATTTTGTAGCCGTGGTTTCTCGTTACGCCCTCGCTTGGTTGGAACATGTCCCCGTTGCCTACGTGGTCAATACTTTGGAGGATTTTGAAGACCTCGATTAATTGACCGTGCCTTTTTCGGGTTTCCAGTGAGAAGAGGTTTAGTTCTTCTAGGCGGGCTTCGTAACTTTTGTGCCTGATCGAGGGGATCAGTTTGGTCGCCCTGGCTTGTACTCGCTCCAGTCGGGCGATGTCCTTCCGAAGGGATGGACTCCAAAACTGGACTGCGTACTCCAGGTGAGGTCGGACCAGGGAATTAAAGAGAGTGAGAACGATTTCCCTGTTCCGATACCCAAACTGTCGCTTGATATACCCCAAGATTCTCTGGGCTTTCTTCTCCGCCTCGATGCACTGCTTGGAAAACTTGAGGTCGCTGGTGATCACGACTCCCAAGTCTTTTTCCATGTCTGTGCTCTCGAGCGCCGAGTTTTTGAGGCTGTAGACGGCTTGGGGATTTCTGTGGCCGATGTGCATCACCTTGCACTTTTCGACATTGAACGGCATTTGCCATTTGTCTGACCACTCCCCGAGTTTCCTCAAGTCGGCTTGGAGTCTCTCGACGTTTTCCGCGTCTGCCACATTCATACCTAGTTTGGTATCGTCGGCAAATTTGGAAATCCTCGCAGTTATGCCATCATCTATGTCGTTTACATAGATGATGAAGAGTAGGGGGCCCAGCACGGAGCCTTGGGGAACGCCGCTTGTTACCGGTAGCCAACCGGACGTTTGCCCGTTCACCACTACTCGCTGCCTTCGACTATGCAGCCAGCTTTCGATCCAGTCACCTACAGCTCCGGCGATGCCTAGCGCTCGAACCTTTTTCAGCAATCGGCGGTGGGGCACCTTGTCGAAGGCCTTCTTCAAGTCGAGGTAGATGACATCCACCGCCTTCTCCCGGTCGTGCTCGCTGAACACGAAGTGGAAGAATTCCAAAAGGTTCGTTAGGCATGACCTGTGCTGCCGGAACCCGTGTTGGGAATTCCTCAATAGGTGGTTGGACTCGACGTGCTGCGTTATTTCGTCAACCAGGATACTTTCCATCAATTTTCCTACTACCGACGTCACGCTGATCGGCCGGTAGTTAGATGGCTCGCTCGCGTTACCCTTTTTGAATATTGGGGTGACTTCCGCGTCTCGCAAGTCCTTTGGCACGCATCCAGTCTCGAGCGATTTCCTGAAGATCGAGCAGAGATGTGGGGAGACCTCATCTCGCACTTCCTTCAGCACCCGTGGTAAGAAGCCATCGGGCCCTGGCGACTTGTAGCGGTTCAAAGCGTCGATCTTTGAACGCACTGTCGTCTCTTCGAAGTGAAATCTCTCCAATTGCTCTGAGCCTTCGTACTTGTCGCGAGGCTCAGGAGTGGTGTTCTTCTCCTCAGTGAAAACTGACGAGAAGTACTTGTTGAGGATGGTCGTATTCGCTTCGTCACTGAGCTCTAGCTCACCATCCTCTTTCACCAAGGGACCGATCCGTCTACGTGTCGGCTTACGGCTGTTTACGTATCCGAAGAATTCCTTGGGGCTCTCTTTGCAGAGTCTCGCCACACGGACTTCTTCGGCGCGTTTCGCCACCCTTATCATGGACTTGACACTTCGGCATAGACTTCTGTAGTGCTCGAATTCTCCAGTGTTCTTCGCTTGGCGATAGGCGGTTTTTCTCTTCCGTAGGGTTCTCCCGATTTCGGGGGTGAACCACTTGGGTTGAGTAGCTCCGACTCAGCCGCGTTCTGATGGAATGAATCGTGACTGCAGGGCCATGAATGAGTTTTGAAATTCTTCCATGGTTGCTCGACGTTGTCACTATCTTCTACCTCTATCGCTGCCACGCCAGCACGAAGTCCCGCGAAATTTGCCTTTCTGAAGTTCAGCTTGGCTGCAGCACGAGCTACTGCTTCGCGAGCTGGGACTCGAATGCAGAACCTGATGAGGCGGTGGTCGCTGCCACCTAGCTCCTCATCTACACTAACTTCCTCAATGATGTCATCCTCGGATGTGAGAACTAGGTCGAGGATGTTTGCACCTCGTGTTGGTTCTCTCACCCATTGAGTGAAGAATCCTTCATTTACGAAGTTAAGGAGCCGTATGTTGTCGATGCGGGTTTCTCTGGTTGCCCAGTCAACGTGAGTGTTGAAGTCTCCCATGACGATACTCACCGTGCCTTCAGTTAACTGATTCAGTTGATTATAGAGGTCCTTGTCTTGATCCTCCGTCGAGGATGGGGGTCTATAGACTGTAACAGTCCTGTACTTGGTGGTACCTAGCTCCAAGTCCACGCATAGGACTTCTTGGTGGGCGGTGGTGGTGCTGCTCGTTGCCGTGAATACACTTCTCACGTACACCACCACTCCGCCCCCCTCCTTCGCCAGCCGGTCTTTGTGGAAGATCTGGTAGCCCGGGATTGCGAATTTGCCCTCAAAGTGACGAACAGAGGTTCGAATCCACGACTCCGTGATGGCCACCAGATCTGGTTCTTCCGTTGCTACGAGGGCCACTAATTCCAGAAACTTGTTCCGGATGGACCTCGCGTTGAACAGAAGAACCTTAAGGGAGTTCCCGGCTGGTGGTCTCCCTAAGTTCGACCGTTTCCCGCCGCCTTTGGCTTGGCGGCAGGAACGGTCCTCCTTTCCCGAACAGACCGGACGCAGCGGTTAACCGTCTCCTGGATGAGGTTAGCCAGCATGGCTTTTCCCTTCATCGACAGGTGGGCTCCGTCCCTTTGGTAGAGGTCGTTCCTACCAAAGAACGTCCGGAAAGGGTCCGCGAAGAAGACCCCTTCAGCTGTACAGAGGTCTCTCAACCTCTGGTTTACCAGCTCATTGCGACGGTATGTAATGGGGTTAGGGCTCCTCCGTGGAAGGATCCCGACAACGACCCTCCTCCTCGTCTTTAGTCCGCAGTCGTCGACTGAACCCATGACGTTCTGGAGTATTGGTTCTGTCGCCCCTGCTCCCCCGTTGCGGAAGTAGAGGTCGTTGCCACTAGCCAGAATGGCAACTACTGAAGAGTCAGTAGTGGGACTCTTTTCCACCTCCTTTCTCAGTGCCTTATTACCCTTGCCGGGCAGGCACTTGACCTCCACTTTCTTTTGGAGCCGTGCTCGCAGGAACGGTTCTAGTCCTCGAGCCTGAGAGTCACGATAGACAGTGACCTCCGGTTTCTTGCACGCTTTCTCCTTCTTCCTCTCCACCTTCTTCCAGCCATCTGCCTTCGTGCTCTTTTCCTTCTCGTCGTGTTTACAGCTTCGCTCTCTTCTTTTTTCTTCTTTTCAATCTTCTCTTCTTCCCTTTTCTGCTTCCTTCTATTCTTCTTCCTTTCTTGCTTCTTTCGCTTTCTCTCCTTTTTCTCATCTTCTGTGATGGGAGTTTTGGGGGGTTTCTTGACGGCGGCTGCGTAGCTGCCATCATTGTCCCCTCCACTACCCTCAGCGGTCTTCTCCTCAGCCGTAGCGCTCGAGTCGTCACTCGAGTGCTTGAGGTCGAGTGCATTCTTTAGGAGGGTGACCTGGCTCTTAAGGTCGGCGATCTGCCCGGTGTACCTCTCCTCCATCTGGGCAATCTCCTTCCTCCTCCTTTACTCCGCCTGCTCGAGCTTCTCCTCCAGAACGCAGAAGAGGCATCTGCTCGTTGGAGCGATGTCCCTGAAGTTGCCTTCCGGGAAGTCAATACACCAGCGTGTGCTTTCGCAATTTGGGCATTCGCTTTTTAGTGTTTGAGCGCCAGGCATTATTATTATCACTTGTAGACCACTTGTTGAAAAAATTTTGGGGGGTGGTGATTTATCCTCGCGCGAGTCGCTCCCTCCTACCCTTCCTTCAGCTTTGGGACTTTTGGAGTGCAATCCGCTTTGGCGTTGCCGTCCAGCTATTAGCGACTAGACGGTTGAGCCCTGGGCACCGTGGCTCCCAACCAGGCGAATGCACAGGGAGACAACAGTTTCATGCACCTTACTAACTCTTAATGACTGAAGTCGGAGCGGCCAGGATCTCTGGCGAGTGGTCAAGGGATTTCGTGCTCGCTTTGAGAGACTCTACCCGGGACTTTTAGTTGGCCTGGCAGCCAACCTGGTAACAAGGACCCGTCACCTCGGGTCGGTGCAACCACTGACACTAAGGAACGGTCACAGGGAGCTGGTCAGGCAATTGCACGTTAGGAGAAGGCTTAACGGGGCACTTAGCTCATCTCCATTAATCGCGCCCCGGCGCCTAGGATCCCTTCAATCCTAGTCTCTCGCGACCTGTGAGCGTTAGATAGTGTTATTTATAGAGGTTCCAAAGCCTCTCTTCCCACACGACATAAGGTAGCTGGTGAGGTCCTTACTATCAAATAGTATCGAAGTTTTTTTTTTTTTTTTTACATTTTTTTTCAAGGTTGGGGATAGTGTAAGAAAAGGACGGAGTCATAGCGGCAAAGTGCCATTGAAAAATTTAGGTAGGAGTATAAAGGTGGCACTCTTGGTCTGAGCTCTCCCCGTCGGCCAGTCCAGCATGGGTAACCCTTTCAGGCGTCTGTTGCGCCCGCCGGTACAGCCCTAAGGATCAGAGAGCTGCTCAATCTCTCCCACCACGGAAAGGTGGTGCCAAGTCGAGAGAGAGAGAGAGTTACAAGAAGTTACAAGGAAAGAAGGTACCCTAGGACACCTTACGGTCCATTCAAAGAGGGTACCTTTGGACTAGCAATCGAGCGGGCGCAGGGCTGCTCAATTGTTTTGCGTCCCTAAACGGCCACTTTTCAAGACTTTGTCTAGTCTTGACTTGAACTGGTCAACAGATTCACTGTTGACAACTTCCACTGGAAGTGCGTTCCACATACCGCAGATACTGTAAGTGAAAAAATTTCCACACAGATTGCGGTTGTAACGCTTCAGTTCAAGTTTGAAGCCGTGATTGCGCGTTCTGTTCTCACTCAGTGTGAAAATATCCCGGTAGTCAACATTGTCGAACCCTCGAAGTATTTTGAAAACCTCGATGAGCTGACCACGCAGTCTACGGGTTTCCAACGAGAACAGATCTAATTCCCTTAGTCTATCCTCATAACTTTTATGTCGGATAGAGGGAATCAGTTTGGTTGCCCTAGCTTGTACGCGTTCCAACCTTGCGATGTTCTTTCGAAACGAAGGACGCTAAATTTGTACGGCATACTCCAGGTGCGGCCGAACCAGGGAGTTGTACAGACAAAGTACTATCTCCCTGTTACGGTATCCAAACTGGCGCTTTATGTAGCCTAACATCCTTTGGGCTTTCTTCTCTGCCTCGATGCACTGTTTCGAGAACTTGAGGTCGCTAGTGATAGCAACACCCAATTCCTTCTCAGTGTCACTCGATTCAAGAGCAGTGCCCTTAAGGATATAATGAGATTTGGGATTTCTGTGGCCGATATGCATTACTTAGCATTTGCCCACGTTGAAAGGAATTTGCCACGTGTCCGACCACTCCCCAATCTTCCCAAGATCTTCCTGCAGGCGGGCAGTATTTCCATCCTTTGCAACGTTCATACCAAGCTTGGTATCGTCGGCAAATTTGGAAATCTTCGCAACCATGTCACCGTTCATGTCGTTGACGTAGATGATGAATAGTAGTGGTCCCAGGACAGAACCTTGAGGCACTCCGCTAGTAACGGGCACCCACTCAGAAGCCTTTCCATTCACCACCACCCGTTGCCGTCTGCCACTTAGCCAGTTCTCGATCCAGCCGGCTACTTTTCCGTCTATGCCCAGCGCTCGCACTTTCCGGAGAAGGCGGCGGTGTGGTACCTTATCAAAGGCTTTCTGAAAGTCTAAGTAAACCACATCCACCGCCTTGTCCCGATCGTGCTCACTGAACACAAAGTGGAAGA
This sequence comes from Ceratothoa steindachneri, assembly GCA_963969495.1. Classification (NCBI taxonomy): domain Eukaryota; kingdom Metazoa; phylum Arthropoda; class Malacostraca; order Isopoda; family Cymothoidae; genus Ceratothoa; species Ceratothoa steindachneri. The sequence goes on along the minus strand of OZ018325.1, from coordinate 94,081,261 downwards.
ATTCCACAAGGTTCGTCAGGCATGACCGTTGCCTTCGGAAGCCGTGCTGGGAACTCCTCAGTAGCAGGTTTGACTCTAAATACGACGTTATTTTCTCCACCATCATGCTTTCCATGAGTTTACCGACTATCGAAGTCAGACTGATAGGTCGGTAGTTTGACGGATGGCTGGGGGCTCCTTTCTTGAAGATAGGAGTCACCTCCGCCTCACGCCAGTCTCTAGGAACGCATCCGGTCCGAATTGACATGTTAAAGATAGCGCACAGATGTCGTGATACTTCATCGCACACTTCCTTCAACACTTTAGGTAGAAACCCGTCCGGTCCAGGGGACTTATTCGTCTTTAGGTCAGCGATCTTTTTCTTTATTTCTCCTTCGGTGAAGTCGATGCCTCCAGCTTTTTCCCCGAGTAGGAATCCGTCAGCTGGGGAATGGGACCACACTCTTCAGTAAACACTGAAGGAAGTAGTCGTTGAGGAGGTTGGCATTTTCTGCATCTGAATGCTTTAATGTCCCCTCCTCATTCCTCAAAGGGCCAATCGTTCGACAGATTGGTTTACGGCTGTTCACATATCCAAAAAACTCCTTGGGATTCTCTTTACAGAGTCTCGCCACTCGGAGTTCCTCAGACCGCTTAGCCGCCCTTATGCTGGACTTTACTCTCCTGGCTAGCCTTCGGTATTCGTCAAAGTCACCCGAGATCTTCGATTGCCGGTACACATTTCTCTTCTCCCTAAGCAGTTGCCCGATTTCTCGATTAAACCACTTTGGTTGAACAGAAGACCGACGGGAGCATTTCAGAGGGATAAAACGCGATTGAAGACTCATGAATGTGGTTTTGAAACTGTTCCAAGAGTCTTCCACAGCATCGCACTCCTCTAGCCTCGCCTCAGTCAGTCCCGCGCGTAGACCTGCAAAGTCTGCTCTTCTAAAATCCAGTTCCTTGATTTACTAGTTGCAGGCTCTGCCTTGGTGACTTTGACTACAAATCTAATTAGTCGGTGGTCACTGCCACCGAGCTCTTCGCCAACAGAGAGGTCCTCAACGATGTCATCCTCAGAGGTTAAAACCAGGTCGAGGATATTGTCTCCTCTCGTTGGCTCTCTCACCCATTGAGTGAGGAACTCGTTGTTCGTGAACTTCAGGAGTAGTGCGTTCTCGCCACAGGGTTCTCTGGTTTCCCAGTCAACTTGTGTGTTGAAATCACCCATGACAATACACACTCTGTCTTTCACAAGTTCTCCTAGTAGCTAGTACAGATCTCTGTCCTTTTCAACGAGTTAGGCAGGAGTTCTATAGAGCACCAGGGTCCTGTATTTGGCAGGACCTATCTCTAGGTGAACACCTAGTAGTTCATGGTCAGATACGATGTTGCAATCCGTCGAGTTGAGAGTATCCTTGACATACAACATCACGGCTTGAGGTTTTTATCCACGACTATGTTATGGCAACCATCTCCGGTTCTTCTGTTGCTACGAGGCCACAAAGTTCTAGAAACTTGTTTCTGATAGACCTCGCATTAAACAGAAGAACTTTTAGGGAGTCCCCGACTGTAGGATTCCCTACGCTCTTCCGTTTCCTGCTTTCTTTCTCTGTGGCGGGATCACTCCACTCTTTGTGACTTCACAAAAGGTCGTTCCTGGAGTAACACGGGTGTACTGGTGTACGTCCTCCTTTACTCGGGGTCTGACACTTCTTTGGGTCCACTCCACAACATCCTGGATCATGTTTGCGAGTGCAGCTTTCCCTTTAAAGGAAAGATGCACTCCGTCCCTTTTGTACAGGTCATTTCTCCCGTAAAAGGTGCGGTAGGGGTCTACAAAAAAGACTCCTCCCGCCGTACAAAGATCTCCCAGGCGTTGGTTTATGGAGACGTTCCTCGCGTGAGCATTGCGGGATGGACCTCGTCTTGGGAGTATCCCGACCAATACACGTCTGCGGGTTTTTAGCCCACAGTCGTCAACCCCTCCCATAACCGTGGTCAGGATCTTCCCGCTGGCGCCTACATTGCCTCCTCGTAGGTAGAGTTCGTTGCCCCGTGCCATGAGGGCAACTACTGAGTTCTCAGAGATGTGAGATTTCTCAGCCTCCACCCTAATTTTTCCGTTCCCCTTTCCTGGAAGGCAGCTTACATTCACACTGGTGCGAAGGCGGGCCGCTAGCAAGGGTTGTAGATCCCGCGCTTGGGAGTCACCGATCACGATGATCCTCGCGCATTTGGGTTCAGAGGACAGAGGCTTCCCTTTCAGTATGGGCTCTTTCGATTCCTCTTTCTTCCCCACCTTTTGGGTTTTTTCTTCTTTTTCTTCTTCGTTTTTTCTTCCGTTTCTACTTTCTCTTCTGTTTTTCCTTTCTTACTCTTCCTTTTCTTCTTTTTGACGCCCTGAGTAACCCCAGCAGCTGCTGGCTCTGGGACGTCGGATGGTTGGCCTATCTCTATCGACGCGGTGCATGAGGGCCCAACAGAGGAGCCATCCGCATCGTTAAGAGTTTCTTGTTGCTGTTGATGTCCATTGGTGGCTTTAATCTCTGAAATGATGGCTTCGAGATGACGGATTTGAGTCACATGCTCAGACTCGAGGATTTTCACCTTTTCTTCCAGCCGTCGTGTTTTTTCCTCAGAAGATTTAAAAAGTTCCTTAAGCTCCTGAAGTTCTGCCCTAAGGACACAGTCCGTGCAGATACTTCCAGGGTGGCATTTTGAGAAACACTCCTCTGGAAAATCTACGCACCACTTGTTCTTTTGGCATGTCGAGCAGGTATACTTTAACGCACCAGGTCCTTTCTTTCCAGTCATGCTGAACACTTTATAACTCTGAATACTTTTTAACCACTCAATAAAAAAGAAAGGGGGTGGTGGGTTCGCCCCGCGTGAGTCGCTCCCGCCTATCGATCAGAGAGATTTCAGATCTTTCAGAAGGCACGCTCCTTCTGCTGCTGTTCGTCCGACCGAGATGTCAAATCTCGGCGTGCCGTGGCTCCCAACCAAGCAGCACTGACGGTCCCCGAAGGGGCCATCGATTTTTCACCAGGTGAACAACGGAGCACACCCCGTACTAAACTCCTACTAGTTCACTTCACGACGGCCGAGATCTCGGAGCAGCGTTCAGTGGATATCCCGCCACACCAAGAGAATCGACCCAAGGCTTTTTATTGGCCTGGCAACCAACATGGGAACAAAGGGCTGTCACCACGGACCAATGCCTCTAGAGGCACCCGTCAATGGTCACTGGGAATGGTCAATAATTATGCGCCAGGAAAGGGGTTACCGGGGCACTACCCTCATCCCATTCATCGTGCCCCAACGCCTAAGACCCCTCAAGTCCTAGTTTCTCGCAGCCAGTGAGCGTCGATTGGCGTTGTTTATAGAGGTTCCAAAGCCTCTCTTCTGAGGCGTGAGGTTTCTGCCAGGTCCTTATATGTAGATAGATGAAAAAAGGGTAAGAGTGACATGATAGGTATAGGGGTTATTTTTTTTTGTTTTTTTCTTTTTGTATAAGTAGAAGAAATAGGATTAATTTATAAAAAAGATGAAGGATAGAGTAGGATAAAAAAAAGAAAAGAAAAGACGCACTTAGTCTGGAACCTAATTTCCGACCAAATCGACAAGGAGAACCCTGCCAGGGGTGCCAGAAGATAGGTACCCCCGCCGACATAGCTCGAAAAGTCAAGGTTACGCACAAGCTCTCTTCCCGCGACAAGGGGGCATCACCTCTCTCTACTTTCTTTATGAGAGAGAGAGAAAAGAGAGAGAGAAAGAGAGAGAGAGAGAGAGAGAGAGAGAGAGAGAGAAAGAGAGAGAGAGAGAGTTACATAGAGTTACATAGATACACAGATCACACGGGCCTTACGGCCCAGACTAAGGTGATCTGGCCTTAAATCTACTGTCACTTACACATAGAAAAGTAGAAGTAAAGGATAGAAAAGTTTTAGGCTTTCCCCACCCTCCACTCCCTCCGGCAAAAGCCGTACATGAAATAATTTGGGAAAAGTACCTTGCAGGTGTAAGAAGACAGTACCTGAAGGAAATTTGCATTGAATAGTAATTAAATGAAATGAATATGAAAACCATTTACATAAACCTGAAAGAGTTATATTTTTGTAATATTATTTTATTTTGTAGTTTATGCTAAACAATTCCAATATTTGTTAAGTGTTTGTCTAATCTCATTTTAAATGAATCTATAGTTCTGCTGTCCACTACCTCGTTTGGCAAATTATTCCAATCATTAATAATCGAGTAAGTGAAGAAGTTTTTTATTACATCCATAGTGGCTCTTTTACCCTGAAGTTTTGAATCATGTCCACGGATGGGACACTCCCCTGTCAGTGTGAACAAGTTATTGGCATTAACGTTGTTAAATCCTTTAAGTATTTTGAAGCACTCTATAAGCTGCCCCCTTAGTCTTCGTTTTCTGACGGAAAATAGATTGAGTTTATTTAGCCTCTCGTGGTAAGGTTTGTTACGTACTGACGGGATAAGTTCTGTCGCTCTGTGTTGTACAGCTTCTAATTTATCTATGTCTTTTATTAAGTAAGGGGCCCAGAACTGTACAGCGTATTCGAGATGGGGCCTGACAATACTTTTATATAGTGGCATAATTATCTCCTCGCTTTTATAAGTAAAGTTTCTTTTTATAAATCCTAGTGCTGTGTTAGCTTTGTTTGCAGCAGCTGCGCATTGGTTTGATGTTTTTAAGTTTTCTGTAATTATTACTCCTAAATCTTTAACCTGCGGGGTTGTGTTTATTAAGCCGCCTTGCATTGTATAGGTGTATTTTTTGTTTTTTGTTCCGCACTGAAGGATTTGGCATTTGTCGATATTAAATGGCATTTGCCATTTCTCAGACCATTCGGTAATTTTATTTATATCAGCTTGCAGGCTAGCCCTGTCCTCTTCGCATAATACTGAGTTACCTATTTTCGTGTCATCTGCAAATTTAGATATGATATTATTTATTCCAACGTCTATGTCATTGATGTATATAGTAAATAAGATAGGCCCCAGGACTGATCCCTGGGGAACACCGCTGGTAACAGATACCCAGTCCGATTCCACGCCATTTATTATCACTCTCTGCTTCCTGTTTTTTAACCAGCTACTAATCCATCCGTATATATTACCGTTAATTCCTAGCGTACGCACTTTGTTCATGAGTTTCTGATGGGGAATTTTGTCAAATGCCTTTTTGAAATCTAGGTAAATTATATCTAATGATTTAGTATCGTTATATAGGTTGAAAAGGTTATGGTAAAAGTCGATTAGGTCTGTTAAGCACGATCTTTTAGACCTAAAACTATGCTTGCTATCACGTATAAGGTTATTGTTTTCGAGGAACTCTACTAGCTTGTCTCTAATGATCGTTTCGAGCAACTTTCCAACTATTGAGGTTAAGCTAATGGGTCTGTAATTACTGGCCTGGTTTTACATCCCTTCTTAAAGATAGGTGTGACGTTAGCTTCCCTCCAATCATCAGGGACGACCCCATGCTCGAGAGATTTGTTAAAAATGAGAGCAAGTGACTCTGCTAACTCATTATGGACATGTTTTATGATTCTCGGGTAAAATTTATCAGGACCAGGAGTCTTGTACGAGTTCATTTTCTTTAATTTATCAATTACTAGTTGCGGATTTACTTCCAGGCTCCTTAGTGATGGGTGTCTGACCTGTATAGACCCGTTGTTATCGTTATTAGTATATCCTAAGGTGAAGACGGAACTTAAAAACTCGTTTAAGATATTAGCCATACCCATATCATCTGAAATAATTTCACCCAACTGATTTTTCAAGGGGCCAATCCCGCTTCTCATTTGCCTATTTCTATTGATATAAGTATAGAAGTGTTTGGGATTAGTGGTGCTTGCTTTTGCTATCTCGATTTCGTATTGACGTTTCTTTGATCTTATGAGTGTTTTAACCTTTCTTCTGCTAGTGTTATATTGTTGGTTAACTTGATAGCTTCTATTGTGTTTTAATAATGTGTGGAGACGGTTCCTATCTCTAATTGCTCGTTTGATGTCATTATTAAACCACGGCGGATTGCCTCTATTCGCGTTACTATTCCTTGTCTTAAGAGGAACATGGTTTTCTTGGGCTATAAAAAATAGTTCGTTAAATTTATTCCAAAGTTGATTTACATCTTCTATTTCTATCAGCTGCTCGTGAATATTTCCCAATGCTTCTCTGAGGCCCTCTAAGTTAGCTTTACTGTAGTCTGGTACTTTTGAATAGTTATTGGTAGTTGAATACCTGGCATTTAGATCAAAACGGATTAGTTTATGGTCACATGTTCCTATATGTTCCGCTACGGCCAGAGTTGATATTAAATTTTCCTGGGATGCAATAACTAGGTCTAGTATATTATTTCCTCTGGTTGGCTCCCTTACGCATTGGTGTAAATAATTAGTATCGATGAAATTTGTCATTAATTTTTCTTGTTGGCTAGTCCAAATATTTAAGTCCCAGCAGATATTAGGTAAATTAAAATCTCCCAGTAATAGCGTTTGTTCCTCCTGTAATGTTTCTTGTAAGATTCTATATATTTCCAGGTCCTAATTAACGGTAGTATTTGGGCGACAGTAAACAGTGCTTATGTTTATTTTATAATCTCGTAAATGTAGTTTAACACAGATCAGCTCCACTTCATTATTTGTAAGTTCTACCTCAGTTACTTTTAATTCTGATCTTATATATAGTCCCACTCCTCCTCCAAGCCTTCCCTGGCCCTGTTTTGGTAAAATAATCTATAGCCTTCTAGCATGTATTCAAATAATAAGTCTTTTATGCCTATTTGTAGATGGGTCTCAGTTAAGGCTATGATGTCAACCTCTTCCGTTGCTATTAGACATTTAAGTTCTGTAATATGTTTTCTAAGGCTACGTGCATTAAAAGTTATTATTTTGAAGGTACTGATTTCTTTTGAAGGTGAGGAGGTGAGACTATTCATTAGATTCCCTGTCTGTGGGTGGGGGTGGGGGTCAGGTAAGGGGGGATCGGGGAAAAGAGAGAGAGAGAGAGAGAGAGAGAGAGAGAGAGAGAGAGAGAGAGAGAGAGAGAGAGAGAGAGAGAGAGAGTGTAACAACAAGGAGTAACAATAAGGAAAGAAGGTACCCTAGGAGACCTCACGGTCCATTCAAAGAGGGTACCATTGCACTTGCAATCGAGCGGGCACAAGGCTGCTCAAATGTTTTGCGTCCCTAAACGGCTACTTTTCAAGACCTTGTCTAGTCTTGACTTGAACTGGTCAACAGATTCACTGTTGACAACTTCCACTGGAAGTGCGTTCCACTTACCGCAGATACTGTAGGTGAAAAAATTTCCAAACAGATTGCGGTTGTAACGCTTCAGTTCAAGTTTGAAGCCGTAATTGCGCGTTCTGTTCTCACTTAGTGTGAAAATATCCCGGTAGTTAACATTGTCGAACCCTCGAAGTATTTTGAAAACTTCGATGAGCTGACCACGCAGTCTACGCGTTTCCAGCGAGAACAGATCTAATTCCCTTAGTCAATCCTCATTACTTTTATGTCGGATAGAGGGAATCAGCTTGGTTGCCCTGGCTTGTACGCGTTCCAATCTCGCGATGTCCTTTCGCAATGAAGGACTCCAAAATTGTATGGCATACTTCAGGTGCGGTCGGAGAAGTAAGTTGTACAGGCAGAGTACAATCTCTTGGTTCCGATAACCAAACTGGCGCTTAATATAGCCTAGAATCTTTTGGGCCTTTTTCTCCGCCTCAATGCACTGTTTTGAGAACTTGAGGTCACTAGTGATTGTTACACCCAAGTCCTTCTCAGTGTCACTCGATTCAAGAGCAGTGCCCTTAAAGATATATTGAGATTGGGGGTTTCTGTGGCCGATATGCATCACTTTGCATTTGCCCACGTTAAAAGGCATTTGCCACGTGTCCGACCACTCCCCAATCTTCCCAAGATCTTCCTGCAGGCGGGCATTATTTCCATCCTTTGCAACGTTCATACCAAGCTTGGTTTCATCGGCAAATGTGGAAATCTTGGCAACCATGTCACCGTCCATGTCGTTGACGTAGATGATAAATAGTAGTGGTCCCAAGACAGAACCTTGAGGCACCCTGCTAGTAACAAGCACCCACTTAGAAGAATGTCCATTCACCACCACCCGTTGCCCTCTGCCACTTAGCTACTTCTCGATCCAGCCGGCTACTTTTCCGTCTATGCCAAGCGCTCGCACTTTCCGGAGAAGGCGGCGGTGTGGTACCTTATCAAAGGCTTTCTGAAAGTCTAGGTAGACCACATCCACCGCCCTGTCCCAATCGTGCTCACTGAAAACGAAGTGGAAGAATTCTACAAGGTTCATCTGGCATGACCGTTGCCGTCGGAAGCCGTGCTGGGAACTCCTTAGTAGCAGGTTTGACTCTAAATACGACGTCATTTTGTCCACCATGATGCTTTCCATGAGTTTACCGACTATCGAAGTCAGACTGATAGGTCGGTAGTTTGACGGATGGCTGGGGTCTCCTTTCTTAAAGATCGGAGTCACGTCCGCCTCACGCCAGTCTCTAGGAACGCATCCGGTCCGGATTGACATGTTGAAGATAGCGCACAAATGTCGTGATACTTCATCGCACACTTCCTTCAACACCTTGGGTAGAAACCCGTCCGGTACAAGGGACTTATTCGTCTTTAGGTCAGCGATCTTTTTCTTTATTTCTCCCTCGGTGAAGTCCATTGCTTCCAGCTTTTCCCCCGAGTAGGAATCCATCGGCTGGGGAATGGCACCACACTCTTCAGTAAACACTGAAGAGAAGTAGTCGTTGAGGAGGTTAGCATTTTCTGCATTTGAATGCTTTAATGTCCCCTCCCCATTCCTCAAAGGGCCAATCGTTCGACGGATTGGTTTACGGCTGTTCACATATCCAAAATCTCCTTGGGATTCTCTTTACAGAGTGTCGCCACTCGGAGTTCCTCAGACCGCTTAGCGGCCCTTATGCTGGACTTCACTCTCCTGGCTAGCCTCCGGTATTTGTCAAAGTCACCCGAGATCTCCGATTGCCAGTACACATTTCTCTTCTCCCTAAGCAGTTGGCCGATTTCTCTATTAAACCACTTAGGTTGAACAGAAGACAGACCGGGGCATTTCAGAGGGATGAAACGCGATTGAAGACTCATGAATGTGGTTTTGAAACTATTCCACGCGTCTTCAACGGCATCGCACACTTCTAGCCTCACGTCAGTTAGTCCAGCTCGAAGGCTTGCAAAGTCTGCTATTCTCAAGTCAAGTTTCTTTGATTGACTGGCAACAGACCTTACCTTTGGGATCTTGACGCTAAATCTAACTAGCTGGTGATCACTGCCACCGAGCTCTTCGCCTACAGAGATATCCTCAACGATATCATCCTTAGGAGTGAAGACCAAGTTGAGGATATTGTCTCCTCTCGTCGGTTCTCTAACCCATTGAGTGAGGAACTCGTTGTTGGCGAACTCCAGGAGTAGCGCGCTCTCGCCACAGGCTGCTCTGGTTTCCCAGTCAACTTGGCTGTTGAAATCGCCCATAACGATGCACACTCTGCCTTGAGCCAGCTCACCCAGCAGCTGGTACAGTTCCCTGTCCTTCTCAACGGGTTGGGAAGGGGGTCTGTAAAGCAGCAGGGTCCTGTATCTGACAGTACCTATCTCTAGGTTAACGCCTAGGAGCTCGTGGTCGGATATAACGTTGGAGTTCGTAGATTTAATTGTATCCTTGACATACAACATTACACCGCCACCCTCTCTGTCTTGCCTATCTTTGCGGAAGAGTTGGTAGCCAGGAACCGTGAATTCGCCTTCAAAGTCTCGGTTTGAGGTTTTTATCCACGATTCTGTTATGGCTACCATTTCGGGTTATTCCGTCGCTACGAGGCCACGGAGCTCAGGAAACTTGTTTTTGATTGACCTCGCATTGAACAGAAGAACTTTTAGGGAGTCCCCTAATGTAGGACTTCCTATACTCTTCCGTTTCCCGGCTTCTTGTTTGTCGCGATGGCACCATTTTTGACAACCTCCAAGAAGGTTGTTTGGGGAGTGACTTGGGCGTACTGGCGTACGTCCGCTTTCCCAATGGGCCGGACACTCCTTTGGATGCGCTCCACGACATCCTGGATGAGGTTGGCTAGGAACGCCTTGCCCTTAAAGGAGACGTGCAACCCATCCGTTTGGTAGAGGTCTCTCCTACCATAGAATACGGCGTACGGGTCCACAAAAAAAAACACCCTCAGTTGTACAGAGGTCTGCAAGGCGCCTGTTTAGCGACATGTTCCTCAAGTGGGCAGTCCGGGTGGACCCCACCTCGGGAGCATCATCACCACGACGCGTATGCGCGTTTTCAATCCACAGTCATCGACAGCGCCCATAACTGTCCTTATAATCTCACCTGTAGGGCCTACCCTACCTCCTCTGAGGTAGAGGTAGTTGCCACTTACCATAAGGTCAACGACTGAAGTTTCTGAAATCTGAGACCTCTCGGACTCAGCTCTTACCTGCTTATTCCCACAGCCTGGGATGCAGGTTACCTTAACGCTTGTGCGAAGGCGGGCCGCTAGCAGGGGCTTCAGACCCCGTGCTTGAGAATCACCAATAAGGGTGACTCTTGCACATTTGTCTGCGGACGACTTAGTCTTTCCTTTCGGAGGCTACTTGTCGCTTTCCTCTTGTATCTCTAAATTTTTTTCTTCTTCTGCTTATTCTTGCTCTTATTCTTCTTCTTGACTTCCTTTGTTATCTCTTCGTTTGTTTCCCGTTTCTCTTCTTCTGCTTCTGCTTTCTCTTCTTCTGTTTCCAGTTTCTTTTCTTCTCTTTCTACTTTCTCTTCTTCTCCTTTTACTTTCTCTTCTTCTTTTTCTACTTTTCTTCTTTTATTTCTACTTTCTCTTCTTTCTTCTTTCTTTTCTTCTTTTTGGCTCGTTGAGGAAGCCCTTCAGCAAAAGAAATCGGCTGTTAGATATCGGGAGCCTTCTCGCCTGAGCATCTGCATCTCTCTGTTTTTAAGAGTTGAACTTCCCTTTTAAGGAAGGAGTTCTTCTCTCTCAGTTAAGTGATGCTCTCGCCCAGGCGCTTCTCGAGTTCGCAGAAGTCACAGACACTGATGCCATCTGTGAGTTCCTTGCAACTCCTTCCCCCAAAGTAGAGAGAGAGAGAGAGTAAGAGAGAGAGAGAGAGAGAGAGAGAGAGAGAGAGAGAGAGAGAGAGAGAGAAAGAGAGAGAGAGAGAGAGTAACAAGGAGTAACAAGGAAAGTAAGTACCCTAGGAAACCTTACGGTCCATTCAAAGAGGGTACCTTTAGGCTAGCAATCGAGCGGGTACATAGCTGCTCATTTGTTTTGCGTCCCTAAACGGCCACTTTTCAAGACTTTGTCTAGTCTTGACTTGAACTGGTCAACAGATTCACTGTTGACAACTTCCACTGGAAGTGCGTTCCACTTACCGCAGATACTGTAGGTGAAAAAGTTTCCACACAGAGTGCGGTTGTAACGCTTCAGTTCAAGTTTGAAGCCGTGATTGCGCGTTCTGTTCTCACTCAGTATGAAAATATCCCGGTAGTCAACATTGTCGAACCCTTGAAGTATTTCGAAGACCTAGATGAGCTGACAACGCAGTCTACGGGTTTCCAACGAGAACAAATCTAACTCCCTTAGTCTATCCTCATAACTATTATGTTGGATAGAGGGAATCAGTTTGGTTGCCCTAGCTTGTACACGTTCCAATCTTGCGATGTCCTTTCGGAATAAAGGGCTCTAAAATTTTACGGCATACTCCAGGTGCGGTTGGACGCTTAATATAGCCTAGCATCCTTTGGGCCTTTTTCTCCGCCTCAATGCACTGTTTCGAGAACTTGAGGTCACTAGTGATTGTTACACCCAAGTCCTTCTCAGTGTCACTCGATTCAAGAGCAGTGCCCTTAAGGATATACTGAGATTGGGGGTTTCTGTGGCCGATATGCATCACTTTGCATTTGCCCACGTTAAAAGGCATTTGCCACGTGTCCGACCACTCCCCAATCTTCCCAAGATCTTCCTGCAGGGGGGCAGTATTTCCATCCTTTGCAACGTTCATACCAAGCTTGGTATCATCGGCAAATTTAGAAATCTTGGCAACCATGTCACCGTCCATGTCGTTGACGTAGATGATGAATAGTAGTGGTCTCAAGACAGAACCTTGAGGCTCCCCGCTAGTAACAGGCACCCACTCAGAAGACTAAACATTCACCACCACCCGTTGCCGTCTGCCACTTAGCCAGTTCTCGATCCAGGCGGCTACCTTTCCGTCTATGCCAAGCGCTCGCACTTTCCGGAGAAGGCGGCGGTGTGGTACCTTATCAAAGGCTTTCTGAAAGTCTAGGTAGACCACATCCACCGCCTTGTCCCGATCGTGCTCACTGAAAACGAAGTGGAAGAATTCCACAAGGTTCGTCAGGCATGACCGTTGTCTTCGGAAGCCGTGCTGGGAACTCCTCAGTAGCAGGTTTGACTCTAAATACGACGTCACTTTGTCCACCATGATGCTTTCCATGAGTTTACCGACTATCGAAGTCAGACTGATAGGTCAGTAGTTCGACGGTTGGTTACGGTCTCCTTTCTTGAAGATAGGAGTCACCTCCGCCTCACGCCAGTCTCTAGGAACGCATTTGGTCCGGATTGACATGTTAAAGATAGCGCACAGATGTCGTGATACTTCATCGCACACTTCCTTCAACACTTTAGGTCAAAACCCGTCCGGTCCAGGGGACTTATTCGTCTTTAGGTCAGCGATCTTTTTCTTTATTTCTCCTTCGGTGAAGTACATTGCCTCCAGCTTTTCCCCCGAGTAGGAATCCATCGGCTGGGGAATGGCACCACACTCTTCAGTAAACACTGAAGAGAAGTAGTCGTTGAGGAGGTTAGCATTTTCTGCATCTGAATGCTTTAATGTCCCCTCCTCATTCCTCAAAGGGCCAATCGTTCGACGGATTGGTTTACGGCTGTTCACATATCCAAAAAACTCCTTGGGATTCTCTTTACAGAGTGTCGCCACTCGGAGTTCCTCAGACCGCTTAGCCGCCCTAATGCTGGACTTCACTCTCCTGGCTAGCCTTCGGTATTCGTCAAAGTCACCCGAGATCTTCGATTGCCGGTACACATTTCTCTTCTCCCTAAGCAGTTGCCGGATTTCTTGATTAAACCACTTTGGTTGAACAGAAGACTGACGGGACGGGGGCATTTCAGAGGGATAAAACGCGATTGAAGACTCATGAATGTGGTTTTGAAACTGTTCCAAGAGTCTTCAACTGCATCGCACTCCTCTAGCCTCGCCTCAGTCAGTCCCGCGCGTAGACCTGCAAAGTCTGCTCTTTTCAAATCCAGTTTCCTTGATTTACTAGTTGCAGGCTCTGCCTTGTGGACTTTGACTACAAATCTAATTAGTCGGTGGTTACTGCCACCGAGCTCTTCGCCAACAGAGAGGTCCTCAACGATTATTATCCTCAGAGGTGAAAACCAAGTCGAGGATATTGTCTCCTCTCGTTGGCTCTCTCACCCATTGAGTAAGGAACTCGTTGTTTGTGAACTCCAGGAGTAGTGCGTTCTCGCCACAGGGTTGTCTGGTTTCCCAGACAACTTGTGTATTGAAATCACCCATGACGATACACACTCTGTCTTTCACAAGTTCTCCTAGTACCTGGTACAGATCTTTGTCCTTTTCAACGAGTTGGGCAGGAGGTCTATAAAGCACCAGGGTCCTGTATTTGGCAGGACCTATCTCTAGGTCAACACCTAGTAGTTCATGGTCGGATACGATGTTGCAATCCGTCGAGTTGAGAGTATCCTTGACATACAACATCACACCGCCACCCTCTCTGTCTGGCCTATCTTTCAAGAAGAGCTGGTAACCGGGAATCGTGAATTCACCTTTAAAATCTCGGCTTGAGGTTTTTATCCACGACTCCGTTATGGCCACCATCTCCGGTTCTTCTGTTGCTACGAGGCCACGAAGTTCTAGAAACTTGTTTCTGATAGACCTCGCATTAAACAGAAGAACATGTAGGGAGTCCCCGACTGTAGGACGCCCTACGCTCTTCCGTTTACCGCTTTCTTTCTCTGTGGCGGGATCACTCCACTCTTTGTGACTTCAGAAAAGGTCGTTTCTGGAGTAACACGGGTGTACTGGTGTACGTTCTCCTTTACTTGGGGTCTGACACTTCTTTGGGTCCGCTCCAAAACATCCTGGATCATGTTTGTGAGTGCAGCTTTTCCTTTAAAGGAAAGATGCACTCCGTCCCTTTTGTACAGGTCATTTATCCCGTAAAAGGTGCGGTAGGGGTCTACAAAAAAGACTCCTTCCGCCGTACAAAGATCTCCCAGGCGTTGGTTTATGGAGACGTTCCTCGCGTGAGCATTGCGGGATGGACCTCGTCTTGGGAGTATCCCGACCACGACACGTCTCCGGGTTTTTAGCCCACAGTCGTCAACTCCTCCATAACCGTGGTCAGGATCTTCCCGCTGGCGCCTACCTTGCCTTCTCGTAGGTAGAGATCGTTGCCACTTGCCATGAGGGCAACTACTGAGTTCTCAGAGATGTGAAGTTTCTCAGCCTCCACCCTTATTTCTCCGTTCCCCTTTCCTGGAAGGCAGCTTACCTTCACACTGGTGCGAAGGCGGGCCGCTAGCAAGGGTTGTAGATCCCGCGCTTGGGAGTCACCGATCACGATGACCCTCGTGCATTTGGGTTCAGAGGGCAGAGGCTTCCCTTTCAGTATGGGCTCTTTCGCTTCCTCTCTCTTCCCCACTTTTTTGTTTTTTTCTTCTTTTTCTTCTTCGTTTTTTCTTCCGTTTCTACTTTCTCTTCTGTTTTTCCTTTCTTACTCTTCCTTTTCTTCTTTTTGACGCCCTGAGTAACCCCAGCAGCTGCTGGCTCTGGGACGTAGGATGGTTGGCCTATCTCTATCGACGCGGTGCATGAGGGCCAAACAGAGGACCCATCCGCGTCGTTAAGAGTTTCTTGTTGCTGTTGATGTCCATTGGTGGCTTTAATCTCTGAAATGATGGCTTCGAGATGACGGATTTGAGTCACATGCTCAGACTCGAGGATTTTCACCTTTTCTTCCAGCCGTCGTGTTTTTTCCTCAGAAGATTTAAAAAGTTCCTTAAGCTCCTGAAGTTCTGCCCTAAGGATGCGGTCCGTGAAGATACTTCCAGGGTGGCATTTTGAGAAACACTCCTCCGGAAAATCTACGCACCACTTGTCCTTTTAGGGATGTCGAGCAGGTAAACTCTAACGCACCAGGTCCTTTCTTTCCAGTCATGCTGAACACTTTATAACTCTGAATACTTTTTAACCACTCAATAAAAAAGAAAGGAGGTGGTGGGTTCGCCCCGCGTGAGTCGCTCCCGCCTATCGATCAGAGAGATTTCGGATCTTTCAGAAGGCACGCTCCTTGTGCTGCTGTTCGTCCGACCGAGATGTCAAACCTAGGCGTGCCGTGGCTCCCAACCAAGCAGCACTGACTGTCCCCGAAGGGGCCATCGATTTCTCACCAGGTGAACAACGGAGCACACCCCGTACTAAACTCCTACTAGTTCCCTTCACGACGGCTGAGATCTCGGAGCAGCGTTCAGTGGATATCCCGCCACACCAAGAGAATCGACCCAAGGCTTTTTATTGGCCTGGCAACCAACCTGGGAACAAAGGGCCGTCAACACGGAGCAATGCTCCTAGAGGCACCCGTCAACGGTCACTGGGAATGGTCAATAATTATGCGCCAGGAAAGGGGTTACCGGGGCACTACCCTCATCCCATTCATCGTGCCCCAACGCCTAAGACCCCTCAAGTCCTAGTCTCTCGCAACCAGTGAGCGTCGATTGGCGTTGTTTATAGAGGTTCCAAAGCCCCTTTTCTGACGCGTGAGGTAGCTGCCAGGTCCTTATATGTAGATAGATGAAAAAAGGGTAAGAGTAACATGATAGGTATAGGGGTTGTTTTTTTGTTGTTTTTTTCTTTTTGTATAAGTAGAAGAAATAGGATTAATTTATAAAAAAGATGAAGGATAGAGTAGGATAAAAAAAAGAAAAGAAAATTCTGCACTTAGTCTGGAACCTAATTTCCGACCAAATCGACAAGGAGAACCCTGCCAGGGGTGCCAGAAGATAGGTACCCCCACCGAAATAGCTCGAAAAGTCAAGGGTACGCACAAGCTCTCTTCCCGCGACAAGGGGGCGTCACCTCTCTCTACTTTCTTTATGAGAGAGAGAGAGAGAGAGAGAGAGAGAGAGAGAGAGAGAGAGAGAGAGAGAGAGAGAGAGAGAGAGAGAGAGAGAGAGAGAAAGAGAGAGAGAGAGTGTAACAACAAGGAGTAACAACAAGGAAAGAAGGTACCCTAGGAGACCTTACGGTCCATTCAAAGAGGGTACCTTTGGACTAGCAATCGAGCGGGCACAAGGCTGCTCAATTGTTTTGCGTCCCTAAACGGCCACTTTTCAAGAATTTGTCTAGTCTTGACTTGAACTGGTCAACAGATTCACTGTTGACAACTTACACTGGAAGTGCGTTCTACATACCGCAGATACTGTAAGTGAAAATATTTCCACACAGATTGCGGTTGTAACGCTTCAGTTCAATTTTGAAGCCGTGATTGCGCGTTCTGTTCTCACTCAGTGTGAAAATGTCCCGGTAGTCCACATTGTCGATCCCTCGAAGTATTTTGAAAACCTCGATGAGCTGACAACGCAGTCTACGGGTTTCCAACGAGAACAGATCTAATTGCCTTAGTCTATCTTCATAACTTTTATGTCGGATAGGGGGAATCAGCTTGGTTGCCCTGGCTTGTACGCGTTCCAATCTCGCGATGTCCTTTCGAAACGAAGGACTCCAAAATTGTACGGCATACTCCAGGTGCGGTCGGACAAGTGAGTTGTACAGGCACAGTACAATCTCCTGGTTCCGATAACCAAACTGGCGCTCAATATAGCCTAGCATCCTTTACCCTTTTTCTCCGCTTCAATGCACTGTTTCGAGAACTTGAGGTCACTAGTGATAATAACACCCAGTCCTTCTCAGTGTCACTCGATTCAATAGCAGTGCCCTTAAGGATACACTGAGATTGGGGGTTTCTGTGGCCGATATGCATCACTTTGCATTTGCCCACGTTAAAAGGCATTTGCCACGTGTCCGACCACTCCCCAATCTTCCCAAGATCTTCCTGCAGGCGGGCAGTATTTCCATCCTTTGCAACGCTCATACCAAGCTTGGTATCGTCGGCAAATTTGGAAATCTTCGCAACCATGTCACTGTCCATGTCGTTGACGTAGATGATGAGTATTAGTTGTCCCAAGACAGAACCTTGAGGCACCCCGCTAGTAACGGGCACCCACTCAGAAGACTGTCCATTTACCACCACCCGTTGCCGTCTGCCACTTAGCTAGTTCTTGATCCAGCCGGCTACCTTTCCGTCTATGCCAAGCGCTCGCACTTTCCGGAGGCGGCGGCAGTGTGGTACCTTATCAAAGGCTTTCTGAAAGTCTAGGTAGACCACATCCACCGCCTTGTCCCGATCGTGCTCACTGAAAACGAAGTGGAAGAATTCTACAAGGTTCGTCAGGCATGACCGTTGCCTTCGGAAGCCGTGCTGGGAACTCCTCAGTAGCAGGTTTGACTCTAAATACGACGTCACTTTGTCCACCATTATGCTTTCCATGAGTTTACCGACTATCGAAGTCAGACTTATAGGTCGGTAGTTCGACGGTTGGTTACGGTCTCCTTTCTTGAAGATAGGAGTCAACTCCTCCTCACGCCAGTCTCTAGGAACGCATTTGGTCCGGATTGACATGTTAAAGATAGCGCACAGATGTCGTGATACTTCATCGCACACTTCTTTCAACACTTTAGGTAGATACCTGGCCGGTCCAGGGGACTTATTTGTCTTTAGGTCAGCGATCTTTTTCTTTATTTCTCCTTCAGTGAAGTCTATTGCCTCCAGCTTTTCCCCCGGGTAGGAATTCGTCGGCTGGGGAATGGGACCACACTCTTCAGTAAACACTGAAGAGAAGAAGTCGTTGAGGAGGTTAGCATTTTCTGCATCTGAATGCTTTAATGTCCCCTCCTCATTCCTCAAAGGGCCAATCGTTCGACGGATTGGTTTACGGCTGTTCACATATCCAAAAAACTCCTTGGGATTCTCTTTACAGAGTCTCACCACTCGGAGTTCCTCAGACGGCTAAACGCCCTTATGCTGGACTTCACTCTCCTGGCTAGCCTCCGGTATTCGTCAAAGTCACTCGAGATCTTCGATTGCCGGTACACATTTTTTTTTTCCTAAGCAGTTGCCCGATTTCTCAATTAAACCACTTTGGTTGAACAGAAGACCGACGGGGGCATTTCAGCGCGATAAAACGTGATTGAAGACTCATGAATGTGGTCTTGAAACTGTTCCAAGAGTCTTTAACAGCATCGCACTCCTCTAGCCTCGCGTCAGTCAGTCCCGCGCGTAGACATGCAAAGTCTGCTCTTCTCAAATCCGGTTTCCTTGATTTACTAGTTGCAGGCTCCGCCTTGTGGACTTTGACTACAAATCTAATTAGTCAGTGTTTACTGCCACCGAGCTCTTCGCCAACAGAGAGGTCCTCAACGATGTCATCCTCAGAGGTGAAAACCAAGTCGAGGATATTGTCTCCACTCGTTGGCTCTCTCACCCATTGAGTAAGGAACTCGTTGTTCGTGAACTCCAGGAGTAGTGCGTTCTCGCCACAGGGTTCTTTGGTTTTCCAGACAACTTGTGTGTTGAAATCACCCATGACGATACACACTCTGTCTTTCACAAGTTCTCCTAGTACCTGGTACAGATCTTTGTCCTTTTCAACGAGTTGGGCAGGAGGTCTATAAAGCACCAGGGTCCTGTATTTGGCAGGACCTATCTCTAGGTCAACACCTAGTAGTTCATGGTCGGATACGATGTTGCAATCCGTCGAGTTGAGAGTATCCTTGACATACAACATCACACCGCCACCCTCTCTGTCTGGCTTATCTTTCAAGAAGAGCTGGTAACCGGGAATCGTGAATTCACCTTTAAAATCTCGGCTTGAGGTTTTTATTCACGACTCCGTTATGGCCACCATCTCCGGTTCTTCTGTTGCTACGAGGCCACGAAGTTCTAGAAACTTGTTTCTGATAGACCTCGCATTAAACAGAAGAACTTTTCGGGAGTCTCCGACTGTAGGACTCCCTACGCTCTTCCGTTTCCCGCTTTCTCTCTCTGTGGCGGAATTACTCTACTCTTTGTGGCTTCAGAAAAGGTCGTTCCTGGAGTAACACGTGTGTACTGGCGTACGTCCTCCTTTACCCGGGGTCTGACACTTCTTTGGGTCCGCTCCACAACATCCTGGATCATGTTTGCGAGTGCAGCTTTCCCTTTAAAGGAAAGATGCACTCCGTCCCTTTTGTACAGGTCATTTCTCCCGTAAAATGTGCGGTAGGGGTCTACAAAAAAGACTCCTTCCGCCGTACAAAGATCTCCCATGCGTTGGTTTATGGAGACGTTCCTCTCGTGAGCATTGCGGGATAAACCTCGTCTTGGGTGTATCCCGACCACGACACGTCTCCGAGTTTTTAGCCCACAGTCGTCAACCCCTCCTATAACTGTGGTCAGGATATTCCCGCTGGCGCCTACATTGCCTCCTCGTAGGTAGAGTTCGTTGCCACTTGCCATGAGGGCAACTACTGAGTTCTCAGAGATCTGAGATTTCTCAGCCTCCACCCGTAATTCTCCGTTCCCCTTTTCTGGAAGGCAGCTTACCTTCAAACTGGTGTGAGGGCGGGCCGCTAGCAAGGGTTGTAGATACCGCGCTTGGGAGTCACCGATCACGATGCCCTTCGCGGATTGGGTTCAGAGGACAGAGGCCTTCCTTTCAGTATGGGCTCTTTCGATTCCTCTTTCTTCCCCACTTTTTTGGGGTTTTTCTTCTTTTTCTTCTTCGTTTTTTCTTCCGTTTCTACTTTCTCTTCTGTTTTTCCTTTCTTACTCTTCTTTTTCTTCTTTTCTTCTTTGAACTGAAGCCACGTGTCCGACCACTCCCCAATCTTCCCAAGTTCTTCCTGCAGGCGGGCAGTATTTCCATTCTTTGCATCGTTCATACCAAGCTTGGTATCGTCGGCAAATTTGGAGATCTTGACAACCATGTCAGCGTCCATGTCATTGACGTAGATGATGAATAGTAGTGGTCCCAGGACAGAATATTGAGGCACTCCGCTAGTAACGGGCACCCACTCAGAAGACTGTCCATTTACCACCACCTGTTGTCGTCTGCCACTTAGCCAGTTCTCGATCCAGCCGGCTACCTTTCCGTCTATGCCAAGCGCTCGCACTTTCCGGAGAGAGAGAGGGTTACATAGAGTTACATAAATACACAGATCACACGGGCCTTACGGCCCAGACTAAGGTGATCTGGCCTTTAATCTACTGCCACTTACACATAGAATAGTAGAAGTGTAGGATAGAAATGTTTTAGGCTCTCCCCACCCTCCACTCCCTTCAGCAAAAGCCGTAGATGAAATAATTTGGGAAAAGTACCTTGCAGGTGTAAGAAGAGAAACCTGAAGGAAATTTGAATTGAATAGTAATTAAATGAAATGAATATGAAAACCACTTACATACACCTGAAAGAGTAATATTTTTGTAATATTATTTTATTTTGTAGCTTATGCTAAACAATTCCAATATTTGTTAAGTGTTTGTCTAATCTCATTTTAAATGAATCTATAGTTCTGCTGTCCACTACCTCGTTTGGCAAATTATTCCAATCATTAATAATCGAGTAAGTGAAGAAGTTTTTTATTACACCCATAGTGGCTTTTTTACCCTGAAGTTTTGAATTATGTCCACGGGTGGGACCCCCCGCTTCGGTGTGAACAAGTTATTGGGATTAACGTTGTTAAATCCTTTAAGTATTTTGAAGCACTCTATAAGCTGCCCCCTTAGTCTTCGTTTTCTGACGGAAAATAGATTGAGTTTTTTTAGCCTCTCGTGGTAAGGTTTGTTACGTACTGACGGGATAAGTTCTGTCGCTCTGTGTTGTACAGCTTCTAATTTATCTATGTCTTTTAATAAGTAAGGGGCCCAGAACTGTACAGCGTATTCGAGATGGGGCCTGACAATACTTTTATATAGTGGCATAATTATCTCCTCGCTTTTATAAGTAAAGTTTCTTTTTATAAATCCTAGTGCTGTGTTAGCTTTGTTTGCAGCAGCTGCGCATTGGTTTGATGTTTTTAAGTTTTCTGTAATTATTACTCCTAAATCTTTAACCTGCGGGGTTGTGTTTATTAAGCCGCCTTGCATTGTATAGGTGTATTTTTTGTTTTTTGTTCCGCACTGAAGGATTTGGCATTTGTCGATATTAAATGGCATTTGCCATTTCTCAGACCATTCGGTAATTTTATTTATATCAGCCTGCAGGCTAGCCCTGTCATCTTCGCATAATACTGAGTTACCTATTTTCGTGTTATCTGCAAATTTAGATATGATATTATTTATTCCAACGTCTATGTCATTGATGTATATAGTAAATAAGATAGGCCCCAGGACTGATCCCTGGGGAACACCGCTGGTAACAGATACCCAGTCCGATTCCACGCCATTTATTATCACTCTCTGCTTCCTGTTTTTTAACCAGCTACTAATCCATCCGTATATATTACCGTTAATTCCTAGCGTACGCACTTTGTTCATGAGTTTCTGATGGAAAATTTTGTCAAATGCCTTTTTGAAATCTAGGTAAATTATATCTAATGATTTAGTATCGTTATATAGGTTGAAAAGGTTATGGTAAAAGTCGATTAGGTTTGTTAGGCACGATCTCTTAGACCTAAAACCATGCTGGCTATCACGTATAAGGTTATTGTTTTCGAGGAATTCTACTAGCTTGTCTC